>ML806077.1:273093-297885 GCA_009831015.1 Picea engelmannii
TATATATATATACAGTTTCGAGTTTTTACAGTGCCAATGATTTGTACATGATGATGTCTGTGATGTGTTTTAATTTACATGTAATGTACAATTTTGCTTTCCTTGAATCTTATATGTGGGCGAGATACCGATCCATGATGTAATTAGCTAACGAATCCGAAACACTGTTAAGTTCTCTTGGAATGTGTCTATATTCAATGTAATCGAACATTCGTTCAAGACGATGAACTTGTAAGTGGAGACGTAGTAGGATAGGACTATGGATAGCGTAGATACGGTTGAGTTGATAGACCACGAGTTGGGAGTCTAAGTAAATAATGATACGAGAGATACCTAGGGAGGAGGCTTGGGTCAACAGTCCAATGACAACATGATATTTTGCCATGTTGTTGGTTGCTGGTCCTAAGAAAATACCTCCTGAACTCACCACCTCGTCAAATTGGTAAATAACCCATGATGCCGAAGCAATGTTCCGGGTATGTCGACTAGCGCCATCCGCGAACCCGAAAAAGATAGGAAAGGAAGACGTCATCTGTGCATGAAAACACAAGCACAGTCATGAGTGGAAAAGGTAAAGACTCAAGCACGCGAAAGAAATAGACACACCAAACTAAAATACAATAATGTACAAAGTACAGATGCTAGGTGATCTAGACATAATACTTTTTAAGGTAAAGCCTGTTTCGGGGCTCTCCCAAGGAAATTCCATCATGATTTACTAATTCGTAAGCGCCTCTGTGTAGAACATGCTTCACGATGTAAGGACCGTGGCACGGAGGTTCTAACTTTCCTGTCCCCAATTTATCATGAGCTTGGTCATAAACGAGGACTAAGTCTCCTTCTGCAAAAGTCCGAGGGTGGATGGATTTGTCATGTTGATACTTAATTCGTTTATGATGTGCATCATTAACGAGAGCAGCATCACGACGTGTTTCGTCTAGCTTGGATAGGTACAAGAATCGTTCTTCTTCAGCAGAAGTATGGGGAATGAGTTCTACTTTCAGTTTGAGTGATGGAATCTCACACTCGATTGGTAGAACGTCTTCAATGCCATACACCAACTAAAAAGGAGTAAATCCAATTGAAGTTTTCACAGAAGTGTGATAGGCCCAGAGAGCGGAGAAAAGTTGTAAATGCCACGATGTCTTGTTTGCCCCTACCATGCATTGGATCATGGTTTTTAGGACTTTGTTGATGGCCTCAACTTGTCTGTTGGCCTGAGGGTAGTAGGGGGATGAGTTTTCATGGAGAAAACCCAATTTGACATGTACTTCGCTCATCATCTGGTTTTTGAAGTGTGCACCATGATCAGTGACAATGGCATGTGGTACACCAAAACGAGTTATGATATGGTTGAAAAGAAATAGGGTTGCAGTACGACCATCGTTCAAGAAGGTAGGCATCGCCTCAACCCATTTGGTGAAGTAGTCGACGGCAACGATTATATAACCATGCCCCCCGGCTGAGGTAGAATTACACTGCATGAAATCGATACCCCACTTGGCAAAGGGGCCGATGGCGATAATGGGGTGTAGCGCAGTAGGGTGGGCGCATGCCTTCTTGTGAAAGACTTGGCAGGGTGGGCATTTTTTGACAGCCTCAATGCAATCTTTGAAAATCGAGGGCCAAAAGTAGCCGGCACGTAAGATTTTTTGGGCTGCGGCCTTCCCGGAAAGGTGACCTCCACAGGCGCCAAGGTGACAATCGTTCAAAACGCGTTCAGCCTCCTCGTGATTCAGACATCGCCGAAGGATGGTGTCAATACCACGGTGATACAAGGTGTCGCCGATGATGAGATAACAACGAGAGTGGTGACGAATGCGTAGACGCTCTTCGCGAGAAATGTTGGGCTGAAAACGTTGGGTTTGAAGGTAGAGGAGAATGTCTCCGTACCAAGGATCGGAGGTGTTTATGAGGAAGAGAGATTCATCGGGGAGAGAATCTCTAGGTTCAATGTTTTCATCGGCATGAGGGAGAGCACAGATAAGCTCTACAAACACCAGGGATTTTTTGGCTTTGGCCTTTGTAAACTCAAGATCGAATTCTTGAAGAATAACAATCCATTTAGAATATTTTCCCCCAAGTACTTGACGTGTCAAGACATGGTACATGGGGTTGGAATCTGCGATCACTGTGGTGGTGTGTAATAATATGTAATGGCAGAATCTATGGATAGCGATGACGACTGCCAGAGCCAGTTTCTCGACATGCGAATATCGGAGTTCAGGTCCAGATAGACTCTTGCTCATATAATAAATCACATGTTCTTTGTCGTTGGGGTCTTCCTGAACTAACACCATCGCAATAGTGGAAGTGGAGGCGGCCAAGTAAAGGATATAGTCCTTTGTATACTCCAGAGGGTGTAACAAGGGAGCATGGGTCAAAGCGTGCTTGAGAGCATTGAATGACCGTTGGGCAGTGTCATCCCAGATGAAAGGGGTCTTTTTCTGCAGTAACCGCATGAATCCTTTAGTTATCTCGGCGTAGTTGCAGATGAAACGACGAAGGAAGTTTGCTTTGCCTTGCAAACTTTGGAGTTGGGTTAAGTTGGTAGGTGGGGGCAAGGCTAGAATGACCTTAATCTTTAAGGGATCCACCCGGATCCCGTCTTTGGAGACAATGAAACCGAGGAGTCAACCGGATTCGACAACAAAAATGCACTTGTGGGGGTTCAAGCGAATACGGTAGAACCGACATTGAAGAAAAATCGCCCACAAGTGATCAATGTGATCGGATCGATTGGATGAGTGGGCGGGTAAATCGTCGAGGTAAGGCTCTGCGATATGCTTGATATCATGGAAAGCGTACGACATGGCCCACTGGAAAGTAGCACCAGCATTTTCGAGGCCAAATGTGAACTTTCGATAGGCGAAAGTCCCCCATGGGCAGATAAAGGTTGTCTTATGTTGATCAATAGGTAAGATTTCAATCTGGTTATACCCAGAAAAGCCATCCATGAAAGAGAAGATTACGCTCCCTGCGCAATTATCGATGATTTGGTCGATGAAGGGCATAGGGTAGTTGTCCTTGGGACAAGCTTTGTTGAGATCTCGATAGTCAACACAAACACGGATGGTCCCTTGTTTTTTGGCAACCGGAACAAGGTTGGAGACCCATTCTGTCAAAGGGATGGGATAGATAAAGCCAGATTTTAGAATTTTTTCAACTTCTGCCTTTATAGCTGCGATTTTCTTGGGATGAACCGGGCAAAGCTTTTGTCGAACAGGTTTCGTGTCAGGGTAAGTTTTGATTTCGTGTACGATGATTGAAGGGTCGATTCCTGGCATCTCCTCGTAGCTCCATGCGAATACATCGCGGAATTCCTTAAACAAAGCGGTGTAAGAGACCACTTCCTCGGGTGTGCAATTAGCACCAAGGTTAATGTTTTCCACGACACCTTCTTTGATCGAAATGTCAATAATGATCGTAGTAGAGATGTTACCCATGTTCCCCTTAGAGAGAGTATCTTGTGTGAGGATAGGAGATTGCAGAGCATCGGAAACATCGGGAGGGAAGACATAGTGTATGTCTTGGTGAATTTCTTCCAAAGGCGGAAGAAAAGATGATCGATGGTGGTTATCATCCCAAGGCAGATCGTTAATGCTAAGAATTTCCATAATAGATTCGTCAGAAGGAGAAATTTGGGAAATGTAGTCAACGACGGACGACAGGGAATCTAAACATGAGGGCACTGAGTAGGGATCAGGTGCCAATAAATGTGAATTGTTCGAAGAGGGAGAGGCAGATTGAATAGCTACGTATGCGGCCTCATCTGGGCTAAGTGGCATAGTGTCATCAAGCACATCGAATTCCAGAGGACTAGGTACAATCCACGGATCAGATGATATTGACGATGGCAATATGATGTGCGGCAGGCGGAAGTGGTGTAGGGAAAGTACCCATAAGGCTAGAATATTTCAATAAGCCAACACCAATGCTTTCATACGAAACTGGGTGGTCTCCCAAAAAAGGAATGTTGTTGGTGGCATGGATGCGAGCGTCGGGTGTACAGAAGTCAAGTTGATCGACGGTGAAAATTTTGCCTTGATGGGGAATTGTACACATCGAAACACCGACGAGGCGACGAAAGTCATAGCATAGAACCAACTTATTCCGAGTAGTAGGTTGTAATCGAGGGGGGCATCAACCACCTTGACATCAACGGTAACAGTTTTGCCGCCCAACTGAACGACTAGGGATTGTAATAACCCGTGGGGATCAAAACCTCATCCATCGAAAGCGCGTAACATCGTAGGGGATTTGTTAAGGGCAGGTGATTTTAAGCCTTTCCAACAGGCTAGAGACATGACACAAGTAGAGGCTCCCTCATCCAAGATAGTTCGGTGGATTTGTTGATTGTGAACAACAACATCGATTTGAAAAGCTAACTGGTGGGAGAGTCACGGTTAATGATCATCCATATTAAACGTGAGGTTATTTGATGACTCGGGATCGAAAGCACCAATAGCAGCTAAGAGCGTTCTACGTTGGCTGGGACAGTGTTGTAGAACTTCCAAGGCAGACATAGCACACGGGGCTTGGGCCAAATCTTCTACAATGTTGTAATTTTGGGCAGCCCGTGAATTAGGATTGAAGGTAGATTTCTGGATGGTTCTCTTAGGAGGGCGTAAGATGGAGTCAAACGAAGGTTTCTCAATCTGAAGTGGCCCAGATGGAGGGCTAACAGACGGAGGATTAACAGAGGATGGTAACGGGTCCGGTGAAGAACCGTTAGCAGTCTTCGGCTTATCATGTTTAACTGGCGTGTCATATGTCGCAGAGAGAGTGGTTAGATTAACCCCATTAAACATGTAAATGTGGGCACTTTTTGAGGCCTCATCATGGGATTGGTTGGAATTGCCCCCTGCAGTGGGGGTTTGAGCAACCAAAGATTGTTGTTGTGGAAAAGACTGAGTAAGCACAGTGGGTTGTGAATTTCCTTTGAAAAGTTTGGCCACTTCGTCGTGATGTGGGAAGTCTCGAGTGTAGTGATCGTTACCACAAATGAGACATGGGAATTTCGGTTTTCGTTGTGGTTGTTTTTCGGCAGCAGGGGTTTGCGGTTGATTTTTTGTTTGGTCATTATTATTGTTTTTCTTTGGTTTATTTCTCGCTCTCTTCTTTCCCCCATGTTGTTGTGAAGGGGTTTATTGGAACGCATTCACCTTAGAGACTTGAGTTTGAGGGGGGGTAGAAGAGGGTGCAGTCAGATTGGGAGCAGCCGTCGAAGCGGGCCGCTGAATCGTTCCAACCGACTGGGTGCTAGATTGGGTTTTGACGGAGCCAATAACTCCATCCGCATGGGAAGTAGACGATGGTTTGGATGGATCATTAGTGGCACGGGTATCATTCAGTATCAACTCGTACAGAGTACCGGATTGTGAATAGACTAAGTCTAAGTACTGAGCTCGGGCGATAGCTTCTTCCTCGGTGACCACACCACCCATGGCAACATCACGAGCGATCTGGGGTAACAATGATTTAGTGAACCATTCCGCTAACAATTGGTCAGGAATGACCGCTTTGATTAGCCTTCGTCGTCGTCTCCATTCATGAATATGATCGGAGATATGTACAGAGGTTGTCTAACGAAGGGAGGTTAATAGTTTAGTACCCGTCTCGTATCGAATGGGTAGTTGGAAGTGTGTGAGGAAGGACATGGCGAGGGAGTTGAAATCGTGAAAAGATGCGCGTGGTAGTTCAATATACCATTTCGCCGCGGAACCCGTAAGCGTTCGTTGGAAAAGATGCAAATGTATAGAATCGTCCATGAGGGAGTTGGATGAACACCACAAATGGAAAGTCATCACGTGGTTGTTTGGGTCTTCTCCAGACTTTCCGTCAAATTTTGGGATATCCGAAGGAAGTTTAGCTGGAATAGATGGCCAAACCGGAGAATGATAAATAGGATCATTCGTTAACCGAGACAAATATGGAAGGTCCAGGGTAGCTAGAAAAGGTAGTTGTTGGTTAACCTGTGGGTAATGCTGGTGTGGCATAGGGACACCAGTGGGGCCAATCACTGGGTTATGTGAATAATTGTAACTAGTGGGCCCTCTTGTATGAGGTTGGTGTTGACCAGGGTACACAGGATTTGAGGTTTTTTGAGAAGCATGTGTGAGTAGAGAATAACTGGATGGGTTTTGAGGGTTATAGGCTGATTTTGGCGTTTTTCCATAAGGAGTTTGTTTCAGAGTCTGAGAATTGTGTCCTGCCGAGAACTGTGGATTTCCTGGAAAAGGGACGTTCCACGGATTGGGTGTGGCGGACGCATTTTGTCCATATGGTTGATGGTAGACTCCAGATTGAGGTTTCCCCCCAGCATGAGGGTGCCCCCCAAATGGAATTTTTCCTCCGGTGGGAGGATGCCCCCCAGCTTGAGGTAGAGTTCCCGGAATTTGAGAACCAGATGTAAATGACTAACCGGTGCCGCTAAGCGGATTAGGACCACCAAGACCGGTCCCTCCGGGTTGTTGGATAGGTATGGAATTTCCCGGCATAACTTGGGTAGTAGTGGCAGTGGGAGTATTCAGTGCCCTGTACCCAAAAGGGAGTGTAGGTCTTGGTGTTACAGGTGTGCCAATCGCAGCTTGGTTGACCACCGCATTACCAGCGGGAATAGTCGGAATGTGAGGGACTATTGTAGAATGGGCCGTCTGGAGGGGAAGAGTAGACCTTGGGCCAATGGGTGATGTGTTCGGACCAACGGGTGGTGTGGCCTTAAAAATGGTGGTACCGGTAAAATGGTTTAGGGGTACGGTGTAGGAAATAGGTGAGTCAACACCCATCCCTGTTCCATAAAGATATCGCACCATGCGTGGTGGACTTCGAACAATGTCCGTGGTCCAAAAAGGGTCATCAGCTAAAGGGTTTTGATGAGACCTAGTCAGAATATCAGAAGGATTGACGACGACAAATTCACAAGCGGAATTAAATTAGAGGACACGTCGTTCATATCCCTCCGGAATGAAGAAAGCTTCCGAAGACTCTAAAACAATTTGAAAACTCTCTAAAGGAGTGGGAACTTCTTCCTGGGAAGTTGTAGTGTTTTGAACCTCTCTCTGTTGAGGAGATTCCTCCGTAGAATGACGGGGTAAAGGGGTGTTTCCTTCCATATTTTCTGGAGGAAGTCCCTGTAGCCTCCGCGAACGGCGTGGAGGGTCGATGTTGGTGAAAAAGAGTCGGCGAAAAAGATCTATGGCCAACTACCGAAAAGAAATAGCATGCACTAATAAAATATAAGAATCACAACCAAGCAAACATGACCTTCTCTCGATGACCGTACTAGTTGGTGATGAAATCCAACATCATGTGATCAAGTCAAGAAGAGGCAGGGATAAGGTGGAACAGTTACAATGGCGACCTGCTTAACGAACTTACGCCTTGGTGCAATCTTCCGCACAATAATTGTGGATTTACCCTCCAAGGAGCCCGAGTGAGTTTGACCAATGTCTTCTCCAGGTACAGTGAGACTTCCCTTCACTGTCACATTGTGTAAGACCCTAAAGATTATGGCCACTCAGGTTACCAATTCGTAGTCAGCCCCTGGGCGGGAACAATTGACAGTCTAATTCGAACGTACGGGCAGGGTATCGAGCCCGAAATCAACTAAAAGGCTTCCACACAGTAATTGTGGATTTACCTTTAAGTGATCCCCATAATACGATCTGACCACCACATTCAGTTGAACCACGGAGGGATAATCTCTGTAACTCACCCGAATGCGACCTCGTGTGTAACCCCTGTGTGAGAGGGGGATCCCAGGCAGACTTATACGATAATTGGATTTGATTCTCCCTAACTCAGGATGCTAGTGTTTGTTTTGGAAACTTTGGGGAGTTATGCTCACCGCCTAATCCAAAGTACTAAGCCTAGTCTACTGTTGGTGGAGGATCCTAGAAAAGAAAATGTTTTAGATAATTTTTAATTAGCGTTCATTTTATAGTTGTTCTTTACTCAAAAGGGGTGCATGGAAGTGAAACAAATGGAATTATGACTCAGTCCCAAAAATGCATCAAAGATGATAAACAGTCATTTCTTTTCGATGAACATCTATCTAAGGGAGAGAGAGAGTTCTTTCCACTAACAAGCACTAATAAGGAATGTCCTCAAACAAATTCTCTTCAATCAAATCTTGATGTGATGCTAAAACTTTTGAGATTCCTTCTAACATACACAATCAATCATAAAGATGCTTTTTATTGTTTGCATATGAATAATGATTAGTTCAATAGAATGCTCGTCTTGCTAATTATCTTCTTGGATGAATGAAAATCAGACCAACATAAGCAAGAATCATACAAACAATACACCCTCTCGTTGCAATCAAAACAAGAAGCGAAAGAAAATAAGCAATCAAGGGAAAACCAAGAACTTCACACCAAAAGAAATGTCGAAGAACAATGATCTTAATCAAAACCAAATGAAAAGATCTGCAGGCCTTTGATGACCTTCACCAGCGTTTTTCATTCAGTCAAAAAGGAGAGAAGGACAATGCATGGGTTTCAAACTCCAAATGGCAGAAAAACTCAACAACAATAGTGAAGAAGGCTGCAAAATCCGAACAGAAAGATGCTCGTTCTTCAAGAGAAAGACAGATGTCAAAGCTAGAAAGGAAGAATGATTGACTCACAAGGTGACCCAGCAAGAGAAACACAGAGGTAAAACCTTGAAAAATCAATTCTGGAAGGTTTATTGGCCAAAGGAGGGCTGGCGCTCTGTTGTCAAAGACAAGGAGTGTTATAGCGCTATGTGTAAGGCACTCAGAGAGCGTTGGCGCTCTATTAACACAAGGACAGGGGTGTCAGGTTCAGAAATCTCCTAAAAGTGTCAAAAAATTCAAAAATTGTAATTCAATCTCGACAATTAGGCTGAGTGTGATGGGGTAGGGAGCCAATCAGCTCATGAAACCAATCAAAAGAGGAGTGAACCAGTTCTGAAACAATCAAAGGGTAGAACAAGGTCAATGAGGAGAAATCAAAACAAGGACTTTTAATTCGAGTCTATCTCCCCAGCGGAGTCGCCAGTTTCTGTTGTAGGAAAATCTCCATGCGGACAGGTAGATTGCCTCAAAGAGCTTGACCCTAACTCTAAGACAGAAAATGATTAACGTGGACACTGACTTCCTTTCAAATCTATACAAACTAATACATGAGAAGGAAGGAGAATAGAAGTACCTCTTTATCGACGTTTGTCCCTGCACGCTCCGAGTTGAGCTCCAATCCTTTGCTCCTCAACGAGTCCTGTAGACAAACAAGATACAACCACTTCCTACTCTATTGATAT
Organism: Picea engelmannii; assembly: GCA_009831015.1. Lineage (NCBI taxonomy): Eukaryota > Viridiplantae > Streptophyta > Pinopsida > Pinales > Pinaceae > Picea > Picea engelmannii. The sequence continues at coordinate 282,379 of ML806077.1, forward strand.
TATCTTGAAAACAGATCTATCTATCAATGATAAGTTCATGTAAGATCATACACGAACTAGAAAGAAACAGGCCAAGCGTGTCATATTAATGAGAATAATGACATCGGTACTTACAATCGTAGATGTGAATGCGACAGCTTCGTCAAGTCCCCTTCGTCTAACCCTTGCTCGAAAGATCCACAACCTGGATGACAGTAGCTTCACTGATCACTCTCCTTTGGCTAACTGTGTGTTTCCTATGAGATCATAGGTTTCATGCTAGCAATTATTCCCCTTTTCACCATGATAGAGCCTGCTTATATAGGTTAAGAGAAGCTTAACCTCTTGAGTTATCTTTAGAACAAGTTGAGGAATTCCCTCCTTGGATCAGGGATCTTCTAGTAGAACCAAGAATTCAAATGCAACTGCCTTCTAAACTTGAAAGATCCTCCCCTTATTCTCCTCAACGGGCCAACTACTGCCTCAGATTAGGCAGCGCTACCTCAAAAGGGGCATCAGAGCACTGTAGCGCTCCCTAGGAAGCTTGAGGGGAGAGCCAACGCTCCAAGGGTGGATATTGCTCCTTCAGAGGGGAAGATGAGCATTATAACACTCCTTGAGACCTTATAGGGGAGAGCCAGCGCTCCTAAGGCTGATGTAAGGGAGCGCTCACCCTCAAAACCTTTGTTTAAGAGCTCTTCTCAGGTGATAAAATTTCCTTGACTTCAATTAATCATTTTTCCTTCTCCAAATCAAGTGTATGAGATGTCTTAAGTGCCTCCTTAGTGTCGTCGTTATGGTAATATGATTGAACAACATTTGCGACACTTGTGAACAACTTGTGACACTTGCGAAAGTTGTAAGGAACATGCGACACTTACGACACTTACAAAGTGAGCAATATTGAGGTGTAACAAGGTCTTCAACAATAATTGAGAAAATCAATGATTTCAGGGAACAACCTTGTCTCAATCCCCTTGAAGGATTGAATCATTTGGATGTTGCACCATTTATAAAGGAAATTGATGTCAAATATCCCATGTTCCATTTGACAATATCCAAATTGAATCGTACATTAAGAAGCATCAACCTAATATATAGATTTTTCCAGATTAATCTTTGTAAACATTTTTGGGAGATTTATTTGTTTTATAGTATGTCACCCTTCTTGAGCGACTCCAATAGCCTCATGAATATGTTTTCCAACTAAAAAGTAAAAATTTCTTATTCCAAAAAAGGTTTCCAACCTTTTTTGGAATAAGAAATAAAAAGGTGGTGTTGAAAACTCCCAAAACTTTCCTTGAATTCCTTTATTCTTCAATCACTTGATAAGATCTTCTTCTACTAATTCATAGAATCCAATGAAGAATTATATTGGTTTTCCATCTAGTCCATGGATTTTTTTCCTTTTTAAAAGATGCCAAAATAGAGTTTAATTCTTCCTTTGAGACTTCTTCCATCAATATTTGGTATACTTCCTCGATAACAAATCTTGGAAAGAAAGTCAACAACTTTACAATTTCAACAATGTTGTCTCTATCTAGCACAGTGTATATTGATTGGAAGTGAGAGACTCCCATATCAACTATCGCATTAAACTTCCTAGCTTTACTACCATTCATCTTTTTCATCTCCTAGATTGTATTTACTCTATTTTTTTTATTTGCATAAATACGAAAAAAATTGGCATTTCATCTCCTTTTTCTAGCCAAATTGAATTACTCTTCAATATGGATTATGATTCTACCCAATCCAACATGTTAATATTATCATTTTCCAGTCCTCTTAACAATAATTTATGCTATTTAGTAAAAATCCCGCCGAAAATATTCTCATAATTTTTTTCTATATTTCTTTGAAGAAATAAAAATAAGAAAGACAAAATATTTCTGAACAGAAATAAATTAAGTTCTTCTCTTTCTTATGATAGTCACACCATTAAGTAATACAACAGCAATGAAAAGCATCAAAAACAGGGAAATATTATTTATAGCATTTTGTCGTAAGCATAACATTCACTCAAGATGAGTTTACATAGATCGTACGACATGTATAGGTCCGTACTATTGTTGATAATTCTTTACAAATCCACAAAAACAAAACTGGAACTACAACTCAGCTTGTATTTGACTGGTATCTTTTCAAAAACATAAATTATACATATATCTCTGACCCAGACATGCTTTCCTTTCATGACTGGGTGAATGTGAAATCCGTACATAAATTGTACAGTCACTGGAGTTGTCTTCTCCATGATCCACCTCACTATGTGTTTCTCCCTCTGAATCTGAGAGACCCATCCGTTAAATGTCTGGATATTCTATTTTCTCTTGTTGAATTTTTATGCTACACCCTGTACCAGGATTGTCTGGGTATCCCCAATCATCCAATTGAGTCCGTTCCCACCACGTGGGTCTACTGAGAATAGCCTCATGTTCTCTCACACTTTGATTTGCAGACTCATTTCTTTCTTCTGTGAGTCTGTAAATAGGTTGTCCCCATAGCTTATATAGTCCATCTTCACTTATGCCTATCATTATAGACGGTCCTGGTACTTGACTTTTAATTGAACGGATGTGTACAATGCAACCAAAGAAGCTTTCCCCATAGCCTTGATGCTCTAAGGCTGATATTGAGAGAAATTTGATTATCATACATGGTACGTACAATACTTCTTGTATCCTAAGAATTTTGTTTGATTCTAGTTGTAGTGATACTGCCCCTTTTCCATGAAATTCCACCATACTAGAATGCACCCCACACTTAAAAACTCTTGAATCTTGACTTGAGAACTCCCGAAGTGAAATTTGGTCACCTTTCATGTGAGTTGTGGCCCTACTATATATGTACCAACATGTCATGGTTGTGTCCTCTGTGTCCAAAAACAAAGTGTACTCGTCCTTAAACATTCGAGAAAACTCTCTAGTTGTGGTAGCCAACTCTTGCTCTTCTTCCTCTTCTTTGATTTCGACTTTTGTTGAGGTCGCTACCTCCTTTATTCTCCTTCTTTCACCAAATCCCTTCTTATCTTGAGTGCATTGTCTAGAAAAGTGTCCAAGCTCTCCACATACATAACATTGAACATGTGACAAATCTTTTTTTTGTTTTCCACTTGTGAATCCCCCTTTAAAGGTTGTTCCTCTTCATCCTCTTCCTCCCCTCTTAGAGGTAAGTGCAAGGTTTTACTCCTCCTCATTATCATCCACATCTTTGCTTCTCCTTATCTCTTCTTAACAAAAATCATTCCTGGAACCAAAATGGGTCCAGGAAGGCCTAAAAATCAAAGTGCTCAGAATCGCTTCAAAATGGACATGTGTGTAGGCCTCCTTGTTACGAATCCAAATCAAATTGAACACGCTCAAACGAACACCGTATGTGAAAGATATCACGATCTGTTTGTTTTTCCAAACAAGCAAATTTGTTGCTGACTATACATACCATATAGTCCGTACAGTGATGACGTAGAAGTTGACTGTACAGTTTGTATGATCGTACAGTGACGCGGCAGGTACATTGGCATGTTGACAGAGAAAACACATAGGTTGGCAGGTGGACGAATTGTTGGTTGACACGTGTCCTTGAGGAGGCGAATGTAATGGTGTCGCATGGCCTAGTCTTGGGATGCCACGTGGCACCCCTCCATTGGTTGGTTTGTTTGGAAAAATGGTATGGACTCCACGGGAGTTGAACCCGTGACCTCTGGTCCGAGCAAGTGATTTGGCAGGGCCGAGCTACCAACCCGCCCACATTGTTACTTTTTAACTATAGTTTGATTTAATTATTTGAATGCGAATGGTGGTGAGTTTTGGCAAAGTTAAGGGTTGGAGCCTAGCCCCAGCCCCAAGCATATGACCTACCATATAATTGTCGCTCTATCGTTTGGTTCGGACTGCAAAATGGAGCGTGGATGCATGGGGTTAGCTCTCGATTGGTCGGGTTAGCCGTCGACCAATGCACGTAACCAAGGGCTTACCACTAGGGGTGCTAATAGTTTGGGTGTGTTGAGTATAAGGGTGCGGCCACATGGCCAAGTACATATGACGAGGAGCCAAGAATCCATGGGGCCAACGCGCTAGCACCAGACCAGGGCCACATGGAGGGCGCGAATGTGACCAGGAGCCCAAGGATCAGGGGTTGCACCCTATTATAGCCCAAAAGTGGGTTTTTCAACCATATATTATGATTTTATTTGATTTTTAGCTTGATATTGGGAGATTTTGGCCATTTTTGGAGGATCTATAGCTCGTTTTGAGGCCAAATATTGGTGGGAAGTTGGGATTTTGTTGTCATCTTCAAGCCTATATAAACCAAAGGTTCGTGGCAGCTGGAAGGGAGGTTCAGAATAGCAAAATGCTGAAGAATTGAAAAGCCAAAGCCATTTTTATGCAAGGAAGCCATTGAGGAGAGAAACTTTGCGGTCCATTTCTGGGAGCATAGTTCATTTGTTTTCAGTGCCGTCAGTTGTGATGGGTTCTTGAGATCTAGAAGAACACATCCAGATCAGTTTGTAATCCATTTGTAACTTTTATGATGTAATTTTGAAGCTTTGAAGATAAATAAGCCTCACCCACTAAGACAAAGGCCTGGAGACATAGGCGAGATTGTCGAACTCTGTTAACAACTTTGTTGTTATAGTTTGTTGTTTCTTTGTGCTTATTTCCAGATATGTATATTTTATATGGATGTAATTTTGCATATTTAATTCTTCCTCTTTCATTAATTTCCTAAATGGTAAATGAAATCATGTTTTAAAACTCAACCATAGTCTTTAAAATATCTTTTCGGATCAATAACCTGTCCCAATCCGACAGTTTCTCCCTTGCCACTACCCCTGAGATGAAGGGGTCCCATTCATTGGGAAAACATCTTAAAGCATAACGAACTATTTCAAATGGGGATAATTTTACCCCAACCACAAAGATCTCATCTAAGAGAAGCTTTACTTTGGGAAGATAACCTATCACACTTCCCCCTTTGACATTTTGGTGTGTTGGAGCCTTTCTTTGAGTGCCATGTTTCTTCCCTCATGATTTGCTTCAAACAGACCTTTTAGATGTGTCCACATTTCATGGGTAGTCTATTTTTAGCCAATATTTGGTACTAGATGGTCCTTCACTCCATCTATAAGGATCCTTTGAGCACATATTTCTGAAGTGAAATATGCCTCTCTGTCTTTAGCATCGTTGGGAATTGATTCTATGTTTTCAACAATATTCCAAACCATGCTCTTTTGAAGAGAATTTTTCACTATGTACTTCCATTGTACATAGTTGGAGGCGCCGTCTAACCTGTCCTCATATCTAAGGTTAGTATCCATTTTGTTGTTGGTCTCAACTTATCTTAGTTTTATACTCTTCCCTTGTCTCTTTGGCACAAGATTTAAACACTTCTTTTAATCCCTTGTCCAAATTATTAAATTTATTAGAATCCCATGTTAACACTACAAATTTTACTTTCTTTAATGTTGTTTCAAATTGATAGCTTGTCAATTCCATTGGGGTATCATCAAAGATAACCCACTCTTTTTTACCAATTTTAGACACTCCTCATCCTCTAACCATGTTTGATTAAATTTAAATGGCTTGTTGGCTTCAAGTCTTGATTCTCTATCTAAATTAGAATGGGAACTTGGTCTAAGTAACCTCTAGCTCCACCTAGGGTCTAACCCTATCTAATTCCACCACTAATTTTTTTGTAACCCAGAACTTTCCAAGTGTTTTTTATACCCCTACTTCACCCACTCTGTTGTTTCTCCAAGTAGGCACAAGTTTTATTGGTTCAACATCCACAAAACCTACTTCATCTATTGTGTCTATAAATCTTGTCTGTAAATAAATCTACAAGTCTGTCCTACCTTGTTATTTTCCCCACACCTTTGATCTATTAAGTGTAAAATTAAGTTTTCCCATAATAATAACCCTCCCATTCTCGATATAGTTCAATAAAAAGAAATCCTCCCATAAATATTTTATTTTTTCGTATGGTCCATAACAATTATCATAAAGATCTTTTGTTGTGATTCTTGAACTAAGAATTCAGTCTAGATACTTGGAAAGAGGGATTTAAAATGGGTATTGACTTTTTCCACCAAATTATCAAACCACCTAAATTTCCTATAGCTTCTACATATAAGAAGTTCCACTCCTTCATGATTTTTTCTAGGGTTCCTATCACTTTTTTCCCCTCACCTATTATTTCTTCAAGAAAAATGACATTAGGTTTGTGCAATTCCGCCAATCTCACCAAGGGTATCCTTGTAGAGGGGCTCCTAAAACCTACAAGGGGGTTTGTCTTACTCTAAGGACCACTTTTAGATTTTTGTTTCCCTCCTTGTATTTATTTCAGGGATTGTTCATGGGCATATTGAAGGAATATTTCTTATAACCAACATTTCTAAAGGAATTCTAATCGGATCCATCCCTAGACATCCTTCGATACACTCGTTCCCTATGTATTGTTCTCCCTTCTTGGGATAGAGTCAATATCTATCTATGGGTTGGCTTGGAGTTGGTTCCTCTAAAATCAATTCAATTAGGCTTATATTTTGTTAATAGGAAGCCTCCATAGCTTTCTTCCCTTCTTGTAAGTAGAATGTTCTCTTTATGATAAATGGGATATTGCTCAAACCTCCCAAAACCTCTTGAGAACCAATATGTCCCTTCCCCTTTTAGGCCTTTACATGATTTCTATTGGATTCCATTATGGATGGCCATATTCCTTTATCTTTAAAATCAAAACCTTATGTTTTTTAATTAATACGAGCTTCAAATATAACAAAGATGGAATCACTAGGATTTTCCTTAGAAGTTATAATGAAATTGTTCTTCCAATTGCATCACATTTTTCTTTTTCTTGGAGTTCTTATGATCCTCATTTTGTTGCAGTGGGGACTCTTCAATTCCCTTTAGTTGCATCTCCTTGGCTTATGAATAACCCTCTTCTTTGGATAAATTCTTTCTATGATTTCCTTAGAATATTTTCAAACTTACATCACTTACATGCACATCATTTCATGTGGTTCCATCCTTCCCCACAACCAGAATTCCAAAAACTTTCTCCTCAAATTGTTCTTCCATATTGTGTTAAGCAAGGATTTATTTGTTTTCCCGTGGGGGTCTAGGTGTCTTTTTATGCACTCTCTCTTATTGATCCCAAACTTGTTAACCTACTTGGTGGTAGGGTTTAATACATGCTAACCTAACTAGGACAACATAACTAGAGATAGTTGACCAAGTCAAGAGGGAGGCCTATGTGGACCCAACTAGAAAAACACTTTAGGAGATATACACTTGGAGGGTCTAACTGAGATAGATTTCATATCACTAGGTGACCAATGAAATAGAGATATCACTGAAATATCATTTACACCAAACTTGCACAACATTCCTAAAGGAGATACAGATGGATCGAGTTTACAAAAAATCGATGATATCAATTGTGCTTCAGTTTATTTGAAATTTATGTTTCCCAAATTTATGATCTACTGAGTGGAAAGAGGAAGCTTTGTATGAAAAATATTGCAAGAATCAAGTCTACATTGTTGGGCTGCAATACTTCAAATTAATTGATGTGGAGAAATGTTTTGGGGTCAACATAAAAACATGAGGACTATATCCAAGAAATGACCCTTAAGGTTTGATAACATGGGTGCATTTTTCAGCATGCTCTAATAAAGTTTGAGGATGACTTCAAGAAGGATCATCACTAAGAAATGGGGCAATTTCACGACATAGTTTTGAGGGGAAAATGTCACATGAGTGGTATAGGGTGATCAACTTGAATTCATCAAAGGTTTCCAACCTTTTTTTGGAATAAGAAATATAAAGGTGGCATTGAAAATTCCCAGAACTTTCCTTGAATTCCTTTATTCTTCAATCACTTGTTAAGATCTTCTTCTACTAATTCATAGAATCCAATGAAGAATTATATTGGTTGTCCATCTAGTCCATGGATTTTTTTTCCTTTTTAAAAGATGCCAAAATAGTGTTTACTTCTTCCTTTGAGACTTCTTCCATCAATATTTGGTATACTTCCTTAATAACAAATCTCGGAAAGAAAGTGAACAATTTTAGAATTTCAACAATGTTGTCTCTATATGGCTCAGTTATAACAATTGGAAGTGAGAGACTCCCGTATCAACTATCTCATTAAACTTCCTATCTTTACTACCATTCATATTTTTCATCTCCTAGATTGTATTTATTATATTTATGTGATTTGGATAAATATGAAAAAAATTGGCATTTCATCTCCTTTTTCTAGCCAGATTGACTTGCTCTTCATTATCGATTATGCTTCTACCCAATCCAACATCTTCTTCTTAGTATTTTCCAGTCCTCTTAACCATAATTTATGCTATTTAGTAAAAATCCCACCCACATTATTCTCATAAAAAGTTTTTATATTTCTTTCCACTTCTTTTAATCCCTTGCCCAAATTCTTAAATTTATTAGAAGCCCATGTTAACACTACAAATTTTACTTTCTTTAATGTTGTTTCAAATTGATAGCTTGTCAATTCCATTGGAGTATCATCAAAGATAACCCACTCTTTGTTTACCAATTTTAGACACTCCTCATCCTCTAACCATGTTTGATTAAATTTAAATGGCTTGTTGGCTTCAAGTCTTGATTCTCTATCTAAATTAGAATTGGCACATGGTCTAAGTAACCTCTAGCTCCACCCAATGTCTAACCCTATATAATTCCACCATTAATTTTTTTGTAACCAAGAACTTTCCAAGTGTTTTTGATACCCTTGCTTCACCCACCCTATTGTTTCAACAAGTAGGCACAAGTGTTATTGGTTCAACATCCACAAAACCTACTTCCTCTATCTTGCATATAAATAAATCTACAAGTATGTCCTACCTTGTTATTCTCCCCACACATTTGATCGATTAAGTGTAAAATTTAGTTTTCCCCTAATAAAAACCCTCCCATTCTTGATATAGTCCAGTAAAAAGAAATCCTCCCATAAATATTTTATTTGTTCATATGGTCCATAACAGTTATCACAAAGATATTCTATTGTGATTCTTGAACTAAGAATTCAATCTAGATACTTGGAAAGAGGGATTTAAAATGGGTATTGAATTTTTCCACCAAATTATCAAACCCCCTAAATTTCTTATAGCTTCTACATATAGGAAGTTCCACTCCTTCAAGGTTTTTTCTAGGGTTCCTATCTCTTTTTCCCCCTCACCCATCATTTCTTCAAGAAAAATGACATCCGGTTTGTGCAATTCCACCAATCTCACCAAGGGTATCCTTGTAGAGGGGCTCCTAAAACCTCTTGTATTTAAGGATAATAAAATCATGATTTCACCCTTAAGGGGGTTTGTCTTACTCTAAGGACCACTTTTATAGATTTTCGTTTCCCTCCTTGTATTTTTTTCAAGGATTTTTCTTGGGCATATTGAAGGAATATTTCTTATCAACAACATTTCTAAAAGAAATTCTAATCGGGTCCATCCCCAAACATCCTTCTATACACTCTTTCCCTATTTATTTTTCTCCCTTCTTGGGATGGAGTCAATATCTAGCTATGGGTTGGCTTGAAGTCGGTTCCTCTAAAATCAATTCAATTAGGCTTACATTTACCAGTAACATTTTTGGGCATCAAACAACATGATGTTTTTAATATTAAAAACTATATTTATTAAATTTTAATAATTTTAATTAAATACCTAAGAAATATTATTTCAAGAGATGAGATGTCAATTAACTTTACCTCTTCTTCTGGTTGCAGGTTGGATATGGAACTAAAGAGACCAGGTTTGATGCCTTCTTCTTCGCGTGTGGTCGTTTCCTTCCTCTTTGCGGGCCCAAACTGCGTTGAGAGGGTTTCGGGAGTGTGTTGGGCGTGTGCCCCTCCAAGGGTTTCAGGACTCTGTTGGGCGTGTGCCCCTCCAACCTTATTCAAACTGTTGGGATGCGGGTTCGAAACAATATCCCCATATAACGTCTATAAAGAATAGCCCTCGCCCTTTAAAAGTTGAGAGTCTAAATGGGATTTCTAGACTAATTATAGTTCGACGATAAAAGAGGATTTTTCATAAGACAGGATAGTTAGGAGTATAATTGGGTTGGTTCAAAAGCATAAAAACCACTATCGAGCCTCGTCCGACGATGTCTGCTATGGTCAACCCTGGAAAACCAAGGGTTTTAGGACTGTGATGGGCATGTGTGCCCTTAAACGGGTTTCAACAACAACAAACACAAACTAGCAAGGTCAGTCTGTGATTTATATAAAAAACACACTCTCGGTTGAGAGTTTAAAAGGAATCTAAAATCTCAGCCGAGAGACCTGTCTAAGATTTTGATACCAAAAATTCGGTCATACTCTTGGACGAGAAACTTAAATATTCTCGGCCGAGAAAATTTTAACCTTAGTTAAATTCTCATCCAAAAACTACATTTCTCGGCCGAGAAGATATGTTGACTTTTTTATCAGCTGAGAAATTGGAAATTATAACCCAAAAACACCCAATTCTCAAAAAATTGTTTCCCAACTTCGCGTTTTCACCCAACTATGAGCAGAAAACTCATGTTTGGGAAACTCTGTTTTCCTGTGTAAAACAAATTGGAAACTTTATAGTGAAAATTGTATGATGATGTCTCATATTGATTGTATGCATATGATGTAGATGGGATGGTTGTCACAAGTTATAAATTGTTAGTGGAAGTCTAGCAACATGTTGGCATTTGTCTGCATAAGAACACCTTGGAAAATGACGGATCGCATGAGGAACTATATAACAGTGAAAGAGATGCCTAAGCCTAGAGGGTGAGTACAATAGAAGAACAAGGTCGTCAGGCCTGAAGAGTGAAATATTATGTGAGTTACACTATCGAAGAATTAGGTTGTTAGGCCTGAACAGTGAACTGATGTGTGAGTTGCATTGTCAAAGAAATAGGTTGGCAGATCCGAAGAGTGAACTCCTATGTGAGTTGAATTGTAGTAGCAAGGTTGTTGTTGGTTATTTCTTGGTATTTCTTCCTGTCAATTAGTCCCTTGAGATCCCAGTAGTGATATTCTTAATTACATGTGCCATAAAGACACTAATAATCTAATGGTGCATATTGAGGGACTGTGAGTAGTGAAGGGGACACATTCCTTGGGTCAATCCTGATAAATGAATGGTATATTCCTTGGATTAGCCCCGATAAATGAATGGTACATTCCTTGGGTTGGGCAGGTAAAGAGGAAGAGAGTTGGTGGAAATCAAGATAGCTATAGGAGAATGCCAAAGGTTTAAGTATATGTTTTGGGCCAGAGTGCATATGTATTTATATGTTTTGGGCCAGGGTGCCTCTGTATCTTTGAGATGCGAAGAATGTTAGCCTGAGATGTAAGGGTTTTGATGACCTCTTGTACCTTGTAGATACCTAGTAAGTAGGATAATATTGATGGATGATTTTGGGCATAGAATTCCTCAAAGGGGGTCATGTGAGAGACATCATGATAAGTGGTATTATACCACCATTCTGCTAGGGGTAACCATTGAACCCATTGGGACTATCATTCAAAATTAAAGAACCTAAAATATGCTTCCAAAAACTTGTTGAAAACTTCAATATGAACATCATTATGCAGGTGATAAGTAGTGCTAAGATGCAATTGAGTGCCCTAGAGCCTGAACAATTCTTGCCAGAAGTTTCTAGTGAAAGTTGGATCACAATTTATGACAATAGATTGTGGCATATCATGTATTTTGAATACATTATCCATAAAGACTTGAGAAACCATGGAAGCTTTAAAGGGGTGTTTGAGGACAAAAAAAGAGGAGATTTGGAAAGGAAATCAACCACAACCATGATGATAGATTTATTTCCATATTTGGGTAACCCCACAATGAATTCCATGGGAATGTATATCCATAAAGAAGGTGGAATAGGTAAAATTTATAGTGCACCTGGATTTTTCATTGTTTCTCCCTTGTGTCATTGGCAAAGATTGCCTTCAGCCAAAAAAATGTGGATGTCGTTCTTCATGCCTTCCTAAAAGAATGAGTGTTTGATCCATTCATATGTTTTATGAAAGACATAATGAATTCATGTTGGGGATACATGGAGTTCAAACAGCATGGTTGATTCAAAATTGGACTGCTTGAGAAAATTCAGATGCCCTTTATAGTGGTGCTCATCATTATGTCGAGTGTAGCCCAAAGATGCATTATAATCATGTTGAAATTGTTGGATTATGCTAGAAATCTTGGGATATTTGAACAATTCATTGTGAATTCCATTCACCCAATTTCCTTAAATGAAGGAGAGTGAAAAGAGGGATCCTTCCTCTTCTTTTTTTTTAGACAGAGTACCGACTACCACATTCTCCTTTTCCTTCTTATAAAATATCTCATAATAATAGACCAAAATTTTGGTAACCCATTTATGTTGTTCAAGGGATGAAATAATTTTCTCCAAAAAGTATTTGAGGCTACAATGACTAGTATTAATCTGGAAATGTTGCCCAAGAAAGTAGGGACACCAGATATACATAGCGTGAAAAATGTCCAAAATTTCCTTTTCATAGGTAGATTTTCCCAAGTGTCTCTCACAAAGTTGTTTACTATTAAAGGCCAATGGTCTGCCTTCTCACATGAGAACTGTGCCTATGCCTTTTCTTGAGGCATCACATTCAAGAAAAATTATTATTGAAGTCGAGTAGAGAAATTATTGGGGTTGTACACATACCATCCTTCAAATACTGGAAGGATTTATCTGTGGTTGCATTCCAACTGAAAGAAATTTTATTAAATAAGGTAGTGAGGGGAGCAACAAACTTTCCATAGTTTTGGACAAAATTTCTATAGTACCCAGTTAAACAAAAAAAACCACATAAACTTTTAAGAGTCGTAGGATGGGGCCAATCCTTCATTGCTTCAATTTTATGTGGGTTCACTCATAAACCATCCTTACTAGAAATATGGCCTAATTATTCTAACTGAGAGACACCAAAGGCACATTTGGACCATTTGAGAAAGAGTTGATAATGAGAAAGTAGTTGTAATACCTGATCCACATGGGAAACATCGGCCTGGCAAGTTTTATTGTGGATGAGAATGTCATCAAAAAAGGAAAGGAAAAAATGATCTAGAAAGGGTTTAAATATGTGATTCATGAGACTTTGGAAGGTGGATGGTGCATCACAAAGGCCAAAGGGAATCACCAAGAACTCATAATGGCATTCCTGAGTGGGAAAATAATTTTTGGGAATATCAACCTCCTTCATACAAATTTGGTGATAGCTTGAATGGAGATCAAGTTTGGTAAAAAATTAAGAACCATTAAGTTCATCCAAAACATCATCAGTGGATGGAATGGGAAACTTATCTTTGACAAGGATTCTATTGAAACTGCAAAAATAAAAACACATGCATTGAGTGCCTTATTTTTTGAGTACCATGATAGCATGGGAGGAATAAGAACTAATACTAGGGTAGTGACATGCGCAACTAACAATTCTTGAACAATCTTTTCGATTTCATTTTTTTGAGAAAATGGGTGGAAATAAGGGTAGACATTTGGTGGAAGCTACCGAGTATGAGAGGAAGAGAATGATCATGTGCACCACGATAGGGTGAGATGCCTTGGGGGGTTTCAAAAATTGATTGGTTTTTGGATTAAACTAATTGTGTGTCAGGATGAATGGATTGGGAAGGGGTCTCAAAGGATTGAATGGCATGGAACTGGGAGATAATGCTAGAATGTCCTTTTTTAAGGATTTTTTTCCATACGATGTGAGTTAATAATCTCAATATAATAAGTTGTTATTCCTTGGAAAGTATAGCAATTATCTGCCTACTGGAAGCTCATGTATAACCCCTTGAAATCCATGGTGATGGGGCCCTGTGTGCATAAACATTATACACCCAAAACAATTTCGCAACTACCCATTTCAATGGAAAATATGTGGGATTTCAAAGAATAATCATCAATTTTAAGGCACACATTTTAATAAAAGCCATCACATCTCATGGAACCTCCATTAGTAATAATGATCTGAAAATTTTTCACCTCATGGATATGGAAATGTGTCTCTTGGGTTCCACATCTAGTTAATCAAAGAGGAATATATCTTACTTGGGCTATTTCAAAGAACCTTAATGGGTTTTACTACCAAATTTTATATTGAATTTCCATCAAGTGATCGCACTATATTTGCATACATTGCAACAACATATAACTTGATATTCTTCTAGTCATGTTTGTCATGATACTAGAGTCAAATTTTTCACCATGTGCCACTAGACCACAACCACACATATCATGGATCACATCCATCAATGACGTCAAAAATGAAACCTTTTCTAATTCAATATCAATGTCCCACATGTCATGGATTGGTTCTTGAAGTCCCCCTTTCCATCACACAAGACATTTCCATGACTATTCCCTGAACCAAAGAGTAATCCAAATTTTTTAGACATTGATAGTTTGAAATTATATATTCCTAGTCACATTGTTTGTATACCATCATTCCAAATGTACCTAGGAATCATTATCACAAAGAATCAACATCACAAGAATCCCATGCTACCAATGGCACTATTAGGTTGATGGCTCACACTACTAATTAGTTCATGCATATGCCTATCAACCATGGTGCTAGTCTCCATGGAAATCATTATGGGGGAGAAATCACATCCTATATAGTAACCACCATCCCCCAAGTTTATTCAAATATACCTCACAACAAAAAACAAGGGGTTAATACCTCATACAAAAAAACCCTACTACTTATGGAGGGCCTCCTCCTAATAACCAATATACCGATTACCCTCAAGAAACAAATACAAATGCATCCATCTTATCGAGGACCCTCAATCCCTAGTAATATAGATCCTTTGGTAAATATTGAATTGTTTCATCATTCATCCTCTCAACCAACCCAAACGTTTTTCCAACCTCCTCAAAAAAACCAAAACAGGGGAAAGAAGAAGGGAAAAAATAATTGCTTGAATGCTCCCTAACCTAGATCAAACTTATGAACAAATGGGAACTTGAGATAATCAAACACACAACACTACAGGTAGCAACAACCAACCTAAATAAGGAAATAATATTCAACTTAAGACTAACTTTCTTTGCACCCTTTATGGGGTCTGGGAATTATACACATCATTTCCCCAAAATACTTAATTTCCAACAAATATGAGAAATGAAGAGTCTTTCAAACATAACCCACCATTATGAATTACTCCTCTATAGAAACCTAAGATTTTGCAAAATCCCCTCCCCCCCGCCCCGCCCCCAATAAAACTTAATGGGTAATAATCGATAGGCTCCTACAACCTCTTCCTCTAACCCATATCCCAATGATGATCCTACTAAAAAAGTTATTTATATACTTGCATTGAATAATATTCACCTCCATATGCACACTCATGCATCAAGGATATCCAACCTTTAATCCACCAAAAAAAGGAATCACATCCATCATCTAGTGGCCTATTATAGATACCTCAAACCAAATTGATTCAACCCTCACCCTCATGTGCCTAAATCACCATTGAAATGAGCC
>ML806077.1:307673-328263 GCA_009831015.1 Picea engelmannii
ATATATATATATATATATATATATATATATATATATATATATATATATATAAAGCTAAAGTTCTTTCTCTTAACCTAGTTTCTTTTTCCTAGCCTTCTGATTTTTGTCTATCTTTCCATAATCAATGCATCGAGTATGGATCATATAGGGATCTATCATATATCTAGTATATATATGGATTCTAGCCATATCTAGGCCATATTATAACCATATACAGATCCAAGTGCCTAGAGGACTAAATCCAATATCATAGAAATAGAGCTAAGAGCAGCACTTAACAAGAGATTACTAATACTATTTTTTTATTAACAACATATATGTCAAGGATGTACTTGCCTAAGATTTGTTTTTGTTCCTCATCGTATCTTACAACAGATAGTTGGAAGTCCTAGTGATTGATGTGCTTCAAACCGATGGAGACCAGAAAAACCTGAAGTGAAATGAGATTCTACAAGGAACTTATGTTAAAAATCTTTTTCACAAAATTTGACCTACATATGATCTAAAATTTTGGCACAACTTACATAGAAGTCATTTGTGCAGAGTTAGACAAAATCAAAAGAAAATATCATGAAAAAGGGATAGAGAAACTAGCATAATTATGTATGTACGTAGTATGTACCCTCAACCTCAAGCACATCTATCTACCAAGAAACAACAAAAATACACTAAGCTTTAGAGGAATTATTATCCATGCTAAAATATAGAAGAAAATTTAATACTATTCTTATCATTTAACTCTGCAAGACTACTATATATATCCCTAACACAAAGCCAAAATTGTTACTAGAAACTCTCAAACATGATTATATCACAATAGTTTATAAATAAATAAGAAAGGTGTATGCATTCCTATGATTTCACTCTTTAACATGTAAGTTATCTTAGATAAGAGGAAGAGGTTCATAGTGAACTTCTTCCATAACATGATCAAGGAAGAATACAGTAGAATAATGAATGTTATTTTGTCTGTACTTTGAAGAAGGGCATGGCATGCCTTCCCTAATCCTTGACCATGTTCACAAAAATCTTTTGTTCAAGTACATTCTTCAGAACTCACAATTTCCCAGAAATCCCTGTGCCCTTATAAAGTTTCTAAGTTACTAGAATTGACCTTCCCATACCTGATTTAAATACTACAAGGTTAATAGACTGCTTTCACAACATGTAGAATGAAATTAAGAATGACTTAATTGTTGGTCTGAAATGGTGAGAAGGCATTCCTTCCAATTTTTAAACGCGTTCTTAGATATTGCCAAAAATGACTGCTTGGAATATAAACATGTAACATATGTTAACTTCCCTTTGGATTTGTATTTTCATAATTGTGAAATCCATTACATGCAAGCAAAGCCCAATGTTACAACTTGTACAACAAAACATGTACTTGTGCAGGTGGAAGCTTACTGCTTACATGCTTAAATGTCTAACTAATTTAGGGATGTCAACATTAACAAAAAGGAAGAAAACAGGAAATATAATCATATAAATCAGGCATATGAATGGAATAAATGCCCAGAATCAATAAAAAGGTTAAATAATAGGCCATATAGGATAAATTTAGGAATTAGTTTCACTTTTGTATTCACTCCAATGTCATTTTTCATTTGTCTTTGAAAATGTGTATTGATTTATGTTGGAGATATGTACCATGTGTGTACTTTAGGTAGCTACAAAAGACACCAATCATGTTGATGTCTGAAGCATATCTTCAAACTAACATTCAGAATGACACAAAATTGGAAATACAAACAATACCTTTTTATTTTAAATATTCTAAACAGTCCATGTTTAAGTCGGTGATATGTGCAGAGTTAAACAAAACTTCATATACACACACAAGAATGGAAGAATGCAAGTATAAAGGAGATTGGTGATACATGTTGCACACTTTACAGTTCATAGGTGACTAAGTCTCCTATGAGATGTGCAAATATAAAATACAGAGTTAGGTGAGTGATCATCTTTAACCAAGTCACCTACAAAATATTTTTACAATGAGGTACATGAGGTACAAAATATATATACAAAAGGACAAAATACAAATATAATATATATTTGGACTAATTCCACTAGACTAAGTCTCACCATTTCCACTCTACTG
This sequence comes from Picea engelmannii, assembly GCA_009831015.1. Classification (NCBI taxonomy): domain Eukaryota; kingdom Viridiplantae; phylum Streptophyta; class Pinopsida; order Pinales; family Pinaceae; genus Picea; species Picea engelmannii. The sequence continues at coordinate 309,778 of ML806077.1, forward strand.
AGAGGAAATTGTCCCCGATATCTATTGTACATGAGGAAATTGTTGCTCAAACATTGACTAGACCAACCACTTGGTTTGGTGCCTAAGGTATCCTTGCGGGCAACCAAGTGGTGATTTGATGTTTTCTAGTAGATCCAGTGTGGACATCAAGCAAATTATCTTTGGGAATTATAAGTTGAATATATGGAATGGTTTCCTTCAGATGTGTGACTGGAACCTCCTCTAAGTGAGAAGGTTCACACAGTTTCAGTTGGCTCACATCCACCGCATCATGAATACCAAGCTGAGGTGAAAGATCCAACTTGAAGGCATTGGAACCAATGTTCTAAAAGTCAAAAACAAAGTCGGAATTAGTCGAGGGTTAGACTAGACTCAGATCATAATCGAATACCAAATTGGTTTATGAATCGATTACTAAATATTACATAAAATATAAAAAAAATTAATACACACAAACACAACAATGTAAAATGGTTGAACTAACCATTCTGACTAGTTCCATACTGAATTGACCAATTCCATATAGAACTGGTCACTAAACCAGTTCAAGGGCTAGTAAGTCCTCTTTTAGGGCCAAACCATCCCATTTCCAACTCTGGTTCGAACGATTTTAAAAAAACTGATTGGAAACCAATTGTTGCATGATGGTATATCCCCCACATATAATTATTTTGAGCTTGTGATACTGCTAATTTTTGTACCTTTGCTTGTCTAAATGAAGCCAAACTTTGCCACCAACCAAAAAACATGGAGGTACTCAATGTCGACCATCAAGTGCAAGATATAGTCCTGCTTACTTTGGGTAGTAGTCAAACTATTGATGAAGAACATGGAAATGCATTCCCATGGTCTGGAGTGTACTAACAAGGGTTGATGTAGGCCAAGTTCCCTACTAGAAGGCTTAGCTTGGTTGAAAAGTGAGAACCTCTTAATATAGTCCACAACTCATTTTCTCATGGAAGGCCAAAAGAAGTATGATTGTAAATGAAACAATAACTTTCATGTACAAAGTATCCTCCATAGGATGTAGAGTGAGCCTTCTTGAGGAGGAGACGTGTTGGCCCTGTTGGGACACAAACTTAATTCAACTTATACAGCAAGCCAACTCTGAGTGCATAGTCTAGGAAAAATGTCTAATTAACCATTATAGGTTGTTGGATGGATTCCAAAGTGGGACCAAAGTATAGATCAATGGGATAAAGGTCTTTCCATTCTTCATATGTTGCAGACCTCATATCAAGGATGTGAATTTCTTGGCAGGGGGTATGCTAAGAAAATCAACCACTTTGTTGGAGCTAACATTTTTGTATTTAATAACCAAATGATATACAGCATGCCCATTTCAAATGACATTTCTCCTATAGATTAGATTGAAAATTCAAAAATTTAAGGTGTTAATGATCAGTGTGAAGAATAATTTCCTTACCAAGGATGTAGTTCTACCAAAATTTAAGTTCTTGAACTAGTGTATAGAATCCCTTGTAGGTGTTGTAATTTAGTTTTTCTTGAGACAAGGCCTTTAAACGATACAGTACTAGGTGGCCTCCCTACTTAATAATGGTGTTTATTGCATAGTAGTATGTGTATATCTCTATCGCGAATGGCTACTGCAAATCTGTGAGTGTTAGCATGGGCATAACAAAGCATGTCCTTTATCTATTGAAGTGCATTACTTGTTTTCGGTGTCCATCTGAGATTTTTCTAATTGTTGAGTTGATTGAGAGACTGAACTATGTGGGAGTAAATGTGGATGAATTTCCAATAGAAATTCTTACCTTGCATTTTCCTCCAAATTATCAACGTCAATCATGTTTTCAAGGGCATTCAAAATCTCTAAAAATGGACAGTACCCCTGAGCAAATTTTATCCACTACATATTTGGAGATTAGTTGAGTTGAAAGAGGCCCAATGACCTTATTTCTAGCCTGATTGTCACCCCACCTTGTTGTCTAGGAACTTTGTCCACGACTGTCCCAAATTATAGAGTTTTAGAGGTAAAATGATTATTTTACATTGCACCTATCCTTTATCATAAAGATCATAAAACAAAAGGTAAATTTGCATGGCACTATTCTCAACAATTTGCATTCAAAAATGGATCCAAACAACAGTGGAACTTGGTTGATGGGCTTTGATAACCTTTTGGTTGATGATCCTTTTGATGATGAAGAAGGAGATATGGATGTCTTTGATGAAATGAAAACTATTTTTTTTTTTTTTGAATATTGATAGATGTTTCAAGGGTACCAGTGTCCTCATTTATATTGAGGATGGTGTTTTAAATGTAAACTCCAAAAAATTCTCAGCTGCCAACACCTATCAACATAAGAATATTGGTGATACACCACACAACCTCACGAAGGGAAGTATTGAGAAGATTTATTATGATCTTGAAAAAGATCAGAATAACCTTTTAGCCTTTCAAAATAACAAACATGCAGAACTTGCTTCACATGTTAGCTTATCTAAAGAATAAATTGAGGTTCCTTCCACCAGGCCTACAATTCGGTCTTCATCATGCTTATTTTCACTAGCAAAATTGTCATACAAATGACCCCCATTTTTCTATCCACTATCTGGGTTAGTCTGAACATCACCATGCTCATCATCCCCTTCAATATCATACCTTGGAAAGTATTTAGAATTCATAGGGTAATATTTATGCTTCTCTTGTTTCAATGGCAGGTTGAGAGTTTCATCACTTACAGAGTCAAAGGTACACAATCTTGTTTTTTCAACACTCAAYAATTCGTCATTTTTCCCATCCTCATTTTTATCTCACTAATGACCCAAATTGTCCCATTCAAGAGTTCTAGTGGAAGTGAGGTCCATTGTATGGCTTGGAACGRGGACGRRCAAAATGCTTTTKCCAGGCATTTCATGGAAGAGCTTCTTAGCCTCCTCCAACCTGCCTTCCTTACATAAACCATCAATAAGCACATGGTATATTGCAAGTGACATGCTATATTATATCCTCGGACCTTTACATGAAGTTTAACAACTGATATGTGYRGATTTGGCATTCTTTTTAATTCTTTTGTAAATTTGCTTTTTTTTTTTTTTGACATACATGCTCAATCATAAAGAGAGACAACCCTTAAAAATGTTAGTTTATTATAAGCATTGTACAAACAATGAACATATAATGGAGGAGAGATTTTTAATTAACTGGTAACTAAGACACGGTGCTATGATAAACCATTTGGAAGCTACATCATATCCTCCACGTTTAACTATTGATCTATGCCAAGCGACTTTATTTCCAAAGTTATCTGAGGATTTGAATAAATGATGGGCAGATGCGGTGTTGCAAAAAGTTCCCATTGTCATGAAATGCAACAATAAAGGGATAAAGATGAATTACCTCAATATAGTCGATGAAGGTGAGCTTGTTGCTTAATCAATTCTAGGTTGCAAGAATAGAAGAAATGCATCGTTTGGCGTTTCTTATCAAGAGAAACCCAAAAAACTTCAAGCTCAATTGTGTTAACCCGCCTGATGCTCAAGAACCTCTTAAGATGAGAACATTCATCAAAAAACTTTGATTTGAACCCAATGAACATATTTGTAGATCCCGTATGATTTATGTTGGATGGGAGGGACAAATCGCTCCCATAAAGCCCCTTGCTCTTTGAAAATCGGGAGAATAGAAGATTCAAGATGGTAACTTCCCATACTATGAAATTGGGGGCAAATTAAACTTTAAACCTTTATTTAAACCATATGGGAGAGGGAACTTCTACCAGAAATTCCCATATTTCCTGGAATTGGGCGAATGGAAGATTGAAGCTCTAATTTTCACGTGCTATTTTTTTTTTTCTTCTCTCTCACTCTCTCCTAAAAACCTGGGCGAAACCTACATATGATTTTTCTTTTAAAATAAACTATGGGCGAATGAAAAAAAAATAAAAAAAAAATATTGTAATACAAAAAATCACCCAATAAAAATTTGGAGGCCCCTTAATTTTTCCCATGAACGGAATTTCTCCTCTAAAATCATCCTTGGGATTCATCCTTGCTTGAGATTTACAAGGGACCTCCACACCATATCAATAGTGTGGACTCTACTTATATATACATAGTTTATTCTTCCATCAAGACTGTTAGGATATTTAGACACTTAGGAGTTAGTTAAGATCTACTTGGTCTAATATGTCGTTAGGTAAAAGTGTGTTTCTTAGTGTGTTTCTTTAGTATGCATTAGTATGCATTTGTAGTTAGGAAATTCGACGGTCACGATATGTTCCCGACATAGAGTGATCCAATGGTTCATACTCTCCTCGATATTAACGGCCATTGATCCGTGGCTTAACACCCGTTGGTCCATGATCTCTATTTAAAGAGCATGGAGGGTCATTTGCCGATGATCGATTGTGAGAAACTCTCTTGTAAAATATCTCTGTAATCTTTTTCTTTGCATTAATAAACTGATCCAAGTGGCCGTGTTGGCTGGGGCCGTGGATGTTTCCTCGCAGGGGTTTTACCACGTGAAAACATCAGTGTGTTGATCTTTGATCTGGTTATGTGAGTGGTTACTGAAGGTGTTCGTCCTCTGTTGGAATACTTGTGTTGTCAAACATGGAGGTAGTGTCCCTTATACCTCATAAGCCTATCCCTAACACATCAATCATTTTTCAAACCATAGTGGTACTCTCTACCTCATATCTACTACCAGGTGATGTAGACTCAATATTGCATTGCCCATCAAACCTAGAAAATATGGTTAATCTACTAAGTCCTATTCACTAGATCATTTTCCTCTAACCACTACCAAGAATAGTCGGGACCTGATTTATGGCCATCTTTAGCCTCCTAAGGATGGCCACTGGGTTCCCTATTTGGTATATTTCCCCTCGTTATCCTCACCTACTCATGACATGATTTACACATCTAGATACCACCCCACAACACCTCTTAGTGAAAGAATGCCTAGTAACTAGGATCCCCCCAAGACATCTAAAAATAATCACAAACAACATGGTTGGAAAAATATTAGGGGTAACCCTATAACTTCTCGTAGTACACATACAATCCCACAACCATACATTCATACACAATGCTCCCATCCTTGTGCATCATTTGAAATGACAAGTCATCCTACTCATCAATGTTCCCCATTTCCACTACAAGGAGAACACCTTCTACCGAATGTTTTTATGGAACCTCCTTGAAAAATGTATCCCTTAGCTATTTATAATGGAGGTTGTTAGTAGAGGCAGGTGGGAGAAGGGTTTTGTGGAGGTTTCTTTTATCAGTGCTTCTTTAAGGTCGATATGCACCGATGTGCACATAAAACATAACACGTTGATGCTTAAATTTTCAAACGCATCGTCACTATTTATAACAGAGGTTGTTAGCGGAGGTGAGCAACCGAAGGTTTTGTAAAGGTTTGTTTACCGGTGTGCCTTTAATGTCAATACACATCGGTTATCTCCTAAAACATAATGCATCGGTGCTTATATATTCAAACGCAGTGTCACTATTTATAGCGGATGTTGTTAGCAGAGGTAGGCGTCCAGAGGTTTTTTTGTATGCTTTTTACATGTGCACCTTTGAAGTACATACACACTAGTGCACACATAAAAAATAAAGCATTGGTGATTCAATGTTCAAAATCACCCACATACATTATAATAAAAATAACACGTCGCAAATAAAGCACATCGGTGTCATTGAACTTTACACTTTGGTGCACATCACTATCATTAGGTGCACCATGGTAGGGTAAATATATTTTTTTTACCAAACCCATTTTCATTGTTACAGTTCATCTTATGCTTCCAAACTCTCAAGCAAGCACCGGTGCTCACCCTCCTTCCAAAGACAACATGTTTCTGGTGCTCTACAATGACTTGGATAGCTCCATTGGTAGATTCCACGCATTTCCAAATTTTGGAAATTACCATGAATTTTTATTTCCTCTCAATAACGAAACCATGCCTCCGCAGGACATAAGAGGCCATGTAAATTGTTTATTACCTTCTTCTTTGCATTTTCATCCAATTAAAATTTGAATTTAGCTTGAAATTTGGCATTTTTTTAAATTTTTTCTTTTCCAATTCCACACAGTGTGCTTGAACGCTTTGGCTCACCCCAAAGCGGTGCATCTTGCGTTAAATTCACAATAAGCACCACCCCGGTTGTGTCTAATATAAATTATACGCACCAGTGTCATTCAAGGAATGGTATTGCGATAAATTTTAAAAACAAAGTGGTGGGTCATTTGGAACACCCTGCAACCAACACATAATTGGCTTCGACCTAGACCAGTGCATTTCACTTAATTAACTGCATCAATAATTTAATGATATAAAAAATTTAACGTAGAGGTGCAACCATTTTAACCTAACACACCTTTCTTGTTTACAGAACCACAGCGGGATAGATATTGACTGACTTGGCATAGCAGGGTGTCTCATTGGATGCCCTATTCTTGGTGCTCTATCCTTTGCAACGCAATGTTGAACAAAATGTTGGTGGTCCAATATCACGTTAGTATCAGTGAATTAATAGTAACACATCACATCGCTTCAGTTGCGATAAAGAAATTTAACCTAACAATTCCCACATGTCCAACAAACGCACCAGTGTTATAAAGAGAATGACACTAGGCCGAATTTTTCATAATCTATTAGAGAAGTGCAAGTTATTAGACACACCACTACAATACATGGAAGTGCAACAATAAGTGAGAGCACTAGTGTCTAAACTCTAAAAGTATGTACCACAACAGGTTTTGAAAAATAATCATTGTGATTCGTCATGTAAGGCCTCATTAGCAGTGTGTTAGTAATTCAACGCACCACTAGACATCATGCCAATGCTTTGGTAAAACTACAGAACCGGTGCGTTCTATTTAACAAAGTGCATTGGTAATTTTGTGTGCCATAAATTTTACCATTGTAGTGTGCTTTTGTCAACAAAATGAACTGGTGCGATTAAAATAATTGCACTAGGAAAATATTGTATGATTTCGCATATTGGGGCGTTTCATTGGATGCCCCATTATTGATGCTCTATACAAGCCAGTGTACCAAAAAAGGTAATGCCAATGTTATAATAACATGGTAGCACCGGTGCGTTCATATTAACACATCACACTGCTTAAGTTGCAATGAAACAGTTTAACCTAGTGGTGCCTTTACGTAGAAAAAACACATCGGTGTCGTAAAGAGCACTGAACCAGGATGATTGTTTCACAATTTAATTGTGTGGTGCATCTTATGGGATGCACTGCTAAAATACATGGTGGTGCACCAAGAAATGTGGTGTACTGATGCGTGTTATGAACAACATTGCATGGCGGTGCTATTTTTCTGATATAGAGCACTGTTTGTTGGGTGTATGTTTTGTTTTAGGCACACTGATTACTTTTTAAGATTTTTTTGCAAAAAAAAGTTAACTTTAGATTTTTTTAAAATACAAGTTATTTATATATGTGTGTGTTTTATAATTTCAATTTTTTTTATCTGTATATAATTTCATTTTGGCGAGGATTCTCTCTTCGTCTTTCAATGTCTTCCCACAATTCCTTAATCATATTTGTCATCTCAAGCACCATTTTTTGAAATTCCTTACCAGCCTCAGAATGAACTTCTTCATGCTCCATTTATTTCCTTCGAAATACACGTTCAATATCGAGATTAAATTCTTCAAGTATTCCTTCACCTCGCTTAGATTTGGACCTCGTAAGCATTCACTTTCAAATACACGTCAAAACCTCGCTTTGATACCAAATTCATCTGCAAATCCTTAGATGTAAAAATAACTTTTAAACATACATAAACATCTGACAAGATTCAGAATATAAATGATCACTTGACTATTTGCAAAAAACACATGTGAATATGCTTATATGTCCATAAAATTCATTAATATTGATGAATATCTTGAATAATAATTTGCATATTATTGAGATGACACAACAAAAAATAAAAGAACTCAAATTATATATATGGATGACATATTAATTCATCTTCAAAGTACCTTTAGATAATATGATTGTTCTCCATCATCTCAAAATACCAAATCACATTACAATATGGGCTTGCAAAAAGCCATTTAATGGAATCTCTTTAATTCCACTACTCAAAACAACAAAATGAGTTCACCATTAGAATCCTTTAGAAATTATGAGAATTTTGACTATAAAGTCAACCAAATTCCAAGCTATCTAAATTTCACCCTGTTCAACATGCAAAACAATGCACTAAGAGCTCATTAATCGAAATTTGGACTAAGACTTTTGCAAATGACCTATGATCACAAAACATACTTCAAATTCGTGATCCTTTTGGAAAAACAAATCCAATGAGTATAAACTTGTCTAGATGTGGACAATATACTTGATGGCACACTTTTCCATGCAACACATAAACTTATGCAATCTCGTCATGCACTTCTATGAAATCTATATTGTACCATACCTCAGGATCTGTGCATAATTTGGGATTCGTGCACATTGGGATGTGTGTGTGTGTGTTGGAATTTGTGCCATTAAATAGGTTGCGGGCCCAAACCTCCACCCGCACCTTCCAACATCAACATTTAATGTTTTCATTGGGAATCCCGTAGTATGTGGTTCCCATGGTGTAGTAGTTAAACGGTTGGCATATTACCCCAGAGGTTTCAGGTTCGATCCTCCATATGCATTGTTTTGTTGGTTGAATATATAGTTATATATATAGTATATAGTTTAAAGCACATTTACGATGACACATAGTTATATGTGATGGCATATTTACTTTATCCCTTCGCGGAATGCAATGTTGGTTACATGGAACAACATATATACCAAGAGCTAAGGCTCGAGGGCTTAGGCCCTCGGCTCTTTTAGCCTCCATTTAAAACTTTATGCCAACTTAAATAATTTCAGTGATATGTATGGTTAAGTAACATTGTAGTGGTGTGATGGTAATGGAGGGTTTTGTTAAGGTTTTGGTAGGTTATGAAGGTCACGGGTTCAACCCCCTTCGACTCCATAATTTTAATAAACCATACCAATATAGGCCAATGGGAGGCTGCCACGTGGAAACCTCTCATTGGCTCTCCTTTTCCATGTCTCAACATGTGATTCGTCCACTTGAATGTAATGTCTGACCAGTCACTTGTCGACTGGATATGCCATGTCACCTGCATGATCATGTGTCATGTGTCACCCTTTTGCCTCTATTGACTTTGACCTTTGACCTAGTTTGACTAGAACTTTGACCGTTCATAAATTTTTCATACAAACTATGTTTGACTTGTCGTTTACGCAATTGGAAAAATGATGACAAGATCTATGCATTGATGTCGTTTTCTTGATCGTTTGAGATGGTCCAATTTTGAGATTTTATGGATCCCCTAGGACCTTTGTGAATGTTCTGGATCCTTTTAGACCTCTGTGAGCATTCCATACATCCTCTTGGATCACACTTCCCCATTAAATAACTTTTGGACCTCCAAAAGTATGGATTATTCAAAAATGAAGTAAGAATTATTTCGCCTCACTTGTCCAGTATCATCCATCCTTCCTACTTTGACAACGAGAACCTAACTCATCACAACCATAATGGAGATTGAAACAACATTGTTGACCAAGTTAACCGTTCCCTTAAATTCACAAACTCTGTTATTCATTGTTGTAGTGGCCAACCATATTTCATTGATTAGTAATAAATTGAACAACAAAATTGAATATACAGATGTGAAATAGAATGAACCATCAACATATCTTCCCTTCTTAACAGGAATGAAATCAACCAAAGGACATGTTCTTCTTTCAATCGTAGGAAGTAAACTTGGATCCTGGATACTAGCATTAGCTAGCATGTGCCCTGCAATGATAACTGTGAAATTCGACTTCATCTTATGAGCTCTCACAATGAACTCAATCCCATCCTTGAAAAGATGATACTTATTTTGTTCCCTGTAAAATGGCCTTCATGTCATACAAGTATGGAATTCCCAAAAGCATCCTGCAAATGTCAAGTGGGACCACGTCTAACTCTACCTCATCAATGAAACTGGATGTGATCACAAACTGTAACTTGCATTGCTCAGTTACTTGTACCTGATCATTATCATAAATCTATGCCAAAGGATACGGTCTCGGATGAGGCCTAGTTTCCAATCCCATATTCTGAACAACTTGCTCTGAAATAATATTCAGTTGTGATCCACTATCAACAAGTGTATCAATCTTAGTGTGCTTTGAGATAACTTGTAAATGAAATTGTTTTTTTCTTTTCCTTCCATCAGAAATTACTTTAGACTTTGCATAAGAAGTACGCAAATTGAAACTTGCAACATAAGATTTACCTTTGATGCCCATAGTTGTAACCTTTGTTCCATCCTCAGAATTTGATCCAAGATCTCGCACCATGGTCATGGTATTCTTTTTACCCTTTCTAGGATGAGCCCATTTCGGCTTCAATTATAGATGGAACTTCCAACAATGTTTCTCATCATTTCCTTTCTTCCCGTAGTGAGAACATGTAGGATTTTTCTCTCCATCGCTCTTCACTGTAGTTTTCTTCTTACTCTTTCCTTTTCCCTTTGACTTCTCTTTGAATTCATGTGGCTCCTCTGACACGTCCTCAACATGTTTTCCTTTTTCTAGATTCAAGATGTGTATCTTGTACCGATACTTCATTAATATTAGTAGGATTAAACATAAATATACTATGGCGAATATTTGGGTGCATACCACCAATATAGTTTAGAAGAGTCTTGGTAGTATGTAATGGAATTCCCAAAGATAATGCCTTCCTCTTAAATTCTTGTGTATAAGCTTGAACATTTTTCCCTTTTCCTTGTCTCAAATCTTGCTAAGAAATCATTGATTTTTGCATATAATCTAATGGACAAAATTACTTTCTTAATGCAGTAGTAAATTCAATATAGGAAGAAATTATTTTACCATGTTGAATAAGATCAGCTTGTGTCCGACTCTCCCACCATATCAAAGTTGTGTTGCTCAGGTGAAGAGTAGCCAACACTATCTTTGACGTATCCTTTATGATTTTTTTGTAGCATTCAACTCTCCATCATAAGTAGGCAAATCATGAGAATGAGAAGACTTCTTGGAATGATTTTTATTCTTATGAGAAGATTGTTCTCTTCCATCAGAAGAAGATGATGATGATGGGGATGAAGGAGATCCTGGAGTGTCTTCACCTTCTCCTTCTTCATCATATTTTATCGGTTTCGACTGGACCACCTTCATTTTGATGAGGATTTTCTCTTCATCTTTCTATGTCTTCCCATAATTCCTTAACCATATTTGTCATCTCAAGGACCATTTTTCGAAATTCCTTATCAGCCTCAGAAAGAACTTCTTCATGCTCCATTTATTTCCGTAGAAACACATGTTCAATCTTGGGATTAAATTCTTCAAGTGTGCCTTCACCTTGCTATTTGGACCTCGTAAGCATTCACTTGAAAATACATGTCAAAACCTCGCTCTAATACCAACTTCATCCGCAAATACTTAGATGTAAAAATAAATTTTAAACATATATAAACCTCTGACCAGATTCGGAATATAAATGATCACTTGACTATTTGCAAAAAACACATGTGAATATGCTTACTTGTCCAAAAACTTCATTAATTTTGATGAACAATTTGAAGAATAATTTGCAGATTGTGGAGATGACACAACAAAAAATAAAAGAACTCAAATTACATATATGGATGGAATATTATTTCATCTTCAAAGTCCCTTTAGATAGTATGATGTTTCTCCATCATCTCAAAATACCAAATTACAATACAATATGGGCTTGCAAAAAGTCGTTTAATGGAATCTCTTTAATTCTACTACTCAAAACACAAAAATGAGTTCACCATTAGAATCCTTATGAAATTCTGAGAAATTTGACCATAAAGTTGACCAAATTCCAAGCTATCTCAATTTCACCCTCTTTGGCATGAAAAACAATGCTCTAAGAGCTCATTAATGGCAATTTGGACTAAGACTTTTACAAATGACCTCTGATCACAAAGCATACTTCAAACTCATGATCCTTGTGGAAAAACGAAACCAACGAGTATAAATTTGTCTAGTTGTGGAAAATATACTTGATGGCACACTTTCCCATGCAACACAAACTTATGCAATCTCGACATGCACTTCTTTGAAATATGTATTGTACCATACCTCAGGATCTGTGAAAACTTTGGGATCCATGCACATTGGGATGCGTGTTGGAATTCGCACCACTAAATAGGTTGCGGGCCCAAACCTCCACCCGCACCTTTCGGCATCAACATTTAATGTTTTCGTTGGGAATGTCATAGTATGTGGTTATCGGGGTGCAGTGGTTAAATGGTTGGCATATTACCCTGGAGGTTTCGGGTTCGATCCTCCATATCCATTGTTTTGTTGGTTGAATATATGCTTATATATATACTATATATAGTATATAGTTTAAACCACATTTACAGTGGCACATAGTTATATGTGATGGAATATTTCCTTTATCCCTTCGTGGAATGCGGTGTTGGTTACATGGAATAGCATATATACCAAGAGATAAGGGTCAAGGGATTAGGCCCTCATTCCTTTTAGCCTCCATTTAAAACTTTATACCAACTTAAATAATTTCGATGATATGTATGGTTAAGTAACACTGTAGTGGTGTGATGGTAATGGAGGGTTTTTTTAAGGCTTTGGGAGGTTATGGAGGTCATGATTTCGACCCCCGTTGAATCCATAACTTCAATCAACCATACAAATATAGGCCAATGGGAGGCTGCCATGTGGTAGTGTCTTATTGGATTTCCTTTTCCATGTGTCAACATGTGATTCGTCCACTTGAATGCATTGTATGACTAGTCACTTTTCAAATTGATATGCCACATCACTTGTACGATCATGTCCCATGTATCACCCTTGCAGTGGTGACATGTCTCACCCTTTTGCCTCTGTTGACTTTGATATTTGACCTATTTTGATTAAAACTTTGACTGCTCATAACTTTTGCATACGAACTTCGTTTGACTTATCGTTTGTGGCATTGGAAAGATGATGACGAGATCTACACATTGTTGTTGTTTTATCGATCATTTGAGACAGTCCAATTTTGAGCTTTTATGGATCCCCTGGGACTTTTTTGAGTGTTCCAGATCCTGCAGGACCTCTGTGAGCATTCATTAGATCCACATGTATCACACCTCCCCACTAAAGAACTTTTGGACCTCCAAAAGTATGGATTATTCATAAATGAAGTGATAATTATTTTGCCTCACTTATCTAGTATCATCCATCCTTCCTGCTTGGAAAACAAGCATATGACTCATCACAACCATAATGGAGACTGAAACAACACTATTGTCCAAGTTAACCATTTCCTTAAATTCACAAACTTCGTCATTCATTATTGCAGTAGCCAACAATATTCCACTGATTAGTAATAAATTGAACAACAAAACTGCATATACAAATGTGAAAGAGAATGAACCATCAACATATATGCCCTTCTTAAAAGGAATGAAATCAACCAAAGGACTTGTTTTGCTTTCAAATGTAGCCTGTAAACCTGGATCCTGGATACTAGCATTATCTAGCATGTGCCTTGTAGTGACAACTTTCAAATTCTTCTTCATCTGATGAGCTTTCACAATGAACTCAACCCCATCCTTGACAAGATTATACTTATTTTGTTCCCTGTAGAAAATTGTCTTCCTGTCATACAAGTATGGGATTCCCAAAACCATCCCACAAATGTTGAGTGGAACCACATCTAACTTTACCTCATCAATGAAACTGGATGTGATCACAAATCATAACTTGCATTGCTTAGTTACCTGTACCTAAGTATTATCATAAATCCATCCCAAAGGATATGGTCTCGGATGAGGCCTAGTTTCCAATCCCAAATTCTAAACACCTTTCTCTGAAAAAAGATTCACTTGTGATCCACTGTTAACAAGTGTATCAATCTTAGTGTGCTTTGAGATAACTCGTAAATGAAACAGTTATTTTATTTTCCTTCCATCATGAATTAATTTAGACTTTGCAGAAGAAGTACTTGGACTAAAACTTGCAATAGAATATTTACCTTTGATGCCCATAATTGTAACCTTGGTTTCATCTCGACAATCTGATCCAAGATCTTGCACCATGGTCGTGGTATTCTTTTAACCCTTTCTAGGTTGATCTCGTTTTGGCTTCAATTATGGATGCAACTTCCAACAATGCTTCTCATCATGTCCTTCCTTCTCACAGTCAAAACTTGTAAGATTTTTCTCTTCATCCTTCTTCATTGTTGTTGTCTTCTTACTCTTCCATTTTCCCTTCGACTACTCTTCGAATTCATGTGGTTCCTCTGAAACATCCTCAACATGTTTTCCTTTGTTGGCTTCAAGATGTGTATCTTGTACTGATACTTCCATGTTGAATAAGATCATCTTGTGTCTGACTCTCCCACCATATCAAAGTTGTGCCACTCAGATGAAGAGCCATCAACTATATCTTTTAAGTATCCTGTATGATTTTTTGTACCCTGAAATATACTTCAATTTGTTTGACCCAATTATCCAACTTCTTTGCATTCAACTCTCCATCATAAGTAGGCAAATAAAACTTTACATATAGCTTTAACAAAGGAAAATCATGAGAACAAGAAGACTTCTTGGAATGATTTTTCGTCTTATGAGAAGAAAGTTCACTTCCATCGAAAGAAAATGATGATAATAATGATGATGGGGATGAAGGAGACCTTGGAGGTTATTCACCTTCTCCTTCTCCTTCATCTTTTACCATTGTTTCAACTGGACCACCTTCATTTTGATGAGGAGTTGTTCTCCGTCTTTCTAGGTATTCACACAATTCCTTAACCATATTTGTCATCTCAAGGAACATTTTTTGAAATTCCTTATCAGCCTCAGAAAGAACTTCGTTCTCCATTTATTTCCTTCGAAATACACATTCAATCTAAAGATTAAATTATTCAAGTGTGTCTTCACCTCACTTAGATTTGGACCTCGTAAGCATTCACTTAAAATACACGTCAAAACCTCCCTTTGATACAAACTTGATCCGCAAATCCTTAGATGTAAAAATAAATTTTAATCATACATAAGCACCTAACCAGATTCAGAATATAAATGATCACTTGACTATTTGCAAAAAACATATGTGAATATGCTTACTTGTCCATAAACTTCGTTAATATTGATGAATAACTTGAAGAATAATTTGCATATTATTGAGATGACACAACAAAAACAACAACAACAAAAAAATCAACTTACATATATGGATGGCATATTACTTCATCTTCAAAGTCCCTTTAGATATTATGATTGTTCTCCATCATCTCAAGATACCAAATTACATTACAATATGTGTTTGCAAAAATCCATTTAATGGACTCTCTTAAATTCCACTACTCAAAACAAGAAAATGAGTTCACTATTAGAATCCTTGCTAAATTCTGTGAAATTTGACTATAAAGTCGACCAAATTCCGAACTAGCTCAATTTCACCCTCTTCAACACGCAAAACAATGCACAAAGAGCTCATTAATGGAAATTTGGACTAATACTTTTACAAATGAACTTTGACCACAAAACATACTTCAAATTCATGATCCTTGCAGAAAAATGAATCCAACGAGTATAAGCTTGTCTAAGTGTGGACAATATACTTGATGGCATGTTTTTCCATTCAACACATAAACTTATGCAAACTAGCCACACACTTCTATGCAATATGTAATGTATCGTACATAGGAATTTGCGCATACTTTGGTATCCATGCACATTGGGATGTGTTCATGTGTATTGGAATCCCCACCATCAAATAGGTCGTGGGCCCAAACCTCCACCTGTACCTTCCAACATCAACATTTAATGTTTTCGTTGAGAATCTCGTAGTATGTGTTTCCCATGGTGTAGTGGTTAAACGATTGGCATATTACCCTGGAGGTTTCGGGTTCGATCCTCCATATGCGTTTTTTTTTTGGTTGAATATATGGTTACATATATACTATATAAATTATATATTTTAGACCACATTTACTATGACAAATAGTTATATAAGATGGCATATTTCCTTTAGCCCTTTGCGGAATGCGGTGTTAGTTACATGGAACATCATATGTACCAAGAGATAAGGGTCGAGGACTTAGGCCCTCAGACCTTTTAGCCTCCATTTAAAATTTTATACCAACTTAAATAATTTTGGTGATATGTATGGTTAAGTATCACTATAGTGGCATGATGGTAATGGAGGGTTTTGTTAAGGCTTTGGGAGGTTATGGAGGTCGTGGGTTTGACCCCCATTGACAACATAATTTTAATAAACCATACCAATACATGCCAATGGGAGGCTGGCACATGGTAACCTCTCATTCTCTCTCTTTTTTTATGTGTCAACATGTGATTCATCCACTTGAATGTACGGTCTGTCTAGTCACCTACCAACTAGATATGCCACATCATCTATATGATCATGTGCCATGTGTCACCCTTGCAGTGGTGACACGTGTCACCATTTTTCCTCTATCGACTTTGAAATTTGACTTGGTTTGATTGGAACTTTGACCGCTCATAAATTTTGCATACAAACTCAGTTTGACTTATCGTTTCTAATTGTAAGATTTTATGGATCCCCTAGGACCTCTGTGAGTATTTCAGTTCCATGTGGACCTCTGCAAGTGTTCCTTAGATCCTCCTGGATCACACCTCCCCACTAAAGAACTTTTGGACCTCCAAAAGTATGAATTATTCATAAATGAAGTGAGAATTAGTTCTCCTCACTTGTCCAGTATCATCCATCCTTCATGCTTGGACAACAAGCACCTGACTCATCACAACAATAATGGATGTTAAAACAACATTGCTGACCAAGTTAACCGTTCCCTTAAATTCACAAACTCTGTCATTCATTGTTGCAGTAGCCAACTATATTCCACTGATCAGTAATAAATTGAACAACAAAATTGAATATACATATGTGAAAGAGAATGAACCATTGACATACATGTCCTTCTTAACAGGAACGACATCAATCAAAGGACCTGTTATTCTTTCAACTGTAGGTTGTATACCTGGATCCTAGATACTAGCATTAGCTAGAATGCACCCTGTAGTGACAACTATCAAATTCGTCTTCATCTGATGAGCTCTCACAATGAACTCAATCACATCCTTGAAAAGATGATACTTATTTTGTTCCCTGTAGAAAATGGCCTTCTTGTCATACAAGTATGGACTTCCCAAAACTATCCCGCAAATGTCGAGTGGAAAAACGCCTAACTCTACCTCATCAATGAAATTGGATGTGATCACAAACTATAACTTGCATTACTTAGTTACATGTACCTGAGAGTTATCACAAATACATCCCAAAGGATATGGTCTCGAATGAGGCCTAGTTTCCAATCCCAAATTATGAACAACTTTCTCTAAAATAAGATTCACTTGTGGTCCACTATCAACAAGTGTATCAATCTTAGTGTGCTTTGAGATAACATGTAAATGAAACGGTGATTTTCTTTGCCTTCCATCAGGAATTACTTTAGACTTTGCAGAAGAAGTATGTGAAATGAACCTTGCAACAAAATATTTACCTTTGATGCCCATAGTTGTAACCTTGGTTTCATCCTCAGAATCTGATCCATTATCCTTCACCATGGTCGTGGTTTTCTTTTTACCCTTTCTAGGTTGAACCCATTCTGGCTTCAATGTTGGATGAAAATTCCAACAATGCTTCTCATCACGTCCTTTCTTCTCATAGTGAGAACATGTAGGATTTTTCTCTTCATCCTTCTTCACTGTAGTTGTCTTCTTACACTTTCATTTTCCCTTCGACTGCTCTTCAAATTCACATGGATCCTATGACACATGCTTAACATGTTTTCCTTTGCTAGATTTAATATGTGTAGCTTGTAATGATACTTCATTAATATTAGTAGGATTAAACATCAATATAGTATGGTGAAAATATGAGTGCATACCACCAATATACTTAGAAGAGACTTGGGAGTATGTAATGGAATTCCCAAAGATAATGCCTTCATCTAAAATTCCCATGTATAACCTTGTAAATTTTTTCCTTTTCCTTGTCTTAGGTGTTTCCAAGCAATCATTGATGTTTTCATATAAGCTAATGGACAAAATGTATTTCTTAACACAACAGTAAATTCAATCAAAGAAGAAATGATTTTACCATGTTGAATAAGATCGGCTTGTCTCTTACTCTCCCATCATATCAAAGTTGTGTCGCTCAGAGAAGAGTAGCCAACTATATCTTTGAAGTATCTTGTATGATTTTTTGTACCTTACAATATACTTCAATCTGTTTGACCCAATTATCCAACTTCTATGAATTCAACTCTCCAACATAAGTAGGCAAATCAAACTTTACATCTATCTTTAACAAAGGCAAATCATGAGAATGATAAGACTTCTTGGAATGATTTTTCCTCTTATGACAAGAATGTTCACTTCCATCAAAAGAAGATGATGATGATGATGATGATGATGATGATG
>ML806077.1:328900-351765 GCA_009831015.1 Picea engelmannii
GGCATCAACATTTAATCTTTTTTGGGGGAATCCCATATTATGTGGTTCTCGTGGTGTAGTGGTTAAATGGTTGGCATATTACGCCAGAGATAATGGGTTTGATCCTCCATATGCGTTGTTTTACTGGTTGAATATATGGTTATATATATACTATATATAGTATATAGTTTAAACAACATTTATGGTGACACATAGTTTTATGTGATGGCATATTTCCTTTAGCCCTTCGTGGAATGTGGTGTTGGTTACATGGAATAACATATATACCAAGAGCTAAGGGGCGACGGATTACGCCATTTTAGCCTCCATTTAAAAATTTATACCAACTTAAATAATTTTGGTGATATGTATGGTTAAGTAACATTGTAGTGGTGTGATGGTAATGGAGGGTTTTATTAAGGCTTTGGGAGTTTATGTTGGTCACATCTTCGACCCCCGTTGACTCCATAATTTTAATAAACCATATCAATATAGGCCAATGGCAAGCTACTATGTGGCAACCTCTCATTGCCTCTTCGTTTCCATGTGTCAAAATGTGATTCATCCACTTGAATGTACAGTCTAACCAGTCACTTGTAAACTATATATGCCACGTCACATGTATGATCATGTGCCATGTGTCACCCTTGCAGTGGTGACATGTGTCACCCTTTTTCTTCTGTTGACTTTCACCTTTGACCTGTTTTTACTAGAACTTTTATCGCTCGTAACTTTTGCATGCGAACTTTGTTTGACTTGTCATTTGCATCGTTGGAAAGATGACAACGAGCTCTACACATTGATGCTATTTTATAGATCGTTTGAGACGGTCCAATTTTGTGATTTTGTGTATCCCCTAGGAACTCTGTGAGCATTCTGGATCCTTCTAAGCCTCTATGAGCGTTCCTTAGATCCTTCTTGATCACACCTTCCCACTGAAGAACTTTTGGACCTCCAAAATTATAGAAGATTCAAAAATGAAGTGATAATGATTTCACCTCACTTTTCCAGTATCATCCATCCTTCCTGCTTGGACAAGGAGCACCTCACTCATCACAACCATAATGAAGACTGAAACAACACTGTTAACCAAGTTAACCATTCTCTTAAATTCACAAAATTTTCCATTCATTGTTGCAGTAGCCAACCATATTCCACTGATTAGTAATAAATTGAACAACAAAACTGAATATACAAATGCAAAAGAGAATGGACCATCAACATATCTTCCTTTCTTAAGAGGAACTACATCAACCAAAGGACTTGTTTCGCTTTCAACCGTAGGGTGTAAACCTGGATCTTGGATACTAGCATTAGCTAGCATGTGCCCTATAGTGACAACTGTCAAATTTGACTTCATCTGATGAGCTCTCACAATGAGCTCAATTCCCTCCTTGAAGAGATGATACTTATTTTATTCCCTGTACAAAATGGCCTTCTTGTCATACAATTATGGACTTCCCAAAACCATCCCGCAAATGTCGAGTGGAACCATATCTAACTCTACCTCATCAATGAAACTGAATGTGATCTCAAACCGTAACTTGCATTGCTTAGTTACCGGTACTTAAGCATTATTAGACATTCATCCCAAAGGATACAGTCTCGCATGATGCCTAGTTTCCAATGCCAAATTCTAAACACTTTCTCTAAAATAAGATTCACTTGTGATGCACTATCAACAAGTGTATCAATCTTAGTGCACTTTGAGATAACTTGTAAATGAAACAGTTATTTTACTTTCCTTCCATCAGGAATTACCTTAGACTTTGAAGTAGAAGTTCGTGAACTTAAACTTGCAACAAAATATTTACCTTTGATGCACATAGCTGAAACCTTGGTTTCATCCTCATAATATGATCCAAGAACCTGAACCATTGTCATGGTCTTGTTTCTACCCTTTCTAGGTTGAGTCCATTTCAGCTTCAATTATGGATGCAACTTCCAACAATTCTTCTCATCATGTCCTTTCTTCTCATAGTGAGAACATGTAGGATTTTTCTCTTCATCCTACTTCATTGTAGTTGTCTTGTTACTCTTCCCTTTTCCCTTCGAATGCTCTTTGAATTCATGTGGCTCCTCTGACACATCCTCAACATGTTTTTCTTTGTCGGCTTCAATATGTGTATCTTGTACCAATACTTTGTCAATATTAGTAGGATTAAACATCAATATAATATGGCGAAGATATGAGTGCATACCACCAATATACTTTAGAAGAGTCTCATGAATATTTAAAGGAATTCCCAAAGATAATTCCTTCCTCTTAAATTCCTATGTATAAGCTTGAACTTTCTTCCTTTTTCCTTGTCTCATATGTTGCCAAGCAATCATTGATGTTTTCATATAAGCTAATGGATAAAATTGTTTTCTTAATGCATCAGTAAATTCAATCCAATAAGAAATGATTTTACCATGTTGAATAAGATCATCCTTTGTTCGACTCTCCCACCATATCAAAGTTGTGTCGCTCAAGCAAAGAGAAACCAAATGTATCTTTGAAGTATTTCGTATGATTTTTTGTACCCTACAATATACTTCAATTTATTTGATCCAATTATCCAACTTATCTGCATTCAACTCTCCATCATAAGTAGGCAAAACAAACTTTACATCTAACTTTAAAAAAGGAAATCATGAGAACAAGAAGACTTATTGGAATGCTTTTTCCTCTTATGAGAAGAATGTTCACTTCCATCAGATGATGATGATGATGATGATGATGATGGAGACAAAGGAGATCTTGGAGGTTCTTCACCTTCTCCTTCTCCTTTATCTTTTACCATTGTTTCAATTGGACCACCTTCATTTTGATGAGGAGTTTCTCTTCGTATTTTTAGGTATTCACACAATTTATTAACCATATTTGTCATCTCAAGGAACATTTTTTGAAATTCCTTATCATCCTTAGAAAGAAATTCTGCATGCTCCATTTATTTCCTTCGAAATACACATTCAATCTCTGTATTAAATACTTCAAGTGTGCCTCACTTAGATTTGGACCTCGTAAGCATTCACTTGCAAATACACATCAAAACCTTGCTTTGATACCAGCTTCATCTGCAAATCCTTAGATGTAAAAATAATTTTTAAGCATACATAAACATCTAACCAAATTTGGAATATAAATGATCACTTGACTATTTGCAAAAAACACATGTGAATATCTGTACTTGTCCATAAACTTCATTAATACTAATGAATAACTTGAAGAATAATTTGCAGATTATTGAGATGACACAATAGAAAATAAAAGAACTCAAATTACATATATGGATGACATATTACTTCATTTTCAAAGTCTCTTTAGATAGTATGATTGTTCTCCATCATCTCAAAATATTGAATTACATTACAATATGGGCTTGCAAAAATCCATTTAATGGACTCTCTTTAATTCCACTACACAAAACAAGAAAATGAGTTCACCATTAGAATCCTTGCAAAATTCTTAGAAATTTGACTATAAATTCAAGCAAATTACAAACTGGCTCAATTTACCCTCTTCGGCACGCAAAACAATGCGTTAAGAGCTCATTAATGGAAATTTTGACTAAGAATTTTACAATTGACCGTTGATCACAAAAAATACTTCAAATTCATGATCATTGCGGAAAAATGAATCCAACAATATAAACTTGCCTAGGTGTGAACAATATACTTGATGGCAGGATTTTCCATGCAACACATAAACTTATGCAATCTCAGCGTGCACTTCTATGCAATTTGTATTGTAGCGTACCTCTGGATCTATGCATACTTTGGGATCCATGCACAAAGGGATGTATGTGTGTGTGTGTGTGTGTGTGTGTGTGTGTTGGAATCCACGCCATTAAATAGGTCGCAGGGCCAAACCTCAACACGCACCTTCCAGCATCAACATTTAATGTTTCATTGGGATTCTCGAAGTATGTTGTTCCCGTGGTATAGTGGTTAAATGGTTTTCATATTACCCCAAAGGTTATGGGTTCTATCCTCCATATCCATTGTTTTTTTGGTTGAATATATGGTTATATATATATACTATATATAGTATATAATTTAAACCACATTTACGGTGACACATAGTTATATGTGGTGGAATATTTCCATTAGCCCTTCGCGAAATGCGATGTTTCTTACATGGAAAAGCATATATACCAAGAGATAAGGGTCGAGGGTTTAGGCCCTTGTCCCTTTTATCCTCCATTTAAAACTTTATACCAACTTAAATAATTTCGGTGATATGTATGGTTAAGTAGCACTTTAATGGCGTGATGGTAGTGGAGGGTTTTGTTAAGGCTTTTAGAGGTTATGGAGGTCGCGGGTTCGACCCCTGTCAACTCCATTATTTTAATAAACCATACCAATGTAGGAAAATGGGAGGTTGCCACATGGAAACCTCTCATTGGCTCTCCTTTCTCATGTGTCAACATGTGATTCGTCCACTTGAATGTATGATCTAACGAGTCACTTGGAAACTGGATATGCCACGTCACTTTTAAGTTCATGTGCCATGTGTCACCCTTGCAGTGGTGACACGTGTCACCCTTTTTCCTCTGTTGACTTTTTATTTTGTCCTAGTTTGACTTGAAATTTGACGGCTCGTAACTTTTTCATACGAACTCCATTTTACTTGTCATTTGTGTCGTTGTTTGCGCCATTGGAAAGCTAATAATGAGCTCTATGCATTGTTGTTGTTTTCTTGATTGTTTGAGATGGTCCAATTTTGAACTTTTATGAATCGCTTGGGACCTCTGCGAGCGTTCTGGATCCTTTTGTACCTCTGTGAGCGTTCCTTGGATCCTCTTAGATCACACCTCCCCACTAAAGAAATTTTGAACCTCCAAAAATATGGATTATTCAGAAATGAAGTGACAATGATTTTGTCTCACTTGTCTAGTATCATCCATCCTTCCTGCTTAGACAACGAGCACCTGACTCATCACAACCATAATGGAGACTAAAACAACACTATTGACCAAGTTAACCGTTCCCTTAAATTCACAAACTCTACCATTCATTGTTGCAGTAGCCAACCATATTCCACTAATTAGTAATAAATTGAACAACAAAATTGAATATACAGATGTGAAAGAGAATGAACCATCAACATATCTTCCCTTCTTAACAGGAATGACATCAACCAAGGGACCTGTTCTTCTTTCAATCGTAGGATGTAAACTTGGATCCTGGATACTAGCATTAGCTAGCATGTGCCCTGTAGTGACAACTATCAAATTCGTCTTCATTTGATGAGCTCTCACAATGAACGTAATCCCATCCTTGAAAATATGATACTTATTTTGTTCCCTGTAGAAAATGACCTTCATGTCATACACGTATGGACTTCCCAAAACCATACTGCAAATGTCGAGTGGAACAACATCTAACTCTACCTCATCAATGAAACTAGATGTGATCGCAAACCGTAACTTACATTTCTTACTTTCATGTACCTGAGCATTATTGCAGATCCATGCCAAAGGATATGGTCTCAGATGAGGCCTAGTTTCCAATCCCAAATTATGAACAACTTGATATGAAATAATATTCACTTGTGATCTACTATCAACAAGTGTATCAATCTTAGTGTGCTTTGAGATAGCTCATAAATGAAACAATTATTTTATTTTTCTTTCATCGGGAATTACTTTAGACTTTACAAAAGAAGTACGTGAACTAAAACTTCCAATGAAATATTTACCTTTGATTCCCGTAGTTGTAACCTTGGTTCCATCCTCATAATCTGATCCAAGATCATGCACCATGGTCGTGGTCTTCTTTCTACCCTTTCTAGGCTGAGCCCATTTCGGCTTCAATTCTAGATGCAACTTGCAACAATGCTTCTCATCATGTCCTTTCTTCTCACGGTAAGAACATGTAGGATTTTTCTCCGCATCCTTCCTCACTGTAGTTGTCTTTTTACTCTTCCCTTTTCCCTTCGACGACTCTTCGAATTCATGGAGCTCCTTTGACACGTCCTCAACATGCTTTTTTTTTATGGCTTCAAGATGTGTATATTTTATCGATACTTTGTCAATATTAGTAGGATTAAACATCAATATAGTATGGATAAGATATGAATGCATACCACCAATATACTTTAGAAGAGTCTCAAGAGTATGTAATGGAATTCACAAAGATAATGCCTTCCTCTTAAATTCCTATGTGTAAGCTTGAACATTTTTCCCTTTTCCTTTTCTCAAATGTTACCAAGCAATCATTGATTTTTTCATATAAGTTAATGGATAAAATTGCCTTCTTAATGCAACAATAAATTCAATCTAGGAAGAAATGATTTTGCCATGTTGAATAAGATCAACTTGTGTCTGACTCTCCCACCATATCAAAGTTATGCCACTCAAGCGAAGGGTAGCCAACTATATCTTTGAAGTGTATTGTATGATTTTTTTCACCCTACAATATACTTCAATTTGTTTGACCCAATTATCCAACTTCTCTGAATTCAACTCTCCATCATAAGTAGGAAAATCAAACTTTACATCTAGCTTTAACAAAGGCAAATCATGAAAACAAGAAGACTTCTTGGAATTCTTTTTCATCTTATGAGAAGAATGTTCACTTCCATCGGAAGAAGAAGAAGAAGAATATGATGATGATGATGATGGGGATGAAGGAGACCCTGGAGGTTCTTCACCTTCACCTTCTCCTTCATATTTTACCATTTTTTCAACTTGACCAGCTTCATTTTGATGAGGAGTTGCTCTTCGTCTTTCTAGGTCTTCCCAAAATTCCTTAACCATATTTGTCATCTCAAGGAACATTTTTCGAAATTCCTTATCATCCTCAGAAAGAACTTCTTCATGCTCCATTTATTTCCTTCGAAATACACGTTCAATCTCAGGATTAAATTCTTCAAGTGTTCCTTCACCTCACTTAGATTTGGACCTCGTAAGCATTCACTTTCAAATACACGTCAAAATCGCGCTCTGATACCAACTTGATCTGCAAATCCTTAGATGTAAAAATAACTTTTAAACATACATAAACATCCTACCAGATTCAAAATATAAATGATCGCTTGACTATTTTCAAAAAACACATGTGAATATGTGTACTTGTCCATAAACTTCATTAATATTGATGAATAACTGGAAGAATAATTTGTAGATTATTGAGATGGCACTACAGAAAATAAAGGAACTCAAATTACATATATGGATGACATATTACTTCATCTTCAAAGTCCCTTTAGATAGTATGATTGTTCTCCATCATCTCAAAATACCAAATTACATTAGAATATGGGCTTGCAAAATCCATTTAATGGAATCTCTTTAATTCCACTACTCAAAACAAGAAAATGAGTTCACCATTAGAATCCTTGCAAAATTTTGAGAAATTTGACTATAAAGTCTACCAAATGGCTCAATTTCACCCTCTTCGGAACGCAAAACAATGCGCTAAGAGCTCATTATTGAAAATTTGCACTAATACTTTTACAAATGACCTCCAATCACAAAACATACTTCAAATTCATGATCCTTGTGGAAAAATGAATCCAACGAGTATAAAATTGCCTAAGTGTTGACAATATACTTGATGGCATACTTTTCCATGCAACACATAAACTTATGGAATCTCGACACACACTTCTATGCAGTTTGTATTGTACCATACCTCATGATCTGTGCATACTTTGGGATCCTTTCACAAAGGGATGTGTGTGTGTGTGTGTGTTAGAATCCGTGCCATTAAATAGTCCACAGGCCCAAACCTCCACCTGTACCTTTTGACATCAACATTTAATGTTTTCATTAGGAATCTCGTACTATGTGGTTCCCGTGATGTAGTTTTTAAATGGTTGGAATATTAACCCGGAGGTTCCGGGATCGATCCTCCATATGCATTGTTTTGTTGGTTGAATATAGGGTTATATATATACGATATATGATTATATAGACTATATATAGTATATATTTTAAACCATATTTACGGTGACACATAGTTATAGTATATGCGGCTCATGGAATGTGGTGTTGGTTACATTGAAAAACATATATACCAAGAGATAAGGGTCGATGGCATAGGCCTCAACCCTTTTAGCCTCCATTTAAAACTTTATACCAACTTAAATCATTTCGGAGATATGTGTGGTTAAGTAACATTGTAGTGGCATGATGGTAATGGAGGGTTTTGTTAAGGCTTTGGGAGGTTATGGAGGTCATGGGTTCGACCTCAGTCGACTCCATAATTTTAATAAACCATACCAATATAGGCCAATGGGAGGCTTCCACGTGGAAACAACTCATTGCCTCTCCTTTGCCATGTGTCAACATGTTATTCGTCCACTTTAATGTACGGTCTGACCAGTCACCTGCCAACTAGATATACCACATCACATGCATGATCATGTGCCACATGTCACCCTTGCAGTGGAGACATGTGTCACCCTTTTGCCTCTGTTTACTTTGACCTTTGACGTGGTTTGAATGGAACTTTGACCGCTCATAACTTTTTCATATGAAATCCATTTGACTTGTCGTTTGCATTGTTGGAAAGATGACCACGAGCTCTACACATTGATGTCATTTTATTGATCATTTGAGATGGTCAAATTTTGATCTTTTATGGATTCCCTCGGACCTGTGTGAGCATTCCAGATCCTTCTAGACCTTTGTGAGCGTTCCTTAGATCCTTATGGATCACTAAGGTTGTAGTGGCCTTCACAATGATGGGAATATTTAGAGTCAAAATATCCCTCGATTCCTTCTTATTTTCCAGATCCCTATCTAATCACCTAGCCACTAAAGGTATCCCCCCAGAACTTCCCAAAACATGTAGCAATTGACTCAACCACCATTTTCATTTCTTCCCTTTTCTACCTTCCTTGGAAGACAAATTCTTATAGACTCCCAACCTCGACCATTGGTCCTCGGTTAGGGTTTAGGGTTCTACTTCATAAATCATAGAGTGTGAAAGAGAGTTAGAAGAATTACACATTGGTTGAATATTTCAAACACTATCTAGTACCATCAACTTTATATTACAATTATATGGATCTAGCTTGTCTGCATTTGTCTCCTCCATAGACTTGAGACTACTAATATTCATCATTTCCTCTTTCCCCCCTACAAAAATTTGCTTCCTTGAGCTTGCTTCCTCATAGTGTTTGAATATAGATAGAGTGTCCTTCAATATTTTGTTTCTCCCCTTCTAACTCTCTACCTTTTCTCCCGATACATTTTCTCTAGAAACTGGAAATCCACATCCTCTGGTCCATTTCCTATGGTTCCCAAAACATCTAAGGACCAAAATTCTAAAGGCAAACCCAACAATTTATCCCTTACAGTGTAGATTGTAGATTTCTTCATTTAGGGGTCTAAAAAAGGAGTCCATCTCTTCAAGTTTAGTGGCGTAGAACACCACAACCATATTGAGTCTGATATCTTTGTTTTATATTCTGCTTATTGAAAATAAAGACAAGACAATCCATTTTCGACCTTTCTTTCCTCACCTAAAACTAAATTGACCTTGTTTTTTCTCAGTTTAACACATTTCGACCTTTCTTTCCTAGGTTTGCCTTAGGAAAGAAAACCTTCTTCACTACACTACCCACAACTCTATCACCTAGGGTTCCTAAAGTGTTATTTTTGAAACCTTCAATCCCTTCCAACTCTCCAATCCAATCTAGATCTTTGTTAGGGTTTCCTTCCTTCTCCCTACAACACTAGTTAAGAGGGTTTAAGAACAACAAATCCACCAACATGGGTATTCTTTATTCAAAACATACTTTGCCACCTTTTGTAAGAAGATAGAAAGGAGGGTTTTCCAAGCACAAGGAGGAGTTAAAGTTTACCTCACTAGTAGTATTTCACGCTCCATTCTGAAATCTTCTTTTATTGTTGTTGCAAGGAAACTGACAATGCTATTGTTTCCACATCTATTACTTTTCCTCTCTTCATGACAAGTATGACTAGGGATTTGGGTGAAACTTATAAAATTTTCTCATTCCATCCTTGGTTCCCATATAAATCTATCTCATTAACTTCCTCTAGCAATGAAACATCTATTACTTTTCCTCTCTTCCATACAAGTATGGCTTGGGAATTGGGTGAAACTTATAACTGTTTCTCATTCCATCCTTGATTCCCATAGAAAGTATACATAAGCAACATGTTTTGGTAAATTCCATGGTGATTTCAATCATGTTTTACACTAAATTTGTTTAGAAAGTATACATAAGAAACATAATATTACAAAAATGCAAGTTTACATTGATTGTTAAATTTACCAAAGTGGGTACATTTTTGGGTCGAGAAGGAAAATATATTTGATATCATTCCTCTTTTCTTCTATGTTAAAAGAAAGGGTTGTAGTTAAATTTACCAAAGTGGGTACTTTATTTCAAGGTATATGCTTTCATCATATATTTAGGGAATTCAATAAGGAGGAAGATCGAGTATCAAAGCAAGCTCTCTTGGAGCCAAAATAAAGATTATCATATTTTTCATGGGAAAGAGGAACGACAAGTCCTCAAAAAAATTTAAAACTTTTTTAAATTCCTCCTTTGTATTGAGTCTATTCATGATGTTGACACATGGATCCAAAAGTTTTTAGATATTTTGAGGAGATGAACTTCTTTATGTGTTAGTATTACCAATGCTCAGTGGTTTTGTATAAGGTATTTTTTGGACAGTCCTTTGTGACAGAATAGTGTCTAGCTGGATCAGCAGAGATCAGTTTTTGATCAAGGATCCTTGAAGATGTAAAAAAAATTATACACTAATATAATTTTGAGCGAATTTTCTATTGGAAAAAAGAAAGGGTTGTAGTTGTGATCCATTTTTTTTTTAATAAAAAGGGAAAATGCAAATGGAAGGTAGTAGCTATCATCCCTCAAAAGACAAGCCAAAGAGATATATAAAGTACAAGTTACCACTATTATTAGTTGTACGTACACACGTTATTGTTATATAAAATCCATGTGGCAACCTTCACTCTCTACTTCAGCATCGATGGCTTTGCTTTTGGGGTCGGAACATTCTCACAGATTTCGTTAGTTTATTTTGCATATTTAATAAAGGAATTGAATATGTACTACCTTCAACACCGACATTGGGGTGAAATTTGAAACCGGTTGCCTT
The DNA here is from genome assembly GCA_009831015.1 of Picea engelmannii. NCBI lineage: Eukaryota > Viridiplantae > Streptophyta > Pinopsida > Pinales > Pinaceae > Picea > Picea engelmannii. Next base: position 339,970 of record ML806077.1, read on the forward strand.
TTTTCAATGGCATTATTTGGTTTTGCAGGATAAACTTGAAAAATAGACAAATATGAAAGAGAAGTGATGTATGTGTGGTGTGTGATGTGTGGTTGTGGGCTTTGTGTATATAAATCGGGGTTATAATGGTAGTCCTCAAAATTGACTTTAATTCATGGGTTGATAAACTTGAAAAATATATAAATATGAAAGAGAAGTGGTGTATGTTTGGTGTGTGGTGTGTTCTGTGTGATTGTGGGCTTTGTGTATATAAATCAGGGTTATAATGGTAGTCTTGAAAATTGACTTTAATTCATGGGTTGATATTTTGTCTAGATATCTGATTTCTCCAATCCAATTGATATCAAAAACATTGGAAAAGTGGTAATTATTGTTGGAAATTTTATAAAGATATTGGTGTGTGGGTCTAATGGTTAAGAACATGTGTTTCCTCATTGGAAGTTGTAAGTTAAAATCCAGAGGTGGGTAGGGTATATAACTAGAACAACATGCAAGTTATATAATTATTTAAAACTTTTTAGGTTATTTTTCCTGGAGATAATTTTTTAAGAAGGCCCCCTAAATGTATATGTATAATAAATGGTTGAATCCAATGATATCTAAGAAAACTAGAAGGCTATTTTATGAATAATATAATATGTCTATATAATTTGTTGACAAATCTTTACATTGTCAACTTTTGGTGAATCTTAAGATAAAGCATAAAACCACAAATAATAATAAGAAAGTATATTCATTACAATGTAATATACTCATTTTCCATGTTTGGAAAAAGAAACATAATTTGTCTCTCCTCTATACAACTTTCTAAGCATTTGGGATTGTGTTGGTTAGGGTTCTTATTATACACTCTTGCATATCCCTCTTTCAAATTTGAACATATTTCACTACAAAGTTCTTATATGTGTTGATCATGATCTGCACTTCTTATTGGATATTGGTAAATCCTTTACTGAATGTAAAATCTTAGCGAACCTTTCCCTAAATTATAAAACCTTGTAAAGTGTTGGAAAATATTTCACTGAATTATAAAACATTGTCAACTTTTGGTGAATCTTTTGATAAAGTATAAAACCACATATAGTAATAAGAAAGCATATTCATTACAATGTAATATACTCGTTTTCCATGTTTGGAAAAGGAAACATAATTTGTTTCTCCTCTATACAACTTTCTAATCATTTGGGATTGTGTTGGTTAGGGTTATTATTATACATGCTTGCATATCCCTCTTTCAACTTTGAACATATTTCACTACAAAGTTCTTATATGTGTTGATCCTGATCTGCACTTCTCTCAAGTTTGGAAGAGATTAATCTTTCCTTTACCACTTCTATTAGGAATGTTTCATCACTGACTCATTGATTATGAAAGGACTTTTCAAGTGCATCATAGGATGTTCCTAAATAAGAGGGCACATGATTATATCCATTAATAACTCCAACAATATAACAATGTCAATAGGTCACATTCCATGCATTACTTCCTCTCTAATCATCCATTTGTACCCAAAAGGGACCTCTTTACAATGAAGATAGGTTGTTTTTATTCATTATATTTTTGTTGGCTATAAAAAAATTAAAAGACACACAACTTTGTAATAAATGTTGGGTATAGATTAGGCCTTATAATTGTAGGGCACAAAAGCACCCACTAGTCATAAATGTCAACTATTGGGTACAAAAGAGACCATAAAAACCTCTAGTGTGTTTAAAGTTAGACCTAAAAATTGTAAATTAGATTGTTGGTTATAATAAATTCAATCTAGAATGATATATCACATTGTTGACCATGCATAGATGATTGACCATCGAGTCATAGGACATGACATGTGTAACCAATAAAAAATAGGAGTACTAGGAAATGAAATATGCAAAAGCAGGCCTCTTTAACAATTTGCTAACACAAAAAAGAAGAATGATTGGCTCAATAATTCAAATTAGCCTACCTTAATAGAAGTCACTCATTTTGGACATGCAATGGTCTTATTGAGTCTCTAACATTAATGATTCATGAAGAATGGAAATATTGTCTCAAACACAAAATACATATGATCAATTTTCAATTTAGGCTCAAAACACATAATACATCAACATCCATGTCAGTTTTAAGTCATAAGATCCATTTTGAATTTAGGCTCAAAACACGAGACATTCTCCTAGATCATAAAACCTAGAAAATTGGTTGGCATTTGACTTAATAAAATTTCCTACATGATTTTTTATTCACTTTGGATTTTCCATATACTCTTGCACTATAACACCTTATAAACAAAATCCTAGCTAATTTGCTAACTTTACTCATTACATCTACTTGCATGCTATTAAGTTCAAACCTCCTTAGAAAAAAAATGTTTGCAATATACAATTGAGCACACGATTAAAGTGTGAAACTCATTTAACCTACTACACTTGGTATAAATCAATTTTCACAAATTATGTGGGACCTAACCATCCTCCTCAATAAATAAAATATAGCTACAAAGAAACTAGTTGTTTAAAGCACTACCTAAATCAATAGGCTCGACAATCTCTACCTCAACACACTCAACAACTTTAATGGATGATTGTAATGCATCTGTATTAGCATCTTTAGAGCATGGATCTCCCCATTTTCAAGCATGAGATGTAATCAAAATGAATAATATTTATAAGAGAAAGATAATAAGCTACCTCTCACAAAACATTAAAATGAAATATAACACCGTTTTCAATTTTACAAAATGTCCACATAATGTTAATGAACATATTTATCTAATCATGATTCACAAATTGTATCTTCATTCATGTTCACCTATTAAATGTAAAAGTATGCACCTCAGCATATTCTTTTAAGTTATGCTTCACATTCTCTACTAAAGAATTTTCAATCTTACTAAAATCACAACATTGTTGAATCGGTCTCTTGACACATCACACTCTTTGGTGATTCGCCATGTCTTACCAATATAATGAAAGGGAACCATATACCCACACACTACCATAGATAGTATCATTTTTTCATCAAACTTAAAAAAAAAAAAAAAAAATCGGGGAGGCAAGTGTGTGGGGGGGATCATCCTTGATCCTAGTGGGAAACAAGAATTGAATTATGAATGGGGAATAGGTATAGACACAAACAATCAGATAGAGGCGTATTCTCTCCTTCAAGGACTTTTATTGATAAATGTGGCCAACGTGAAGACTTTGATAGGTATTTTGGATTCATCCATAATCATCAATCTTATGAACAATAAGAAAAGTCCATCTAATAGTAAGGTGGTTAGCCTCATTGCTAGAATTAAAAAAAGAGGCTATTCATTTCAAGGATATCACCTTTTTCCAAGTTTTGAGGACCCTAAATAAGAAACCAAAGACCCTCACCAATGAGGCCTCAAGTTTGAATGAAGGAACCTTGAGGAGAAATGGGGTAATTATTTTCCAAGCCATCCCCTAGGTTTGTGATTAATGTTAAATTATGCATCTTGTCACATTCCAAGCCCCTTAAACCACATATATCAACTCAACAAAGCCATTGTAGTATATTTACATGGAGGCAGGATATAATGTGCATCACCCTTACAACATCCCCACATATGCTATCTTTAATGCATTGCCAACGATTTGAAACTTGGGGAGTTCTTATGTAGAAAGAAGGTGGGATTATGGCTCAGGGGGAAGGTGTTGAAGAGACAACTATCAAGGAGAATTGGTGGTAGTCGACTCTGGTTTTGATGGATATTCAAGTAAGCCTTCTAATGAGAGCTCTGTCGGTGTTCTTTGGTGTTGTTAAAGTTGTTTTGGAATAGACTCTAGTGGTTTCTATCTTGGTTTGGTGCTTTGTGTTAGTTCCCGAATGGATATCTATTAGCTCTGGGTTCTTTTACTTGGTTTTTAGCATTGGAATTTGGGGGTTTGGGTTTCTCATCATTTTGATTTTGATTAAACTTGTATTGGGGGATGCTTTGAATTCTAAATCATGGGTTTTGAATGATCTCATGAAGGTATCCTCGAGCTGGTTGTCAAAGACAACTATGAGCAAGTCTCTTTCTTTTATGTGCTATGTTATCTCAAGACTATCATGTATTCTCTTTCTCAAGCTAGAAATTTGATCTTTTAGGTGTCTTTTGTGTCTTGTATCTAGAAAGGTATGCTTCATCCTTTGGATCCATCCCTTTGGGTGTTTTTGTGCATTCTTTGTTCATGTAACTATGGGTTTGGGATATGGATTGCAGAGAAATCCAAGAAATGCACAGTTTTTTGCAGGTATGAGGACTTCATTAACAACACAGGACATTCATATTCTTGGTAACAACAAAGGTTAGTGAAAATGAACACCAATGCATTTCTCAAATCATAGTGATCATAGACACCCTCATGCAACAAAAAAGGAAAATTCAGGTTTTAGAAGTTGAATGCACAATGTTAAGGAATATGGTTTGTAATATTAATAATGGTTCCTAATATGTTTCTTCAAACTTAAAAATGTTAGTGAATTATGTCCTTGATGATCCCAAGGAAGAGGAAACAATCCACCAAATGATTAAAGACATGCACATGGGAAATCAAGAATCATAGCCTACTAATATCAGTGAATATGAGGCACTCAACAAACATGTCTTTCACTAGTATTTTTAATGTCTTTCACTAGTATTTTTTATGTTATGTAGAATAGTTATAACATTAGGTGTCTTTTCTAGAGTTCATACTAGTATAAAAAATTCAAAATCCTCTGCAAAGGATAATCTAGACCTCTCTATACCTGACACATACGTCTTGATGGTTATGTTGGTTTTTGTTAAGAGGCATCATTTTTTTGTATTACTATGTTGTCCAACTCAGTTGCAGCCTATTTTTAATATAAATATTACTCATTTTTGTTTTTGTTTTTTTAAATCAACATTTTCTATATATCCCAGTCCAATTGATAAATTGTGGACATGTAAAAGACTCTAGCATTGTATACAAATTATCCAATGCAAGGCATGTTAACTTTTGTTCATTTGTGTATTCTGTAATACACATTGTACAACTCTGAGACATTTTTAGTAGGACATTCATTTCATATAGAATAGGGATAATTCCAACCAATATTAATAATGTCTCTATATAAATTAGTCAAAAGATAAGATCTTGAGTTTTGTCTACACTTAAGCAATGTTCATACATCACCTCTACCAAGGATTGGTACTCACAAAATAGTCTTTTAACTAGTCTATTCAATCAGATCCATCTTGTATCAACATATTTTAGTAGTTTTTTTTTCCATTTGTAACACTGTCAACAAATTTTTGAAACTCATCAAATTGTTCGGGACTATGAAAAAAGTATGCATAAGCCCCACATACAATATCTTCAACTTTTGAAACCAATGGAAATTTGCTTACTATTTCAAATGCAATATTCATCATATGAGCCATATAATGAATACTAAGCATACATGATGAAGTTGATAGTTGTAGTCTAACACAAAGGTCATTCCTTTATCCTTGCATTACTAATGCTACATTCTCTCTGATACATACCAATTTTTTTGTGATCATTAAATGATCCATACCAACAATTTCCTTCAAACTATTAATAACAAGTTCATAAATATTTCCATCTGTAGAATTCTCCTTCATTTTATGAATCTAACGTAGATAGGAATATCTAATTTGGTCATTAACCATATAAATTTTCATATAGATCCATGAAGTGTTATCAATAGTTGTAACCTCATCCAAAGAAAATGACAAAATCCTAGCATTTTAAATCTTCTCTTTCATATCATCCTTTTCTACTTGAGCTAGATATCTTTCTCATTCCCAACTACTCATTACAAACCAATGAGAAGATTGGAAATTCATCACTTGAAGAAAATATATATATTTCATGTAATATGGATAATCTCTCATAGGATAACCTCTAGATAAGATGTGAAATACAATGCTTAATTGTGTCATCTTATATAACAAATTTGTTTCCATCGTCTTTCCAAATAGAGATGTGATGGTTTCTCCACTTGCCTCGATTTTTCCCTTACTTATTACATATTTCTTATATTCATCTTCATATTTGAAAAGTCGAGATTCCTTAGAAGATTTCCATTTGATAATAAATTTATCCTAGTCATTTACAGTTTTCTTATCATACACCTTTCCGACATGCTTTTCTATTATATCTAGCTTCATCTACAATTTCACAGCCTTGCCAAGTTTCCAACTACATATAATGTATCTAACTTCTTGTGAAGTATCTTTTTCATTTATTGAGATACTGGTACAATAAACAAAAATTTTGAGACCCATTCTAGTTGGAATCCCTATGTCCCATTAGCCCTTTTTCCTTTTTCGTGAATGAATCATATCACCTTCTAAGGAAAAAAAATCTACATTTTATTGCCAATTTATGGTAAAAATGAATTGATCTCATTTTGATCATTAGATGAACCTATTTTGTCATCCATTACATGGATATTAGATGCATTCTTACAATAGTTAACATATCTCTCACTAATAGATTGCTCAAAAGAGCTTAAAGCATGAAGAGAATTTGGATTCTTGGATTGAGGCTTTCAAAAGTATGATAATACATCCCTGTGTCTTGATGTTTCATTCCCACAATTGACATTTGACATCTTATTGAATATTCCAAAATTAAAATTTCAAATCAATCTAGACCCAGAAGTGAAACCTGCATGAGAAAAATAATATAAAATTAGTACAATTCCTACCAACCGTAGAATCACTATATCTATTTATATTGTTCATTATATTTTTGTGAAATTCAATTCTCAAAGAAAACATACACCCAACAAGGAAAACCACCAAATGCTTACATGAATCCTAGAAAATAATCTAAAGCGCAGAGTAATAAAATGTAATAAATGCATCCAAAAATCTTCACAAAAATTCCTAATCATATGAACTTAACCCATTCTTAGCATGCTAGATGTGGAAAAGAGTTATTTACCATGCCCAAAAGAAAAAGAAAAAAATCAATAAAATAAAGGAAAAACAAAAAAACCTAGTAGATGTATATTGATGGGGGGGAATTCACCCGACAACAGTAAGGAGTACTCCCCAGTACACGGTCCCAACTAGTCTATGCACCATTTGGTTTAGGAGACCCATCCAGAATTTGGCTCAGCTTCCATTGTTATTCTTTGGGTTTACCAGTTGCATTTCGGTATATCGATGAAGATGGATGATGAATGGGTATGAAATGAAAAGATGTAGATGAAGACTATGTATTGAAATCAAACTAACATATTACTAGTCTATCATATCCTATCCTATCTAGGAGCATACTAAAGTAACCGGATGAGTTGTAAATGAAACCAAACTATGCATAAACCCTCACATAGGTAGTTGAAATGAAAGTGCAAGGTCAAAAACATGTGCATACATACATATAACCAGAATAGTATAAATTATATTTATGCATATGTTAACAACTCAACAATCTCGGGACGTAAAGATATATGAAAGAATAATCAAAATTGTAGAATAACATAGAGTGCATAAGATCATTCTATAGGAAAACAAGCATTCTTACAGTCCATGTGAACAACATACATCTCACTTGAAATATTTCACAACAAAGACAACCACACACACAAATTCTTCTTCCTTACAAAAAACTTACCCTGAGGGCTTCTTAATATTCATTAATAGAGTATAAGTCCTTGAATTAGTTCTTGAGTCTATACAGTGCTTGAAGAGCCTTTATAAAATGGGTGTCTTCTTTCTTATATACAATCACTTGTAAACCCTAAGTGACTCTTTGTATTCCTTTTAAAGAAGTTGTTACAAAACTGTTTAGTTTCCTTTTACTTAGTGACAAGTGTACATAATGAGGACAAAATTAAAGTTGGTTGAGAAAACGACAAAATAGAATATAGGTAATAGCAATTTATGATTGTTATTTTGTCTTATTTAGAATTTTTGTCCTTGAGGTAAATTGTCAACACCTCCAATTGATCATACAACGAAATGATCCTTTGGTATAGAAGTTTTTCTAATGTTGCATTGTGCATTGCTATGTTCTCCTCGATGAACAACATATCCTTATACAGAGTAGCCATAAATGCTTGGATCATGGTGTGGACTCTGGAAGGATGTACAGTATGTTGCTCTATCCGGTTTGTGGTCACTTTGGTGGTTGTTTCGGTGACTATTCCTGGATGATTAGTGTTGTCTTGGTTTTTTTTCACTAACTCTTCCATGGCTAGGTTCTATCTGAGTTCTTCCAACTGAGGGAGTCGACATCCTTTGATTAATTCTTGAGAAACCTTATGTAATTTCAAGCATATTGGAATTGATTTGGTGGTTTATATATCAACTCTTTAACTATCCTGTTGACAAATCTCTAATGAGTGAATATATGTTTTCCTCTCCATTTTAGAGGGGCGATAAATCTCGGTTGGTGCATCAGGATTCTTTGTGATCCATTGGTCAATGTAACCCATCATTTCCCAGATAGTCTTAAATTGTGTAAGCTTTGCTTGTACTTGATTATAYTRATCTATAATAGTGGTGGTTGCTTGCTGGAAGAGATGTAGATTTGCATASATGTCTATGAGTTCTTCTTCCAYMTCTGTTCTTATTTTCTTGGCACTTGCTTTGAAATTATGGACACTCTTTTCATATACATTCATTTGTTGAAGCCTCTCTTCCAATTCCCCGATTCTTTCTTCTTTTTCTTGGTTCTGCTRGCACAACCTCCTAATATTTTCTTCATTAGCGCYCATGAATATGGTGCCAKTTGTAGCGATAGCTATARGATTATCCCTAACATATCTTGTTATGGGAAATTGTGTAAGGACCAAKATTGGCATCCCTTGAATTGTTRGCACTTTMTTTATTTGTTCTTGCACATTCTTCCCAGACTTGTTGTCATAAGTGAAGCTTCTAAAATTTGGAACCTCACTYGSCTAAAGTGGAGCTCAAAGCCCTAGTCCCAAATTGTTGAATGGTGCCTTTGTGATGGTGTCTGTTGTTGACACTTCTGGGATATCAATATCCATTGGTTTAGTGCCATCGTTTCTTATCTCAACATCTTTATTATGCCTCTCTTCTTCAACTATCTTATCATTTTCCTCTTTGGTTTCCTTTTCTGTAGCTTCTCTTGCTTCCACTTCTGTTTTTTCTTTTGTTGTTATTTGTTCGACCTCTCTTTGTGTTGCATCCTTTGCTTCCACTTTAGTCGTGGTTGTTGCTTCATCTTTTTCTTTGGCCTTCTCTGCTTTGATTGTCCACTTCTTCTTGGTAGTGCCATTCTTCTTGTTGTTGACTTTCTTCTTATCCCTTCTTTTCTTATTGGTTGGCATTTCCTCTTCTTATGTCAATCCTGAGTGTACAGAGACTGATGTGGGGGATGATCTTTCAACCACTTCATGTTGTGCCTTCTTTTGATCTCCTTATCTCTCTCTTTCTTCATTTGCGATCCTCCCTATGGGTTGACCACGTCTTTATAAGATGACATCATCATAGGTTCATGCATTATGATGCACTTATTCCTCATCCCAAATATCTGTTGTGTATTCCCAGGGGAGTCCTACCTTGTTGAAGTGGTCTCTTATGACATTATTGGGCTAGTGCCTTCATAACCACTCTTCTCTGAAATGGTAAGATAGCAGAGTGTTGACCTATGCATGAGATTTCTTGGTGTTTTCAAAGAAGTATGTGCCTACATACAACGACTATGGTGGCCATATTTCTTTATAACCTCGATATAGTACTCCACCTACCCCGTGGATTATGGTTTGATATGCCACTTCTTGGAGCACTAACTTATCTAGCACAAACCAAGGAAGCATATGAGAGGGCTTCATTTCACCATACACCCTTATGTAAGTTCCATGTTCCATGAGATACCAATCTCCAATTATTCTCATGATTGTTATTTTTGTTAGCAGTGGAAGTTGTTCCTAGACTGCTTTAGGGACAAGCCTAGCACATCTTGAAATCAAATTGGATTGGGTTGGTTGAGTTGCATCTTTAGGAAACTATTAGAGTGGTAAAATTATCAAGAAAAGCAGTAAGGCCATTAGGCATGGAGTCTATTAAATATAATGACCTAATCTAACAGTCTGTGTGCAGCAAGTCAGGCTAACAAAACTCAGATCAGCTACAAATCTTGTCGATAAATGTAATGAAGAAGTGTGAGGAACAACACTGTAAGATAATCAAAGAGCATCATGATCTTCAATGTATCTGACAGTAGAAAGAATAACTCGATATTCAGAAAACCTTTCTAAACACGAATTAGAACTCAGACAAGTTTGTGGCAAGGGTTAGAGCATATCCTCTACAATAATCCTTTCAACACAGAAATTGCATACATATTTCCTATATAAGCAACACATATCTAAGCATATGAATATAAATAAAAGATGAATACTGGAATAAGGAGAACAAACTAATCATAATTTTTATTATCAGCTGAAATCTTATACAAAGAAAGTGACAAGTCTTCAAATTAAAACAAAATCTTCACATCCCCTGCAACTCCTTCTTGGATCTTGAAAAAACTCTACTTCAAACCTCTCGGGTCTTCGCTCTCTCGAATCCCCCCTCCCCCCCACTCAAAACAACGAGGATAACTTCCATTTAAAATCCCTTCGATGAAGTATATCTAGAACTAACTGCCTAGAAATCTGGAATTGAATGCCACTTAATTGCTTGATGTTTTCTTTACCTTAAAATTTGGATATGGTTGCCTTAAATTTATGATCCTATGTCGCCTTAATTTCTTCGGATCCTGACAAGACCACTCTAAATCTTGAAGATAATTGCCAGAGGAATATTGCCCAGAGTGACTGGATAATTTCCCAAATATCCTGTAGCTGCCAGAAATTTTGGAATCAACATGCTTTGCCACCTGTTGGTTTATTCTTGAGAATCTAGAGATTTGTTTTATGAATGACAATTTTCCCTCCTTTTACAAAGTTCGGTGAAGAAATGGTCAAGCAATGAACGCTTGACCTCAATTAATGAACAATAGATTTTGGAATAGCATTCCTCAAATAGCCACATACCAAGTTCACATATGCCAATACATTATCTCCAATTTTGTGAGGGTAAGTGTCATTATATCGATCAAACACTGATTGTGAGGGATTTCCACCCTAAATGCGAACATATGGGTGTTGTTGGTGGCATGTGTTGCATGTGGTTACAAAAGCAGGTGTTGTGGGATTATGTAAGTGATAAAGAACCATCATGGAAGAATGCTTGGCATGTCACAAAGTATCATATTGGTAGTGATTTCCTTGACAAATACTAAGAAGGGCATGACAGGGATCAAAGAATTCACTCTCCAAAATCTCATCTTTATCCCTGGTATATGCAGGAACATCTGTCACTTCAACATAATAAAATGCATGTTTTTCCATGCTATTGATAGGATGACATTCCCTCCATTCCCTCAAATAATGAATTCATCCCATCCCTTGTACATTCTGTATCATTGTTGCTCTCTGGTGACTTCTATAAGGAATCCATAATCATCCATGACATCAATAAATCTCTCTTCATCAAATACACTAGATATAAAGTGTATCTTAAAACATTCTTTAGCCTGAGAGAGTTGTCTGTCAAGAGTCTCTGTGTAATATAAGGATAGGCTTCATTAACAATTGCGAAATTGGATTACCAACAAATGCTATGTCCTCCAGCACCTATGTCATCTTGTTGCTTGATGATTGTTGCTGCCGAAAAGCAAGTGAAGGCCCAAGAGGTCCCAAAGTGAATACCTTGATTTCTAGTTTAGGATAATATAATAATAAATATTGGCTATTAATATTTTAGTGTGTGGGTGTTGTTACATTTTT
>ML806078.1:4415-16483 GCA_009831015.1 Picea engelmannii
TTTTGGCATCTTTTATTTTTTTTTTTTGACTTTATTTCATCATGTTTTTATTTATTTCACTGCAATTCAATTTGGAATTTTTATTAGCAATATTTATCACCACATTTATTCGTGGGATCAAGTTTATTGGTTAGCATTCATTTCAAGTATCTTTGTCATGAATTTTGAGTTGGATTGCATCTATGTTAAGTTGGTCGATTTCTTAGTAAAAGGTGAAATTTTGTGAAAATAATTTTGAAGTGTTTTGTATGTCATTTTTTGCTTTCATCTATTTTGGCCTTGTTGCAAGAGAGTGCAAGGAATAATGGGAAAGTAATGGAATAATGACATCGAGTGTAGACATCCGTGATAGTAATACCTTTTTTTCTCTTTGCCTGAGTTCATTTCTCTCTACCTCTATTTATTTGATCACATTATAATTGAGGTTTTTCTTTGGTAGCTTTACAATTTTAACTCATTTTTTGTTGGTCAACGTCCAATTTCAAGCTAATTTGTGGTGAATTTTGAATTTCCCTTTGTTTGTTTCAAGATGGTAAATTCCCTATTAAAATGTAAAATTTCATGAAAATGAGTTTGAAGTGTTTTGCATGCCATTTACTTTGAACTTGAAAACCCTCTCAAAATGTTTGTAAGTTTTGCAGGTCTTACCGCTCCACTATCATTGTCTCTCAAAATTACATGGATCAAGTTTTAAAATGAGAATATGATCTCGAGTTTGTCTATGGCAACATTTGTTGCTCTTTGCATGGGTTCATTTCTCTTTGCCTCTATTTATTTGAGCATAGTCCAAGCAGGGACAAACAATATATAGTTGAAATGACCTTTGGAGTCCTAATCTAGTTGTGGATGTGAAGAGTCGAGGAAGATATTATGTTTCTTTTAGCTCAAGCTCAATTTTGTTGGTTGACATCCATTTGAAGCCAATTTATAGTGAATTTAGAGGTGGTCTACATTTGTTTCAAGACTATCAATTTCCTAATAAGAGGTAAGCCTTAATACTTTAAATAACTTGACTAAGATTTAATGAACCTCATAAAAGTAGTTTTGAAATAGATGTAGTGTATGGTTTGGTTTCCATGGTTTAGTACTCACATACACCTACCCACATAGAGTTGTGACCTCCCTTTGGGCTATCGCCATGCGCAACCCACACATTGATTAAATTAATTCCTTTCCTTCTTCATATGAAGGCCCTTCTATGCTACATTACTCTCTGTAGTATCAACTTATCTTAGCCTAGATGTGCAAACTCTTTTGGACGTCTAGTGCTTATGTAGAGTCCCCTATTGCATCCTCTCTAGTATTTGGCTTGTGGTTGCTAGTTTGACTTTGTTATGCCCTTTGGAGCACCCATTTGAGACACATTCCCCATTGGTTGGGCTCTATATTGAGGATTTGAGCCCCTAATGTGGCCCATAGTTAATTGGAGTGCTTTACTTTAGGTCATTAACAACCAAAATTTGTTTTGGCACACTTAATAGAGGGTCCACTTAGTCAAACTTTACTTGTCCCTTGATTTATTGGTGCCAAGTGAACTACAACTTCCTTAAGCCATACTATGTCTGTAAGACACAACTTGTCGAATAAAGTGTACTTAAAAAAAATCCAACAATATGTGGGATTGAACCTATGATTAACAATCGACTATAGTGCACTTCCAGTAGACAAAATACGTGTCTAGTTCCTTAAGAAAAGTGATCATGATAATCACTGTTCAATTTTTCTGAAGGTAAAAACTATACTCTCTTTGAAACAATGCCCCTTTTGATTAGGTTCAATCCATAATATTAATGAAGGATACTTATGATAATTGAAAGGGCATGTTGCATGATGAACATATGGAGGTCATGTTGTTCCCATTTCAAATGTGCAACTAGTAAATGGACTTTGTCTAATCAAACTCTAAACTATCTTGAATGAGATTTTGGAAAATGAAAGTGGGAAAGACACATCCAAAGATGACAATTAATATTTCACAAGGTACTCAATCTATTCACATAACCTTAATTTCCAAAATAAATTTTAGTTTCTTTGTACAATATTACGAAGGTTATGCACTTAAAATAAGAATACTTACAAGAAAATAATCCATATTTATAGTTATGTTTATAGCATATAGAAATCAAACAGTTTAAATTGTCATAGGCAACATTCATCAAGCTGAAAATTAAAGTGTGTTGTGGCCTTCTTTTGATAAAAGATGGAAAGAAACCTCAAATAAAGTCTGAAACCTTTCATGAAGAAATAAAATATAATGAAGCTCCATATAGTCTCTAGCAACCTTGCATGGTAAGAAAGAAAATATAATGAATCTCCATATAGTCTCTACTAAGAATAGACACAATGCTTTAAGACACAAAAACAATATAACCAACATAAACATAAACAATCCGATTCCCATGGTATATTGATTTACTAAACATAGCTCTAATTTCATATCTATCTTAATAAGATATCAAGACACCCTTACCAACATAGATCCACACAGTATACCATCCACATTTTTATTAGTATAACCAAGACACCCTTACCAATATAAATCACATGGTATACCAATTTGGTCTAAATCCATGAGATACCATGTTCTATGTACGATCTATTTATTGCATTGGAGAACTAACATATAGTCTTCTAGATGAATGACATAATTGAATTTTTTTTTTCATTAAGAATATGACATAGAGACTTAGAGAGATGACCAAATTTAATACCAATGTAATGTATAATGCTAATATTTGAACTAACCTTTAACACAGTTTTACATTTTTAAGAACTTTGTGCTTACATCTCTTAAAAAGACAAGAAAATTATACATGGCAGTTGATAATAATGACAAAGTTGAATTTCGAAGAAATATTGATATCAAGTACAAACATTATGTTTGAAATATTTCATTTGACATAAACATGAGTTAGGAAAATATTTATATATAATATCTCAATAAGTATATTAAAGGACTACATGAGACATGCAAAAATTAGGACATTGCCCAAAGTAATATGGTAGTTTCTTGGCCTAGGAAGCAAGAAAGATGGAATAAAAAAAGAGAGAGAAAAATAATATTACGAAGGTTATGCACTTAAAATAAGAATGCTTACAAAATAAGAATGCTTACAAGAAAATAATTCATATTTATAGTTATGTTTATAGCATATAGAAATCAAACGATTTAAATAGCCATAGGCAACATTCATTAAGATGAAAATTAAAGTGTGTTGTGTCCTTATTTTGATAAAAGATGGAAAGAAACCTCAAATAAAGTCTCTAACAACCTTGCATGGTAAGAAATAAAATATAATGAAGCTCAATATAGTCTCTAGCAACCTTGCATGGTAAGAAAGAAAATATAATGAATCTCCATATAGTCTCTACTAAGAATAGACACAATGCTTTAAGACACAATGCTTTGAAAATATATAGTCTCTTCTCCTCTTTAATATACTTATCTAGAATTTTGAACTTTGCAACATTGACCTTCAATATCAGTGCATCAATATTTTCTCTCCAACTTGGAAGATATTGATCGAGTATCAGCGGGTAAGGTCTCATTCACAAGCTCATAGTAGTTTGTAGTATTTTCAATGTCATAAGGTACATGTGTAGATGGCCTAGCAGACTGAGGAGATGAACACACACGTGTCTTAGGATGACAGGGTTATTTTCGAGTCTTTATAGATAGTGGAATTGAGAGCTTAGGTGGTCAAATGTCACTTTGCTCAAAAGGTACAGGCTTAGGGTCTAAGATAATTGGATTTTTCGGTGAACAAGGAGTGTTGAGCATTGGGGTTTTGACACTTAATTTTCATTTGGCCATACTCCTCATAACCCTGACAAGAATGACCACTATAATAAGGGTAGTGATAACTAGTTCTATGGGAGTGGTAATGGTTTGTGCGACATGAGTGGTAATGGTTGGCGCAACATGGGCATGATGATTTTGCTTCAAAAGATCCTTCTCAAGGGTCTTATCAAGAATAGTGAAGTCCTCAACTCCATGGGACCTGAGTCCTTCACTGTTATTTTTATTATTATCATCAACATGAGCAATGACAGGATCTTGGGGTATTTCCTTAGCTGGGCCTTTTCTAACAACAAACCCATTCCAGGATAAGAATGTATCCCAATTATCTCCCCTATTGTTTAATTATTCAATAATTAAAATTTTAATTAAGCCATGGTGATACATGCTTCGATTTAAATTCTCAGGGTTTTATAGCACACGCTTATGCATCCTACCTAGGCTTTGACAAAGACAAAATGAAAATTCAACTCACTACCAACTTCAAAATGCAACAAAAGGAAGATATAGTAGAGAAAAATGACGCCATACTATCCCTCACAGGTAATAATCTTATGAAGCATGAACAAAATATTTCTCTACTTCTCTATGATCCATACTTAGGGACCCCCTTTTTCCAATCCAAATTCTGCCTCGTCGACCACATAAATCGATCCCAAACCCCTTGTTCCACTTGTTTGTTTTTGAACCAGCATTCCCCTATTCTTGGGAGTCTTATGGCTTGAGCAAATGTTTCCTCTGATACAAAAAGCACCAAGTCACCCATACAAGCCATACTACCATCAAATTATTCTACAAATGCCTTAGTTACAGAGGCATCATACCCCTATAATTTCCTAAGAAGTCACATCCAACCTGGGATTTTGAGGAGAGGTTTATAGCATTGTACTTAGGATATGCTTCGAACTCTCTCAGCAACCATGGTTCTTGTCTTAACACATTGAGTTTCCTCATATTGTCACAATTCAGAATGCAAGAGGATATGCAAGGGTACTATGTTTTGAGTGATTCACACTACCATCAAGGAACGAGGATTTTAGGAGTTTGGAGACAGAGTATGGACGAATTCGAGCTTATTTTGAATCCTGGTAGTGATTTGAAATAAGTGGGGAAACAAAATGGGAAATTATTATGGTTATTGTTCATTCATTGTAATGATTGTGCATGAATGAAGCAACGATGTTGGGTGGTTGAGTAATCATGAAAAACAATGGTTAAGAGATCGTATGCAACAAGGGAAATGGATAAGGGTAATGTATATATGTATTGGATATGGATAGGCTATAGGATGGTTAAATGGGATGTGGGTAGACTATAGGTTTATTAAGTGGGATTATAGTATACATGGAATAGGATAAAAATATATGTTATATGAATGGGATCATAAGTAAATACAAACTAATTTTCCTGTGTTTTTAATAAACCAGAAAAAATCAAAAGTTTCCTTATTACCTCAAGTTTACCCGATGATGCATGCTTGGAATGGAGAAGAGAAAGGAAACCTAATATTTCTTTTGCATTATGTTGAGCTCATGAAATGACTAAATGCTTTGTTCCTGGACCCTGAATTTCCAAACGTTGATGTAAAAGAGATGGAAAAAATGATGACATGGCCATTGTTGAAGATTGATTATTTGCAAAAATGGATGATTTTGCTGATGTAGATTGGTGGAATAATGAAGAGAAGGACCCAAAGTTGCTTGGGAAGCTCTAGACCCTTACTTGTGGAATGGATAGCCTATAAATGATGGAAAATATTCAATCTGATAGGCTACATGTCATCCTGTAATTGATACAAGGGTCATGTAACTACAAAAGATAGTGGTTACAAGACTGCTCAATGGTTACCATATTGTGTGTAACTGTTGAAATTATAAACATTGAAGTTTTTGTTGAAAGGATGAGCACCTAAGATGAAATATATCAATACTAAAAGTTGTTGATAATAGAAGAGAAATGAAAACATGAAAATTGAATCGGAACTGACATGCCAAAATAGAAATTTTTAGAACAAGGAAATGAACTGTTGCAAGCTATTGTTGATACCATAAAGTTAGAAAGTCTTCAATTTCTACCCAAACCCGAGGTACAATTCTCATTGCTGGGTGCATGCCTATTTTGAGGAAATACTATTTTTGGAGGATAAAACCCAGAATTGAAAAAAAATAGCGGGAAGGAAAATCAACACATGTGAGGAAAGCATGCAAGCCATGCATGCAGGAAAACCTAACCACATTAGGGTTAGGGTTTTGTATATACAAAATGTGGCTTCTGTTTATGTGCATATACGAAAGTCGAACACTTCAGTATATGTGAATATATAGAAGCCATCTTTCGTATATACAAAAACCCTAACCCTAATGTGGTTAGGTTTTCCTGCATGCATGCCTTGCATGCTCACTTGCATATATGTTTATTTACAGAAGTTGGCTACTTCCATAAATGTGAATATATGGAAGCCATCTTTCGTATATGCGCATATATGGAAGTGGTCAGCTTCCGTATATGCACATTTATGGAAGTGGTTGGCTTCTGTATATACGCATATACAGAAGTCAGTTGGCTTCCGTATATGCACATATTTGGAAGAAGATGTGGTTGGAGACCCAATATGTGGCAACCCAGAGCCAAAACTGGTGGACGTGGTGTTTTGGGTTACACTAGAACTAAAAAAAACAGGCTTTGTGGGATCCGGTAACGCCACATAATGAATTGAAAGCATCAAATCAATTGTAGACATTGGTGGACGTAGTAACGAGTTCACTTGTGTACACAAAATACCAACCTGAATTAATCTCAATGCTTGCTCCTTATCATTGCATGTTTTAATTATGGTTGGATCAATCATCTGCTTAATATTTTATCCTTGGATAAATTGTTATTTTTATGATGAATGCATTTTCTATAGAGATTTATTAAGTGAGGAGACACTAAAAAAATTAGAGTTACTTCCCTTTCTAAATCTTATCTTAAAATCCTAATATATTTGTATCTATTTGTCGATCTATTTGTGGATCTATCTGATGGAATAGGGTTTTGAGACTCGGAGCCAATAGATTATCATTGGGGACATGCCACTTCTAAGACTCAGAGCTAATAGATTATCATTAGGGGACTTGTAAAACTCTTTATTGTTAACTCAATGAATTCTTTCTTTGCAGTTGTCAAAGTGTGAATAGATTAATTTTCCAGAAATCCCTTATATTCATAGTTTTTTTTTGCAATTACAAGAATAATGTCACTTGAAGGTGGGAACAAGATTTGATCTTAGAATTGCTTACATGAACGCTCAAGAATTGCTTGAGTGAAAGATTGTAGATTGTGCCAGTGGAGCACTTTCTTGTTTTGTTGTCCAATGAACAAGTTTCTTGTGATTTTCTAGGAGTGTGGTTTCATGTTCTTTTCCATAGATTATATAGTCATTCTTCTCCTAGTCCCTGCACATATAGTGTTGGCATCTCTAAGCTTACACCCCTGGATTGATAATGTAATGCTCAACAATTAAGTTAATTAATTAGCTCGACAATCCTTAAAAAGGAACAATGACATTCTAGGTGAAATATTTTGCATCTATGCAAAGTGAGATGTAGACAAATCTACCACACATCTCCATATTATGAAAAAGGTTTGACATACTATTTTAATTCAAAGGTTTATTTCATCAAATAGAAATCATTTCAAAAGTGTGATTTTGCTCAATAAATACTTGTTTAAAGATTCTTGTTTTTATTTTTATTTTGTACAAGTCATTTAATGAAGGTAGGACATCTAAGGCAAATCTTCAAGATAAAGTGGTGAAAATTATTCCATGTTGTAGGTCAGTTACATAAATTTCATTACTTCTTACCTAATAAAAGCAGTGCATGAGAGGCCAAGTGTTTTGTTAATTTTTTGTTTAATGGGTGTATGAGTGAATATGACAATATAGATAAGGTAAATATGTTGTAATAACTTCTACATGTGTTTGATGCACTACTTGTAAATTTGGGGAGTCAATGACATACAATTTTGAATGATGTACATGTAGGCATAGTACATCTAGAGCATCAAGTTATTTTTTGTATGTACTAAATTAGACTTTACAACATTTCTCTACACATTAAGTAACATTTGAACTTAACTGGATAAATATTTTTATGTATGAGGGATTTGATGCTTTCGAACAAGGGAAACATGTCTCTTTTCAACTTTTTGAGATGCACACATATGAATATATTATTTTTTAACAATTAATATTGATGTTGGTTTTTAATTTTATATTTTGATGTTGTAAATGTCATTTAATGACCAAAAATCTATGACATGTTTTACCAACATTTTTTAGGCTTAAAAATACCATAGAAAATATTTAAATATCACAACATGTATCATTTCCCCATATGAAATATTCAATTTGTCATTAAATTGTAATTACAACCAATCTGTACCTCAAGATATGATTGTTACCCCCTAAAAATGGCATGAAATAAATCTTATATTCAACTTACAATTTGTGCAACAATTTTTTTTCAACACTATAGATCCATAATGGAAGGTTCTAGTGCACCAAATGGATGGTTAGTCTTGTTAACACTAACTAGACAATGCCATGATTTGAAAAAGTCCCACTCTTTATAAAACTAACTAGATAAATAATGTGTTATTAAAGTGTGATTAAAAATATCCTCTAAGAGAAAGTTCAAACTTCACTCCCTTGGTTTGTATGAGATCTACCTAAAAACAAGATTTTCAAAGAATGAGAAAGAAACCAAGTAATTTAAAAAGAAAAACTCATTGAGGCCAACATGGGATAATGGATATTGCAATAGGATAATTCAAGGAAGTTGTTTTGTTTATCAAACCAATTAAATGTTGATTTGAGACAAAGAAAGAGAAATCCAAAGATATACCCTTATACATGCATTACCAATCGAAGGAGAAAGTAAGCAAAATCGGCATGGAACATTGTATTTTGGAGAAGTTGTAATCAACATATCAACTACATAAGGGTCACAACCCATTAAAATTCTACCAAGATTACAATAGACTATAGAAAAAGTATCACTATTGTATCATATCCAAATAAAACATCAAGGTGGATACAAATGTCCAACAATGAAGTATTCCAAATTAATCCACCCATATCTCTAGTTGTGGCACCATGAAGGAAGGAGCTATGAAAGACACTATTACATAATAATCCCACAAATCCCCAATGATTCAATGCACTACTACCCTAGGATCAAATCTCTTTTAACCAACCCTTTTCTCATGTGATTTCACTATCTAAATAGAGTATGGGAGAGTGATCATGTCTAACCATGTCGACCAATTCCAATCTCATTACAATAATATTAAATATAGTAGATCATTTATGACTTTTCCATAGATGATCTTTGTTAGAATGTGCTCATTTTACCATAGACAATATCACTATTATCACCCAACCATAGGCTAAAGCCACCCTCCGAGCACCTTGACCTTGATAGAGAGAAGAATCCTGGTAGCAATCCAATAGGCAAGCAAGGCTAATGCACCAAGAAAGAAGTAACCAAAGCTGATTAGAGAGTTTGACCTAAAAGATAGAAGCAATAGGCTTCAGAATTGGCGGCAACACCTTCTACAGAACTTGCGCACAAGACTACCAGACTGCAGTGCGCACAAGTGCCTCTCTGCAATTCTAAGAAGTGTGTGTCAAATGAAGACTGGCGTCATGTATTTATACTTATCCTGGCAGACTGCTTGGGCCGACTTCTCATTCTAGGTCCTAATTAATTCATATTAATTATCTCTCTTAGCCGACATCTCTTCTAGGGTTACATTCACTTGTTTTCTTTCTTCCGAAATATTCTAATCTTGTCAAAGGTCACAATGGAGGTCGATACCTATCGAAGCTACCATGATATCAACAATATTTCTTTCATTTAATGATCCTATTTTTCCTTCGGTTCGACACAACAATATCTTGAGCTTGTTGCTTATTTGAAAAAGTGAATTTTGATCCTCTCACTCAGTGAAGATGCAACCCTCAGGTGTGCTCTTCTAATAGTTTTTATAAAGATAGCTAACAATATGCCCCATCATCATTCATTGCATTTTGCTTCATTGATAGCCATATAGTCTCCAAGTGGCTTCGTAATCATCATTCACAGGAAGAAAGCAGTGGGTAGACCTGAAACATTCAAATATGCACCACATTTATCATTTGATATACACGCTAGTGTGGAAAAGATGATTGAAGATGGTTTTAACATTACAATGGTATATATATTGAGTATATATAGCGGTATATATACTCAGTATATATACCATTATATATACTAGGTATATATGCAGATAATATATACCGATATATATACTGAGTATATATACCGATATATATACTGATAATATATATTGGTATATATTATCAAAATAAGGCCACAACACACTTTAATTTTCATAAGTATCCTTCATTAATATTATGGATTGAACCTAATCAAAAGGGGCATTGTTTCAAAGAGAGTATAGTTTTTACCTTCAGAAAAATTGAACAATGATTATCATGATCACTTTGCTTAAGGAACTAGACACAAGCTTTATTACCCTATAAAATAAGGAGAAGAAACCCACTTTAAACACAGTTTCATGGTGCTAATACTTGTATGCCAACAAACCCCCCCCCCCCCCCCCCCCCCTCCCCCGCTTTTTTTTATCTATGCACTTTAAAAGATCTTTCAGAATTCTATGGTTGGAAAGAATGCACTCTCTTATGGTTAAAGTTGCTATAAATAAAATATTACTCCGAAAATCCCTAGTTGTTGCTAACTTTAGGTTATGAATGTGAGAAAATTTGCATTTGAGAACATGTGATGATTTCCCAACCAATTCCACTTGATTAACCAATATTGCGAATGATGCAAACCTTAAAATTTACCTTGTATGATATCTTGTCTAATATTACCCATTTGTACTCAATAACTGGGTAAAGGCTTGCTTGACTTAGGCAGGACCATCATTTCATGGATGAGTGAATAGGTATTGTCAACTATTTCCTCTAAAACTATTTCTAGACTACGCATTCATAAACCCTCCTTACATTTATTTTTATTTTTTGTCCTTTGCAAGCTCCTAACAAGCCTCAAAAAAATCATTCTTTCTATCTATTAGATACCTTTTCCATTCTATAGATATATACATCAAAAGGAGAGAGGTTAACAACTCTACACATATTTTGTCTATTGGAAGTGCACTATAGTCGATTGTGAATCATAGGTTCAATCCCACATAGTGTTGGATTTTATATTTTTAGGTACACTCTATTCGACAAGTTGTGGCTTACATACATAGTATGGCTTAAGGAAGTTGTAGTTCACTTGGCACCAAGAAATCAAGGGACAAGTAAGGTTTGACTAAGTGGACCCTATATTAAGTGTGCCAAAACAAATTTTGGTTGTTGATGACCTAGAGTAAAGCACTCCAATTAACTATGCCAAAACAAATTTTGGTTGTTGATGACCTAAAGTAAAGCACTCCAATTAACTATGGGCCATATTAGGGGCTCAAATCCTCAATATAGAGCCCAACCAATGGGGAAAGTGTCTCAAACGGGTGCCCCAAAGGGCCTAGCAAAGTCAAACTAGCAACCACAAGACAAATACTAGAGAGGGTGCAATAGGGGACTCTACGTAAGCACTAGACATCCGAAAGAGTTTGCACATCTAGGCTAAGATAAGTTGATACTACGGAGAGTAATGTAACATAGAAGGGCCTTCATATGAAGAAGGAAAGGAATCAATTTAATCAATATGTGGGTTGTGTGTGGCGATAGCTCAAAGGTAGGTCACAACTCTAAGTGGGTAGGTGTATGTGAGTACTAAACCATGGAAACCAAACCATACACTACATCTATTTCAAAACTACTTTTATGAGATTCATTAAATCTTAGTCAAGTTATTTAAAGTATTAAGGCTTACCTCTTATTAGGAAATTGATAGTCTTGAAACAAATGTAGACCACCTCTAAATTCACTATAAATTGGCTTCAAATGGATGTCAACCAACAAACTTGAGCTTGAGCTAAAAGAAACATAATATCTTCGTCGACTCTTCACAACCACATCTAGATTAGGACTCCAAAGGTCATTTCAATTATATATTGTTTGTCCCTGCTTGGACTATGCTCAAATAAATAGAGGCAAAGAGAAATGAACCCATGCAAAGAGCAACAAACGTTGCCATAGACAAACTCGAGATCATATTCTCATTTTAAAACTTGATCCATGTGATTTTGAGAGACAATGATAGTGGAG
>ML806078.1:26499-42830 GCA_009831015.1 Picea engelmannii
AAAAAAACATTAAAATATTTTCCCAATAAGGAGTTGGTTCTCTCCTTTACAAAGGACAAAACCTTCTCACAATAAGTAGCTTATTCTCCCAATAAGGGGTTTACCAAGTTCTCACAATAAGGCATTTCTTTTATCTCCTTTTGACAAACGGGCCAACAATTCACAAGAAAGCCTACAACTCCCGTATTCTTCTTCAAAAAACTTACACAAAATTTTTCTCCAAGAGATTAACTAATTTGACATTCTTGAGAACTACCTCAACAAACTAAGGAGAAATTAACTCTCCAGATCCACTAAATTAGTATATGGGCACAATACAAGGGATAAGTTGAGAAAAAATCTCAACTATGCCCACGAAGATCTCAACTATCCCTTGAAACTATGGAACTACAATGTACATCTCTCTCACCTTATATTAGTTTTGTATTACAATATAAATAAAAAATAGAAGAGCATACAAACTCAAAATATGTATTGAAGATTTTATATTTTGCTTGTTTGGGCAAAACTCTAGTGAGCCATAACTTTCACATACGAAGTCCATTTGACCTCATTCAAATTGTGTTGGAATGATATTTGTGAGCTCGTCATTGTAAATATAATTTTCAACACAAAATGGAACTTTATGAATTTGTTAAATGTGGATATCCTCTTAGATCACACCTCACAACAACAAAAAAAACTTTTGGCCCACCAAAAGTCTTGATCCATGATCATAGTGGGTGGCTTTAATTCTCAACAAAGGTGGAAACTATGTTGTATGTTAAGTGATGTTATAACAAGTCATCACTTGTAAAATTTTCCCTTCTTGGGGTCTTACATGCAACATGCATCCATAAAACACCAATGCTATTATTGAGTGCTACTCACGATGAAATAACTTCTCATGTTGATATGACTTCATCTCCCTCTTGAAAAAAAACCTTACCTCATGTGCATGCTAATGATACCCATTAACATGTCTACTCTTGTTGTCATACTCCAAAAAATGATTTGACGAACCTTTTTCAATTGATTATCTCTTTACCCATCTTGTCAAATGCTACAAGAAGTGGTAATTGTTGAAATGTACACTTGACACTGAGAGGGGGGTCAATCATGTCTCGAAATTTTGGATACTTTTCACACTTTCATAGATTAACTGAATTAATTAAATAAGATATGCAATTCAATTCATTATTCATAAACATCTAAAACACAAACTGTATGAAGTAGATATAATATCTTTCTTTTATTTATTTAACTTGTATAAATACATATAAAATCAATCCTTTAATATATTTGACTTCAACTGAATATGAGAGATCCAACTCTCTGATACAAGACCCAACTTGTAGTTCTGATATCCAACTGAGAAATGAGGAATCCAACCCTCATAACAAGACCCAGCTTGTTGATCTCAGATCTAATTGAGATGTGAGGAATCCAATACTCATAACAAGATTCAACTTGTAAACAGGCACCATCCTAATAGAATGTGTTGATTAAGGTTGGTTGTCATTGATGTCAACCCTTGAAGAAAGTTGGAGAACCCAGTTTTGGGTAATGGACCCAAGTTTGTTTGATGGATAACGGTATGAGTTTTGATATATTTGCAGGTAATACTATTATATATGGATAGTACATTTCATGCCATTTCCAGTGGTATGTGGAATGTCACATAACTCCTCATGGTTAGAGAGTTATGACCATGTGAAGTTGGAGAACCCTCATGAGTCATCTAGAAGCCCCAAAAGGTCAAAGTAGTCAAGGTGGTTTAAGAGATTTTTTAGAAGGTAAATAATGAAGTGAAGTGATGAGTGTACTATAATTCGAAGTAAATACAAAAGAAATTATTTAAATAATAAAGTTAATCGAGAAATTACTAAGTTGACAAGTGGTTAGAAGTGGGTTAGCCCTAAAATAAGGAAAGTGGTTTAAGATGGTTAGAAGGTAACCCCTTGAAGTAAACTGAAGTGTTGAGTGTAATATAAGTCAAAGCGGATACAAAATAAATTATTTAAATAATAAATTTAATCGATAAATTAATAATTGGACAAGTGGTTAGAAGTTGGTTAACCCTAAAATAAGGAAAGTGGGTTAAGATGGTTAAAAGGTAACCCCTTAAGGAAACTACATGAAAGTATAAATAAGAGGCAATGCTCTCTCATTTTAAACACACTTGAGCATATTGAATATCTACAGGTGACTGAGGTAACCAAATGATATATAAGTCGAATTTCAGAGAGAAGATGAAGTAAAGAAGACCAAAATTCAAGGGAGGATAAATTCTTTTGATGATGTTTTCTAAGGTATGTTATTTACATGTCATCTCACCATTTTCGAAATAACGTTTTTTCTAGCATGATTCAGACCGTAAAATTTATAGGTCATTGATAAACATATCCAATTAGTTGTGGTACAAATTTCAGCTTGTGGGTCGTTGTATTTTTGGAGTTACACTTTGTGGAAAATAGGGTTTGTGGCTAGTCCTGAAACTAGTCTAAAACATGTGTTTCGGGTAAAAACGTCATAACTTCTTCATAACATATACAAATTAAGTAAGAAAAAAATTGTTGGTTAGAGTACAGTCTATATTATTCTGTGTAAAATTTTCAAATCCATACAACAAATATTCTGTACGGGGAACACTCTACAAGTTTGCTCTCTAGAATAAGCCAGAATTCAACAAGGTATTCCATTTTTTCTATAACTCCTTTTCTGAGAAGTTCTAAGTAGTGACACCTGGAGGAATTGCATAAAAAAAAATAAAGAACATTGTGTACTATTTTCATATCTTTATTCATTACAGATACATAGTTATGATTATTTCAAGTTAGGGTTGTTGACTAATCCAAAACTAGTCATGTGAGACAAAAGAAAAGTTTGATGAAAATGATAATTTCTTGTTGTTAAATTTAAGGAAGGTTTGGAGGTATGTGATCATATACACTAGGTCTATTACAGAGTTACAAATCATATTTGGATGATGAAATTGATGAGGGATTTTGGTTGAGATACATGTTGGGTACATGGTAGAGACAAGTAGTTGATGAGTTAGCACATACATGAGGTGTATAGTTGATGATGTTGGTACATCTTGATGAGTCATAGTTGATGAGTAGTTGATACATGATTGGTACATAATTGGTACATGGTTGGATGCACTTGTTTATGATACAGGTTGATTACAGGTTGTTTGGTATAGGTTGGTGCATGGTTGATGCACTTTTTGATGGTACAAGTTGATTACAAGTTGAGGTACAGGTTGATGCATGGTTCAGGTTTATTGGTACATGTTGTTTGGTGCAGGTTTATTGGTACAGTATTACAATAGTATATCTCAAAGTGATAGTGTGACAGTGGTTCCATCATTCTACTTATACATCAGGGCAGTTGGACGGGGCAATGACAGGTGGTTGTAGCCACCTTCCAGTTGTAGCCGAAGAACATAGGGGGTTGTAGCCAGAGAATTGGGGAGTTGGATCTTCCCTCAGGTTGTATCCTGAGAAACTAGGGGGTTGGAGCCTCCTTCGAGTTGTAGCTAAAAAACAAAGGAGTTGGTGGTTCCAATGAATGCAATTCTTCAAGACATATAAGAAAAAACATTATGTAGTTTTCTCCCACTTTGGGTTTCTATGTAAAACACTGGTGTACTGTGTATGTGTATGATTGTTCATTTGTTCATTACTTATTTACTCTACAGTTATTGGATGATAATGCTACATTGATAACACTTGGATTATATGGTTAAAAAGGATTAAATTGCTCTATTACTCATTCACCCCCCCTCTCAGTAATCCAATAGAATGAACATCCATTCAATCCATTATATACATATATATTTAATCCACCAAGAAACACCTTATTCTCACCATTCTTTATTGTTCATATAGTCTTCCAATTCGTGTGAATTTGAACCATTGTACATTTTCATTTAAATGATAGTATTAAACTTTAAATAATATCATTTTTATTTTTTATTTTTTATTCATAATTCTCATGATTTAACTCTCTTTTAATTGTGATTGTGTATCGGTTCATTTTGTCCTCATGAGTTGATCACATATATGGATTGACTCATTATATCGTTCTCATGCTTCATTGCGTCCTCAATTCGCCAACAGATCATATTCAAGCTTTCACTGATTCTTTGTATTGTTGTGGTGTTAATTCTCTGTCCAATTACTCTACTAACCTTGAGTTGTTTACATAAATGAAATTTCTATGAGGCGCTTCCTTCAACCCAATGTTGAAATGACCGTGAGCTCAAAACCACGAGCTTATCCATTTCAACTATGTTCCCAACACCTCATGGCTTATATGTTCATAACTCGTGACCAGGGGATGGAACTTAGTCCTCTGGACTTCGGCCTTCGAGTAATTTCTCCTTTACAATCATCCAATATTCTGAAGTTTGTATTTCATGAAGTGGTTACCTCTCACAATAGTTGATCTGATGGTTAGCATGATTCCCATAACCAAATCAACGGTCTAGCTTCAATCCTATTCCCAAAAAAAAATCAATGGTCTAACTTCAATCCTTACACTATCCTTCTATTGTCTTAAACCAATGACTATGACTTAATCAAAGGTTGAGATGGACGATTCTCATTTACTTCGAAATTTCGCCATTTCAGCATTTCAGGACTCCACCCTTTCTAGTATTTTAATTCTTCCAGAGAAAATTCCACCAGAGTGTTTATCAACACTTCTCTGCTCAATAACCTTCACATGTCCAGGAACTAGGATCGTGGGCCTAGCCACAAAGAAGCTCCTGCTCTTTCGGTATTCGGTTATTCATAACTTCAGGATTTCGGCTACTCAAACTATGAAGTAGTTCAATCCCTCCGAAGTGATAACCTACCAAAGTCATAAAGCAATGGTCACTGCTTGTTGTCAGTTAACACCTCCGCTTACGTTATCCTTACACTATGCTTGATAAACATTTAGCGTTACTTTGTGATTTACTCTTACTCTATCCTTCCACTGTACTTGATCAATGATCGAGAATGCTCCTAAATTATATCAACGATTAACGTTACTTCTTGATTCCATCTTTCGACGATTAGATGATAACAAAGGCTTGGATATCCCCGAAGTTAGTAATCCTAGAGGGACGTGATTTGTGACGTCACTATTGATGTGGTACTGACTGAGTGGCTTCCACGTGTCACCTAGATTAGCATCACCCATTGTACTATAAATATGTAACATTGGTTTGAATACAAAAGAGTTGGCTAGTGATCCTTTTCCTTCATCATGTTGTTCCTCCTGTCTATAATAAATGAGTGTTAGGCCTTAACATAGGCCTTAGAGGCATTAACAAACTTTTTGCAGACATCCAAATGATTTTATTTATCTTAAATTCATGCAAGAAAGACACATTTAGGGGCTAACCAGAAAGACACAACTTTTTTCTATGACATACTATAACATAATTTTGAAATGCAAATTGAAGGTATTCAAAAAATGGAAGGTACTTGATGCCCTAGAGGGGTTTATTTCTCAATATTGTGAAAAAAATTCAAAAAAAAAGTCATCTACAATGTGGGAGTTTGGAAAGGAAAATAGGCCCTAAGAAATCACTCAAGAAGTCAAGGCAAAATTGAAAAAACTGTAAAAAATGATTTATGGATATGTACCTAGTTTTCTATTCTAGACGTTGTGAAAATACACCCCAAAAAGTGCACTAGATCTAGAAAGGTTTATGAAGGTTGCACGCCTATTTCCGAGGTAGATCTGAAGGGATTCCACCCATAACAAGTCAGTTTTTCCAAGATACTAACAAAATATGCAACATCATCATCATCATCATAATATAGAACATATCAATGACAAGACATCCTACACTTGTGTACATAATCAATCATAATATGAAACTAATCTATGGTAAGATATTCAACACTTGTGCACATCATCAATCATAATAAGAACCAATCATTGGCAAGGTATTCAACTCATGTATACATCATCAATAATAATATGAAACCAATCAATGACAATGTACCCAACACATGTACACATGATGAATAATAATATAAAACCAATAAATGGGAAATCATTCAACATGTACACATCATCAATCATAATATGAAACCAATCATAACATGTACACCTCATTTAGCTTAACAATATTAGGATGATTCATTTTACGAAGAGACTTCACTTCAAGAAGATTCATATATTCGTCCCAAGAGTAATACTCCCTCTTCAATTCCTTAATGGAAACAATCTCATTAGTTGAGAGTTTAATTGCATTGTGCACCATCCCATAACTTCCACATCCCAATTCCTTGATAACCTTGTACTGATCCATTGTGTTTTTGGAAGGTCACTAGAAATAACAGAGATCAATAGCTCAGAACATTCTTATTCAATTTGAAAGTCATATGTGGCCTGGATAGAAATAATGGAAGGTATGAAATTTCAACTAATTACAAATTTCAAAAGAATGTACGCGAAAATTAGGGTTTTTGGATTAAAAACAATAGCCAGTATTCGTCAAGTTTCAACCAGAAATCAAACGTAGATTGTAAGATCGTACTCCATAATTTCAACACAGGCAGAATGACGGTTCCAACATAGAGAAGGGATCAATGAAAAACCTCGCTCTCTTTCAGGCAAAGCTCGAGATTCAATCACGAGATATTTGGTTTTTAGTTTGACGAGTTATTGGGACATGGATTGTATTTATACGGATCTAGACAGGGATCGTATTTATATTTATGGCCGACCTTCATTTTATTTTTTAATTTAAAAATGAGGTTTTATTCCTAGTTTCTCATTGAGAAAGCACACCGAACACATGGAATCGTTTGACATGTTCAAAGACTTAGGAAAAGAGTATAGTTTTAATCATATTACATAGTGTTCTATAAGCATGTTATGTGGATAAAGTGTGATAATAATGTTATGTGGACAAAATTAGGGGAAAATTTACACTTGGGGCTCATTTCAAAGAGCTTATGTTTTTACAAAAACAAATTAAAATATTCTCTCAATAAGGGGTTGGTTCTCTCCTTTACTAAGGGAAAAACCTTCTCACAATAAGTGACTTATTCTCCCAATAAGGGGATTACCAAGTTCTCCCAATTTGTTTTATCTCCTTTTGACAAAAAGGGCTAACAAGTCACAAGCAAGCCTACAACTCGCTTATTCTTCTTCAAAAAACTTACACAAAATTTTCCTCCAAGAGCTTAACTAATTTGACATTCTTGAAAACTATCTCAACATACTAAGGAGAAAGTAACTCTCCGGATCCACTAAATTAGTATTTGGGCACAATAAAAGGGATGAGTTGAGGAAAAATATCAACTATGCCCACTAAGATCTCAGCTATCCCTTGAAACTATGAAACTACAATGTACGTAGCTCTCACCTTATATTAGTTTCTAGTGAGCCATAACTTTCACATACGAAGTTCATTTGACCACATTCAAATTGTGTTAGAAAGATCTTTGTGAGTTATTCATTGTACATAAAATTTTCAACAGAAAATGGAGCTTTATGATTTTGTCGAATGTGGAGATCCGCTTGGATCACATGTCCCCACAAAAAAAAATACTTTTGGTCCACCAAAAGTATTGATCCATGATCATAGTGAGTGGATTTATTTCTCAAAAAAGGTAGAAACTATGTTGCATGTTAAGTGATGTTATAACAAGTCATCACTTGTACAATTTTCCCTTCTTTGGGTCTTACATGCAACATGCATCCATAATACAACAATGCTATCATTGAGTGCTACTCACCATGAAATAAATTATCATGTTGATGTCACTTCGTCTCCCTCTTGGAAGAACACCTTGCCTCATGTGCATGTTAATGGTCCCCATTAACATGTCTACTCTTGTTTTCATACTCCAAAAGCTGATTTGAACCTTTTTTAATGGATTACCTCTTTACCCATGTTGCCAAATGCTACAAGAAGTGGTAACTGTTGAAATGTACACTTGACACTGAGTGGGGCGGGGGGAGGGGTGAATCAGTGTCTCAAAATTTTGGCTACTTTTCACACTTTCATAGATTAACTTAACTAATTGAATAAGATATGCAGTTTAATTAATTATTCTTAAACATCTAAAACACAAACTGTATGAAGTAGATATAATATCTTTCTTTTATTTATTTAACTTGTATAAATACATATAAAATCAATCATTTAATATTTTTCACTTCAACTGAATATGAGAGATCCAACTCTCTGATACAAGAACCAGCGTGTAGTTCTCAGATCCAACTGAGAAATGAGGAATCCAACCCTCATAACAAGACCCATCTTGTTGATCTCAGATCCAACTGAGATGTGAGGAATCCAATCCCCATAACAAGACTTGTTGGTGCAATTATATGCAGAACATATTACCAAACATAAATTATAGACCGAGATTTGTAATCAGTAGCGTTGATGCACTATATGTGCCGATAACAGATAGGTTCCTATGTCTTTTTAGTATAGCTTAGATAAGAAAACCATCAATAACAAAATACTCTGTTTTCACACTTTCAAATAACACTCTTCACGCAATTCAGAAATTAGAAATCAAAACTCATAAACAAGCATATGATCTAAATTTCTTGCTTAGGTGATGGATCTGTTCATTAGGGGCTCATGAAATGAAGAGATGAACTCAGATCTTGTTCCCTATAGTAATTGAGAACAGTAATCAACAATTCACTCTTATACAAAAAGCAATCATAACTCTATTCACTCCAATCAAACCTGTGTAGTACATAAAATAGTCAATATAATTGAGAGGCTTCATTATGGAACATGATGGTAAAAGATGAAGTCCTATTGTTCCTGTACCCACTAATAACACTACTATATCAAACTCGGAATAACAATATGTGTTTTCTAAGCAATCCCACACATTAGATTCTTAAATGTTACCCTGCAAAAATAGAAAGGAAACTAATTACACGCATTGATTCAAAAGCAAGCGATTATGTGTTTGATCTTTAAAATGCATTTGAAATCATTGAAAAAACACAACTATTAAATGTGCACACTCACACAATCACATAAATCATGTACAGGGAGGTTTACCTTAGTTGTGACGGTGGGCCCTTGCCAATCCAACAAGGTACCTCTAAACGATAACAGACTAAAACGTTCTAATCATACCCAGAAATTGCACGACAGATCGTTTGTATCCCTTCAATTTATAAATCGAATCAGCAGTTCATCGTCTCGTACATCAAAACAATATGCATCATATGGTTCTTACGACTTGCTTCATTACATTCATCATTCATATCTTATCGCCTATACAACATCCCTTATAAAGAAGGTGAGCCGATACTATCAAGATCTTGCGCTATTTCAGTACTATCAACATCCCTTATTTTAAAAAATGTTTGATACTATAAGTATTAAACATTTTTTTAAATATTACAATTGGTATTTCACATTGAATCTCTAGGGATGCACTTCATCCTCATGACACAAAGTGCATGAGTGATGAAGTCTATCATGATCTAGAAAACTGATTTAGAGGCTTGGATCCAACTGACTTCTCAAAATCTCCATCAACATACTCGTTCAACAGGTGAATTCTGGAAACAGGGGTTTGGTACCGGAATACACACAGTCATGAATTTGAGTACTGGATTAGGCGCAAAGGGAGGTACTGGAACGGGAAAAACTAGTACCGAAATAGCACATAGTGTGTTGGTACCGAAATAACATAGAGTGTGGGTACCAGAATAGCGCATACAGGTGCTAGTACCGGAATAGCGCAAGACATGTGTTGGTATCGAAATAGCGCAAGACAGTACCAAATCAATTTTGTGTGGGTTTGTTGGTACCGGATCAATGTTGTGCGAGTCTATTGTTATCGAATCAATTTTTCTTAAGAGTCAAATGATTAGGATCCTATAAAATCAAACATTTAATCGTTTTAACTCAAGAAAACTAAACAAACCATGCTTTAATCATAAGTTACCTCTTATGCACATGAACAAGGTCATCAAGTGTATTTATGGAGGAAAAAATCAAGTATATACTCATATCACAGATATAATAGGCTCAGATAGAGGGTAATATAAGGCATTAGAAGTATCAAAATGGAGACTCAACGTTCCCTTGTGCTTAAGTCATTGCATCTCCTCATGCAATAATGATCTTCAAAATTTCAAAATTGATGGCACTCCTCACTTGATCAAGCATTCTTGACAGTCCACCCTTCTTCAGCTCCTAAGTTCTTGTTGTACAATATAAACATCCTGGCCTATGCTTCACACTTCTTACCCATGGCAAAGTAGTTATGACAAAAAATTGGAGTCATGAGTAATAGATTAGATCTGTTAGTGATTTGATGTTAAGTATTATCCAATCTGTTTTGGATCATAGTTAGGATAAATGGTTGGATGTGACTCTAATATGATTATAGCATAGTGGCCAAGAGTTTTCATAATGAATTTGACTAATAGGCCCCCCCTAGCTAGATTTCCTTTAAAATAAAAGTGGTATAAGCATAGTTTAGATCTCATTTGAAGAGAGGAACACATAAAAGAATACAACCCAAGATGATTAACTCATTTCTTATCCAAGTTTTTAGAGATGAAGCTCTTCTTGCTTACTGAGGGTCCCACTTCTCATGCAAACCTATTTATTTTAAAGATATAACTCTAAAGTGGATACTTGAAGGTTCTTAAGAACATCATCCAAGAGATATAAAGGTCATCTCCTAGCCTCTATTTGATAATGCTCCAAAATGAGACCCAAGGGTTTTTGTTTAGTTTTAGGTGTACCACTTTATGTTTTTCAATTCCCTTTACCCAGCATAGCCCCGCTGCCAAAAGGCTTGTTCAGTACCTCAACGGGTTTACCTTAGTACCATACAAGCATGACCCCAAGACAAGCAGGCATGTTCAGTACCTCATCGGGTTTACTTGTACTTCCTAATACTTCTTTTTTATTATATTACTTAAAAATTTTAGAATGGTGTATATTGTTCATTGACAGTTTTAGAGTATAAGGAAGGCAGGTCGTACGGTAGTGTTATTAGGCACATAATTAATTGTTTTCAATTATCCCAAGGGTAACATCATCCACATTCAACTTAAAACTTAGTTATTCAATGTATAATGGAACATCTCGAATAATGACTAAGAGGTCCCTTTAGTTAATCCTATCAAGTTTCTCATGAAATTTCATTGATTTTTTGCAAGGGCGGTCCACCACATGAGGTTTTCATCAATACCTCCCAAGAGAAACTTGTAAAGATAAACTTGGATAAGAACTTGTTGAATCAACTAGGTTAGTATTAGGCATAATGGTGTCACCACTTTTCAATGGATATTTCAATTAACAATCACTTTTTCAAAATGATGAGGTAATAAGACATGTGCACCCATTATCATATAGAGATAAATGTGGAAATATATTCTTAAAGGATAACAAGGATGATTCATTTAGGGTTGAGTGTAGAAATGTAGGAGGAAGATGTACATGAGAGTAAAGAAAAATTAAACACGAGACTTAAATGACCCTTGATAGAAAGAACATGAAGAGATTAGCTCATACCTCCAATTACCTAAAGTGAAAATGATGTTAAGCACATGACAAAGATCATATCACCTTGGCATTAGAACCAGATTGGTAACTGGTATCAGAACACGTTTCTACAGTACCGTAATAGATAGTACCAGAATAGGACAATACCGGAACAGAGCGAGGGGCAGAAACATAGTGACATGATGAATGATTTCTATACGAGGAGATGTATATGAGGGCTTTCAAAATTTCATGGTAAGGAGCGTGCAATCATTGAGAGTAACCATATGTTTGCTACAAAATTAGTCTAATTTCTTTAATAAAATGAAAAATGTTGAATTTATATGTCCTAGTACTTAAATCGAGTAGCAAAACTTGAATATATTATTAGAGCTACCAACACCTTGTTACCAGTACCGGATCACTTGAGTACCGGATGGACACAGGGTTGTGCTTAGTACCATAATAGCGCAGACCTCCTTTTTTGGTATCGAATGAGCACAGGGTTATGACTAGTACCGGAATAGTGCATACCTCCTCTTTTGGTAACGGATGAGCATAGAGGCGACTATCAGTATCGGATGAATGCAGAAATGAACATTGTATTCCGGTACTCGAGGAGAATTTGACACAATATCTGTTGGTAGTGATTTTGAAACTTTTGTAGGCTGCACCTTGTAGAAGTAGCTAGTGTTTTCTAGTGTTCTGGAAGAGGACCTGTGATCTGATTCAACTAAAAAACCATGTAGATGGAACAAATACCAACACTAGATGCAGGAACTCTAAGTTTGCATCAGAATAATGCAAAAGAATTTGGTGACTGGGCTCCAAGCTCTATAACAAGAGGGTATTCTATAATTGGATGACCATATGTTGAGATTTAGAACCCTCCTCTTTTGGAACTAGGCTGATCACTGCTCTTGTTGGAACTTCCTTTTTATTACAAAAATAATAATCCTAACTACTATTGTCTCAGCAGCCACTCCCCCATGATTGAGGTTTTGCATGGCCTCATGAAAACAAAGTGAGATTCCAAAAAAATGATGCTCAGAGGGTTGCGAACATCTTCTAAAAAAAAACCAATAGAACTAATTAAAACTAGATTTTTATTCATTCTTACAAACAGAAAATTTAGGGAGAATGTCAAAAGTTGGATTATTAGATATGAATAAATAGTTTGGACTTAACATTCAGTTTCAACTTCTATTAAAAAGGTCACTTAATTGATCATCCTTGTGAAATGGTGGTCTTAAAATAGATAGGTAATGATAAAGAACAAGTGCATCATTTTTAACAACTTAAGGAAAAAGAAGAAATTTGAAGAAATAGGTCATGAAGCACTCCCTTAAGTGTTATGTTCTATTGACAAGGATGCCTTCTTCTCTTTTGAAACCCTTCCAATATTATGTGTGCATTCGGAGGATGAAGTGATTCCCTTCTCATAAGATTCCAAACAAAGTTATCATAACTTTTAAAAAGAAATCTACTATAGGAACAAAAGATCTTAAACTGATTTCTTTATTAACTTTTGACATTCCTATTTATGAAAAGTATGAAATATATGTTGCATTGTACTTATGTGCAACATTTATTTATTTATTTACTATCCTACTCTAATTGAACAAAATAAAATGTCCTTCAAGTATAAGAATACTTCTAGTGAAGCCATGTGCATAACAGGGTTAGAAATATATCCATATTCGGGTTTAAAAGATAACTTTTAATGCACATGGGAGTATGAAGGACCAATTTCTTTGATGATGAGATCAAATAACAATGAAAAGTAAAAGAGTAGTGTGACCTGACAACTAATTGGAACCATCTTTCAATAGGATCAAGATATTCGTGTTTCCCTTCTTTGTTTAGGTCACACAACATGTGCTCCTTTTCCATGCCACGTAGAGTATCTTATTCAAGATGATTGGTCTCTCGGGTACATACAGGATCTGCTGAGAGCAATTCTAAGAACTCCTCAATCTCAAGTTCCAATGGTTTCTCTCCATTGAATTATATCCATGATTCTTGAGTCTCCTCAACAAATTGACAATAGGAATTTGAAGGGACTTCTAAATATTCTTGTGGAGAGACAACTAAATTCTTGAATGTTGTCAAGATATGCTCTTCCTGAGAGGTGGATATCCCAACTGCTGCTAGAATGTGGCAAAGTTCTTGGAGGAACATTCTTCAAGCTCTTGATCATCCTTGAATTAATCTAGTTGGTTGATGATCCCTGTCTCGCAACACAAATTAGTACTCGAGGGTTCTTACAATACCCCAAAAATAATTTATCATCAAATATTTGAATTTAAAACTAAGAAATTAAAACTATTTACAAAAATAAAACACACCAAACATGAAATCCTTGCATTATTGGGACCATGTTGTCACGAGGTTATCTATTCGCACAAGCTATCCCATCATGAAAATAAAATTTTGCATAAAGGAAGGAAAAACACACTTGCATTAAAAGAAAAGAGGACAACCTAACTTTGGAGCAACCCCACTAAAGTGGATGCATGGGCTCTTCCCACACATCTTACCATCTTCTCTCTGCCCTTAGGTCATCCATAAAATCAATCCAAAACCATTAAAGCAATCTAATTCAAATACTGCCTATTATCATTTACAACTCCCTGGTAACAGTGCCAAAAATGAAGTATATATAATGGATTTAATTCTTCCAGAGCAAATTCTACCAGAGTTCTTATCAACACTTCTTTGCTCAATAACCTTCACATGTCCAGGAGATAGGATCATGGGCTTAGCCAAAAAGAAGCTCCTTCTCTTTCGGTATTCGGCTATTCGTAACTTCAGGATTTCAGCTACTCAAACTATGAAGTAGTTCAATCCCTTTGAAGTGATTACCTACCAAAGTCATAAAGTGGTGGTGACTGCTTGCTATCAGTTAACACCTCCACTTACACTATCCTTCCACTATGCTTGATCAACGGTTGAGGACGCTCCCTAAGTAG
Source organism: Picea engelmannii (assembly GCA_009831015.1). Classification (NCBI taxonomy): domain Eukaryota; kingdom Viridiplantae; phylum Streptophyta; class Pinopsida; order Pinales; family Pinaceae; genus Picea; species Picea engelmannii. The sequence goes on from ML806078.1 coordinate 40,954, forward strand.
ATCAAAGGTTAGCATTACTTTGTGATTTATGCTTACTCTATCCTTCCACTGTACTTGATCAATGATCGATAATGCTACCGAATTAGATCAACGATTAATGTTACTTCATGATTTTGTCTTTCGGTGATTAGATTCTAACATAAGCTTGGATATCCATGAAGTTAGTAATCATGGATTGACATGATTTGTGACATCACTTTTGATGTGACATTGACTGAGTGGCTACCACGTGTCACCTAGATTCGTGACTTTCGTATACCTAAAGTGCCAACCAGACATTGACACTTGTCACCATATGATTGCACCATGTGTCCTTGCTGACACGGTCTTGTGGAATGTGATGACATGGTCTCTCAATGTGTGTGCCATGTTTCTTACTTTGTGACTTCAGATCTCGGACCTTCAAGTGAACTTACCTATTCTAAACCCTTTTTCCTCGAAGTGGTCAACGCTCAAATGGTGAGCACGGTAGTGTTTACGCTATCCTTCCACTTGGATTCATCCAATGAATGTGATAAGTTATAGATCAATGGTTCAGATTCATTTCAGCCTTTGGGACTTCGGGTTATTCCCTTTTTCCCACTTCCCAATTCTCCCTAAATGAGATTCCCTGAAGAGTAAACCTCGAGTAACTTGACTTCATCTAACGGTCCTTCTTTAACCCGAAAATATTAACACGATCCAACGGTTGTCTGGAATTCAACTATTTAGGATCTAGAGCCTTTTCCCTTGCTTATCCTATCCTTTCACTTTAATCAATCCAATGGTCGGGATATTTCCCAAAGTGTTCCTTAGATCAGACGGTTGGAGTTTCTTTGTGAATTTGAGCTTCGGGAATTCTGGTTTAATTCGAACTCCTTTTCACTGAAGTGGTCATCGTTGGAGTTGACTGCTACTATGCAACCCTGATCTAACGGCTATCATTGATCTTGAAGTGCTCCTTAGATCTAATGACTTACTTTTACTTCGAAACTTCGGCTTCGGCTTAAATTCTTTAAGTTTGATATTATCCGAAGTGGTCAATGTTGGGCGGACCATGCGTATGTCATTTCCATGATCGAAGGTCCATGGCTCTTAGTAGTCGATCTGACGGTCTAGATTTAATCTATATCCCATGATCTAAATCATTCCCAAATATTCAACAGACGACCACGATTCTTCTCTTCTTTATGCAAGTTACCTCTGTTAATGTTTATGCCATTATTATAGTTCTTTGCATTTCAATAGATAAGAGCTTAATAAGAACAAGATCACTGAGAAATACACATTCACAAGAGACACAGCATTTATCCTGGGAAACCCTCTAGGGGAAGAAAACCCAGCAAAAACTTCCTTATCATAAATAGCTTATACAATGTTCAAGAGATAACTAAAACCAATACAGAAAGTCCTCCCCAAGAGATGTGCCACCCTTCTTCTCCTCTCTCCAACATGTAATTGCAGCTTGCCTCATAAGAGAATGAGCAAGTGAGATTTTGTGTAAGAAGTGAGGTGCTAGCCTCTTATTTATATCAATCTGGCACGTGTGAAGAGTCACCATCTGGCAGGGCCAACCTCTCACTCTGGGTGGGTAAACCCACCTTTAATTAATTTTGGGCCTTCCATTATAACTGCTGGGGCCGACTTCTTATTATGCACTTTGTAATTGTCCGATGACCAATCCGCAAAAGGGGATTTGGTCCTTATACAATTACCGACATGATTAATCCTCAACGGGGATTAATCTAATAACAGTAATAATAATAATGACATGATTAATCCACAATGGGGATTTAATCCAATAATAATAATGACATGATTAATCCTCAATGGGGATTTAATCCAATAACAAAATAATAATAAGAATGCTCTTCGCAGTTACATTATTTCAACACCCC
>ML806078.1:60814-99647 GCA_009831015.1 Picea engelmannii
AAGTGTGTTTCTTTAGTATGCATTAGTATGCATTTGTAGTTAGGCAATCCGACGGTCACGATATGTTCCCGACATAGAGTGATCTGACGGTTCATACTCTCCTCGATCTTAACGGCCATTGATCCGTGGCTTAACACCCGATTTGTCCATGATCTCTATTTAAAAGAGCATGGAGGGTCATTTGTTGATGATCGATTGTGAGAAACTCTCTTGTAAAATCTCTCTGTAATCTTTTTCTTTGCATTAATAAACTGCTCCAAGTGGCCGCGTTGGTTGGGGCCGTGGATGTTTCCCCATAGGGGTTTTACCACGTGAAAACATCGGTGTGTTGATCTTTGATCTGGTTATGTGAGTGGTTACTGAAGGTGTTCGTCCTCTATTGGAATACCTGTGTTGTCGAACAATGGGTGAAGTCAATTTGCTAAGGTTAGGAGAAGAGGTGTTTTACAAACCAAAGCATAACGAAAAGTTAAAATCAAAATCGATTTACCAAGAATTATAAATGAAACAAACCTATAGTCCATTGCCAATCGATTCTTGGTGTATTCTCCAAGTATTCAAGATATAGCTTATAATCCAGGATCAACTCAAAACAAATGTCTTATTGATATATGATAATCTTCAAAGAAAAACAACATTCATTAAAAGATTTGTAAGAACATTTACCCTTCTATAGACCTAAGCCTTAGATACAATTGCAATACGATTATAAGTTTCAATGCTTCATTCATGATTTCAGTCATGAACGAAGCATGAAAATAAAAAAAATAAAAATAAGCACAATCAAAACACCTTTTTTACAGGTGAATAGTCACCTTCAAATAGTATTATTTACATGACGAAGCGTAGGCAGCTACAAGAATTGTTATTTGTCACTTTAAAAGGAAAAAAACATGTAGGGCTGCCAACAATGTCGACTTACTGGGAGAAGCAGTTATCTCTGCATCACTGACGAGTTCATGTTAGGACTGCTTAGAATGATTACAGATCAAAGAACAGTTGAATGACATCAAGCATCTCGACAATCATTACACAGTCTAGCTTCAGATATCTTCTTGTCCAAATGAAATCTGGTGTCAAATTTTAATTACGAGAGCAACGATATTTAATCCAATGGCTCTGATACTATTGACAGGGCCACTGTTGCCAACAGGCGTCCATAGCCTCGGAAGGGATGTCAATTAACCCACTCTGATGCCTCTATCTTGTCCAAGAAATTTCAGTTCAAAATGAAGGATATTTATGACCAATAACAAAATTTATACTTGACTATTTTCTTGAACCTAACATTGCTTCATTGCCAGCGGGCCTGTTCAGTAACCCGACAAAGTTGTCTTGGAATCATGCATGCATTTACCCGCTACCAACAGACATGTTCAGTATCCTGGGGGGTTTACAAACACTTCCCACAACTCTCGAGAGATTGTTTAGAATCTGGTATAAATTTAAAGATATTCAAAAGAGCGGGGTGATGCTGAAAATTTCAGTCTTTAGAACACTTGTCATTTTCCAGCCTTTAATCTTCTGTTTAGTTACCTTCATTATGATATGAAATTAGTCTCTCGATGAAACTAATTTTTCGAAGACAGGAAAGCATACTTGAGTTTCTTTCTTTAAAAGCATGGACAACGTAAAAATATTTAAAAATGATCGTGTCTGCTCATAATTATAAAGTGAGACTAGGAAGTTTGTTTCAAACAGAAATTTTCTATAGTTAGTTTGTGTTTCAACAATTCACAGTATTGATTCTCTTGAGAAGACCTTAACAGTTGCTTCATAATGATGCATTCTGGTTCCCCTCCACGAACTAAAAGGTGACACAAACATAAGTTTAACCAGAAAGAAGCGAAAACAAACAAAAAGAAAAGAACCAAAATCAGAAAATAAAAATAAATCAAAACAGAAAAATATGTACAAAAGGTGGATTTGAAAACATCACGCGAAATATCTCTTGGGAGACTGAAAGAACATAGAAAAATCCTCATTGATGTGAATGCAGTCCTACTCGTGGTACCTTGGGTCAGGGTTGAATTTCTAGTTCAGATTTATTTATCTCTTTACTTTCCATTTAAAAATTTTATACTAATACTGCAGCTTTGAAAATAAATATTCAACGAAAAGCAAAGAGAAAAGGATCAAGCAGACTTCCCTGACAACATTCATATTATGGTTCTCTTGGTGCGCCCACTTGTGTTCATGACTGCATTAATACAAAGAGAAACAGTGAGAAATAAAACTAAAAGAAAACCTACTCCTAAACCTATTCTAACAATTAAACAAATCAAAATACTACGTGAAGTCATGCTTCCAATGTAGCCATTGGAGTAACTCCAATCCTGCAATGGAAACAAAATCAAATATTACTAAAAAGAATGGTAGTATATCAAAAAATGATAGAAATATATCATACTTACCTTCATAATCATCATTTAAAAACAAAGCAAGCATGATCTTACCATTCCCTTGGAATTTCTCGATGTATGAACCCTCTAGCCATTGTGCAATCTTTTCGTGATAAGGGTCATAATGGCATGGATGAGTGTAAGTGATCTTGGAAAAATTGTCAAGATTATGAAGATCTAACATAACCATCAACCAAAGCCGAAGTGTCCCAGCATCCTGACAATTTTCCAAGTGTTCAATAATTTCTTCACATGGAGGAGAAAAAAAAATCATGTCGTGCTTACTTCCAAGATATTTATAAGGCAAGCACAACTCTATCTTCATTATGAAGATTTTTTTTGTATGAACCTCCAAGCCATTCTAAGATCCTATCATAAAAATTAGGATGCAAACTATGACTTTGACGAAATGGATATATCAACGGGGAACACATCATAAGAGGATTCATGACATCAATTAGATCATTGATTTGAATGCTTCCTTTTATGAGATTGTTCGTTTCAAAATGTGAAGCATAAACATTAAAATTCAAGATTATTAAAGAACGAATATGCAGCGTAGAATGTTTGATCTCCATAAGAGAGAGTGCATTGTCTTTTTCGAAAATAAACCGTGTAAAATCATCTCGCAACATGTCTTTTTCCCATGTGAGTGATGAAAGTGAAAGAGCGTCAAATCCGACTTTATAAATGTTATGTTTGGAATTGATTTCACCAAATCTTGGCATATCAAAAGGATATGATTGTGGTGGAAAAGAGTAGGAAGTTGTGGGTAAAGTATCAAGTCCACCAGAATCTAAGAAGAGATCAAGATATGAAGAGTAAAAGGAACCAGAAATAAGTACATGAAAAGAATCTCTTGAGAAATGGTATTCTCAAGACATTTCTCTTCACTTTCTTTAAAACTTTCACTCTATTTTGGTGATAAATTCTTCAACATAATATGATCATCTAGGTTTGCCTCCCATATGATAGATAATTCAAAACTTTCAAGAAAAACATCTGATCTTTCATGTTGATAAGGTACTATTTGAGGATGGAGGTTTAAGGTTTCTCCTTCAAATTGCATATCTTCATCTCTAGTCAATTTCATAGGAGTGTTAGAATGTTTAAGATGGTTTTTTTCGCCTAAGTGTTCTTCAATAACTGAATTTAAATATTGATTAGAGCACGAGTTACAAGAATGAGGAAATTCACCTTGAACCAAAAACGAATCTTCTTTCAAGATGGTCGAAGACTGAAAATACAATGATTTAGAGGAAAAACCATTTTGGTTGTCAGTGAGAACCTTGTCAATAGATTCTACCCCCCTTGCTTGTTCAAAATTTTCGGATGGATTCTTCTCATCCTGCGAACAAAATTCTTCTTGCAATTGAGTGATAGGATTTGTAACTGGTTCGTCATTCACGATTGAATATGACTAGATGAAAGGGATGCAAGTATCATAGAGGAGATTTAATACAAATGACATGTCATCGAGATTAAATTTACAGAGAACATGATGGATTCTTGTCGAAAAGTCTTCCGAAGATGAATCGCCATTGATTAGCAAAGTCTGAAATTCTTCACATAATTGATTGTAATCATAGATTTCAAAAGCATCTAAAAATTCATCTACAAATTGAAACCAATCAAAAATGTGACATGCTGGAAAAGACTCAAACCAATGTTTAATCCAAACTCTAAAAGTAAAAGCGAACAATCTGCATAAAACTCTTAAATCAAAAATGTCATGTTTGATGCATTTGCACCAAAACTTGTTAAGGTGGTCTTTAGAAGATACATTGCCTCCACCATCAAAGGTGAGTTTGGACAAGCGAGAGATTGTCTCGTTGGGAACATCGGGTAATGAGAAGTGGAAATCATGTTCCAACACAGTGATTTGGGGAGCCATGGGGAAATTAAATACATTCGAAATAAAGGCTCCTAAAAGGCTAGCTTGGCAGTCGACCCTCCTTCTAGCACCATTTGTTGACGGGCTAAATTGACCGTCCGTCAACTGGAAGAACGGGTCTGGTCCAAGGTTGTCTAAATAACCCAAGTCGTTTGGTGTAACTCGTTCCGATGGGTTTAATTTTTCCGTTAGCTAATCTAAAAGTCCTAAAAGAAACAAATAAAAGAAATGAAATAACTAACTAATTACAAATCACTATATATATATAATGTAACTATTGTAGATATACTTAAATAGAAGATTTACTTATCTTACTTATGTATACAAACTGCAAGTTTTAATCTAAACTTACGAAACTCAATGTGAAGAATAATTGCTTCGAGGAAGCAGATAAAGAAAGCACATAAACATATTTTTTTGTTTTTCCTTTCTAAATTTAAGCTAATATAAAAAACAATACTATGAAACAGAAACATATGGATAGTCAAAAGTCGAACCATACATTTTTGTTTCAGTGATAAGTAAATGACAAAAAAATATAAATGAGCTAACATGTTAGTGAGTTAGCAATATGTATCCAAGTATTTGCATGATTAGAGAACGTCCAGCTACCATGTCCAAGAGGGAAACCTGCAATGAACCTTAAGATTGTTCTAAATAAATTCAAAACAATGTGTTGGCAGTTGATTTTTAATAACAGAATAGATGATACGAATAGGATCTTATGATTGCAAGCGATTACATTAAGATAAAACCGGTTGTAACAGCATTGCATTTGATCATTCAACTAAAAATTAAAGAGAAATCATGTCATTTAAGTTGAATGGATGATCACATTGTTAATCTCTAAAGCATCAAATATGGATGATATTTATAAAATAATTATCCCAAAACATAACAGATCATGAAGTCTAAAGCTATCAAAACCTATTATCATATCAGGATAGGAAAAACTTAAATGAAGACACCATTTACAAGAAGCTAAAGCTAAAATGTGTATTGTTGTTCCATTTAAGTCTGTGAATTAATCGTCCATCTTCTGCCCCAGGCCAAGATGTCTTCATTACAAAAATGTGTAGTATTTAAAGAGTTATTGTAAGCTAAACATCCTATCTTGTAAGATAGGATCAGATCTCAAAATGATCTACAAGTTACAAAAATAGAGGGTCCAAAAAGCTACTCAATATCAAACCAAATCTTCAAAATTATGAAAGTTTTGTTTTAATTTACAAAATAAGCCAAAATAAATGGATAATTAACTAAGTCCAGAAATGGTCCATCTTATGAGATCACCACAAGATATAGGATATCCTGAAAGAAAAACGAAATGAAGAAATTAGATATTTATTTAACTAATATTTTCCAAAATTTTACATGAGAATTGACTGGCTACAGAATCTGTTGATTTTGTAGCTAGTCTTATTTTAAACAACATAAATCTAACTCAATCCATATTAATTAGAAAAATAACAATAAAAGCATAACTAAGATAAAAAAACAAATCTTACCTTTCAACTGAATACTAAATTTGAATCATAAAATATCAGAGTTGATCATTGCTTTGGCACACTCAGCATTTTTTATTATGGCATTTCCAGTCCTTTTCAAACGTTTTCCTTGCCTTTGTGCACTGATCTTGAGCTCGTGGTTTTCAGTTTTTAATAATTCGTTTTGAGTCGTAAGGGTCTTGATCTTTGCTTGAAGGACGGGGACATCTGTGTAATATTGGCCTATCCAATGTAGACACACTTCACACTGTGGAGTTGGGACAGTCGATTGAGGAAGCACATGATTGTGCGTCAAAACATTACCACTATCCATTATGGGATTTTGACCGAGTTTAATTCCTGGAAAATCTTTGTTGTGTTTCAGGCATGGTGGCAGGTTATTTACATAATCGAAAGTTTGACTGAGATCCGGTTTAGAGTAATTCGGGTCTTCATCTACTAGGAAATTTTCGATCTCGGAATCAAATCTTTCATGGACCTCAATCGCTTCAATCGAGCTCATGTGAGCTTTTGATCTATTTCATAGGCTCCTCGAGATTAGTCTCCCAACCTTTTTGTTATTAAACCCTATGTCTGGATTCTTCTTTGACAGTTTGCGTGAGCATTTATTGATGGTTTTTACAGTGGTATTAGGGAAAGCATACATCTCACGCTCAGGAGATTCAATGACCCTAGGGATAGCATCCTTTTTCTCAAATATAGCCTGATTGGGCTTAGCCCTTTCACAAGGTTTTTCGCATAAGAAATCTGGCATGTCACTGGAAGGAACAGGAGGCCTTTCTAGTATAAGCTTATTAACCACAGGAATCTCTATAGGGTTTACTGTAACAAATCCATTGCAGGTTAAAAAATTATCCCAATCGTCACCCTGTAGATTCAAATGATGGACTAAGAACAATCTAATCAACCCATGGTGGAATAAACTGGAATTCAAACTCTGCCTTTTATATCTCTTAGACATTTTATATAAACTCCTCAATAAGTAAAATATCATGTTTAATTGAAAACCGATGAAATGCATTAGTAGTCTTATGTGGCAGAGGAAAACGAGGTCGTAGTGACCTTCACATGTAATGGATTGCCTCAACACTGCCAATAAACCATGCCACCTAATATTCAACAGAGATATTGGCATACCTTTGTCACAACACTGGATTTTCTGAGAGGTAACGAACAAACTCCATGGCACCTCCTCCAACTTGGAATTTTTAAACCATTTATGGCTACTGAGGGGAAGGTATGTTGCCTCACTCAGAAATTCCTCAGTGATTTCTAATTGAACATCGCCCACTTTGGCTCTGCATCCATCGAAAGTGAGGGTGATCTCTTGGGTTACTTGTAAGTTATAACCCTAGAATTTCTTGAGAAATTCAACCCAACCCTGAATCTTAAGATCTTCACCCGCATCATCATACAGAAGCAAGGTTTGGGAGCCATTTGGCTTGACACGAATGATAGGGGCCATAAGGGTTTGGACAGGTAGTCACGAAGGCGACCAGAACTCACTATGAGCATAAAGGGTGGCAGAAACAGAGGGAAGCCAAAGCAAATAACAAAGGTGAAAAACCCACAATTACCCTAGCATGACCAAAACAAGAGCATAAGGGGTTTCAAGCCACAAAAATTCGGGCGTTTCGGGTAATGAGTGTCTTGAGTACAGAGCGAAACCCAAGACTCTAATTTGTAATGATGGATCTGTCGATTTGAATTGCCACCTCAAATAGAGTACAGGGTACGACCGAGTTGCATTTGAATCTGATCATTGTGTAATGGGTGAAGTCGATTTTTTAAGGTTAGGAGAAGAGGTGTTTTACAAACCAAAGCATAACGAAAAGTTAAAATCAAAATCGATTTACCAAGAATTATAAATGAAACAAACCTATAGTCCATTGCCAATCGATTCTTGGTGTATTCTCCAAGTACTCAAGATATAGCTTATAATCCAGGAGCAACTCAAAACAATGTTTTATTGATATATGATAAGCTTCAAAGCAAAACAACATTCATTAAAAGATTTGTAGTAACATTTACCCTTCTAGAGACATAAGCCTTAAATACAATTGCAATGTGATTATAAGTTTCAATGCTTCATTCATGCTTTCAGTCATGAACGAAGCATGAAAATAAAAAAAATAAAAATATGAACAATCAAAACACCTTTTTTATAGGCTAATAGTCACCTTCAAATAGTAATATTTACATGACAATGCATAGGCAGCTACAGGAATTGTTATTTGCCACTTTAAAGGGCAAAAATCGTGTAGGGATGACAACACCGCCTCTGTCTTTCCATCTGTCTAGGGATGAAAATTTTTGATTACTCAAAAAATAGGTGAGGATAGAGTTCCCTCACCCTTCAAATCTCCATTCATTTGGATTTACTTGGTTTTACCCCTTTAATACCAACTCAAAGATATTCCACATCACCTCGCTGTCAAGTTTTGATCCTTCTATCAAGAATGACAGCTTTTTGTAGCTCATCCAAATATTCTGGAGAAAAATCATCAACTGCTAGAACCTGAATACTTTCATCTTCATCCATAATCATAGAAGTCTCAAATATCTTCAAATTCTCAACATTTACCACTGAATAAATTTGCATGTAGGTTGGTATCTCTAAATGAAAGGAATTAGTACCAATCTTCTCCAAGATCTTGAATGGACCATATCGGATTGGTATTAACTTCTTACCTTCTCCTTTCATTCTATATTTGTTGATATGTAACCATACTTGATCATCGACCTCAAAATGATGATAAACCTGATGTTTGTCAAGCCTTGCCTTGTACTTGCCTTGGATCTTCTCCAATTGTTCTTGTATCGCTAGATGTACCTGTTGAATATTTTGAATGAACCTTTAAGATTTATCTATATCATCTTGTCCTTCTTCTTTACCTGCTTCTCCAAAAAAAAATCCATAGGTGTCTTATGCAAGTACCCCAAACATACTTCAAACACAGTTTTCTGAGTAGAGGAATGCATGGCATGATTGTAGGCATGTTGTATTTAAGGTAACTACTCATCTCATAATTTAAGATGCTTGTTGCAGTATCCTCGAAGTAGATGTACCATTGTTCTATTTACCACCTATGTCTGTCCATCTATATGGGGATGAAACATTGTGCTCTTCTTCAATTTAGTGTCCATCAGTTCCCATAAATGAGACCAAAAATTTTCCAAAAATTAAGAGTATCGATATGATATTATAGATGTAGGAAGTCCAAAATGAACCCATACATTCGCAAATAACATTTTTGTTTTCTTTTTAGTTGTGACCTATTTCTTGCATGGCATTAGAATACACTTATTTTTTAATCTATCCACTATGACATATAGATAATCATGACTTGTCCTGGAAATAGACAAAGCCCCTAAAAATTCCATGGAGATAATTTCCCATGGCTGAGAAGGTACTGGAAGTGGTGTATATAATCCTAGTTTTTTGTTGCTAGGCTTACTTGTGGCACACATAACACACCCTTTGATATACTTGGAAATTGTCTCATTCATTTGAGGCCAATAACAATATCTTTGTAATTGTGCAACATTCTTACCAACCTCAAAATGACTAGAGAAGAGAGAGGTTTGAGCTTCTCTGACTACATTCACTCTTTCATCTCTTGGTGTACATAATTTTCCAAGATGATATAACAAATTGTCATTGATATAATAATCTAACTGTTGATTTTCGTGAGTTAATGCATCATTTACTTCTTTAAATTCATCATCACATGCATATTGTTCTACATAACTTTCATGTGCTAAAGGAATATACCCAAGTATTGTGGATGTATTAATTACTGGTCTTGACAACATATCTACAACCTTGTTATGAATACCCTTCCTATACTTGATTACCAAATGAAATTGTTGCAAAAAACCCATCCACCTGAAATGTCGTGACTGTTGTAGCTTGGTATTTGATTGCAAATATTGTAATGGTTGATGATAAATATGAATTATTGTCTTGTTTCCCATTAAATAATGCTTCCATTTCTTTACACTTTGTACCAATTCATACAATTCCTTATCATATGTTGGATAGTTAATCACAATTTGAGTGAAAGTATTAGAATTATAGCATATAGGTTTACCTTGTTTCATCAATACTACTCCCATGACATATCCACTTGCATCGATTTGAATATCAAATGGATGATGTAGATCTAGCAGTGTCAAAACTAGTGTGGTGCTTATCTTTTCCTTCAATGTCTCGAAGGCTTTTTATTTCTTGCCTCCCCATTGAAAGACTTGTTTAACACTTGTTAATGCATGTAGAGGTGCTAGTATGTGTAAATGTGTTGAACCTTCACAGAAGAGATCTAGCTAGAAAATACTACACACATTTGCAGAGATAAATTGAGAAAGAAGAAGCAAGATAGAAAGAATGGAAGAATTCTCATTAACCGTATTCCACACTCAAAGAGTGAATAATTTACAATAGATATAGGATACATGAGTAACTAATGATCCATAGTGGTGGTCTAGAGTGATATGGACACACACCAGCAGTTACGTGAGTGAACCGCCACCTAGTCTAGTCTCTCAGGAAGTTATGGGAGTGAACTGCCACCTAGCTGAGTTAATTAGTCAACTAGTATTCAGTTAACTAACTGAACAAAGAGTAGTGAGTTGGTGATGATCCCAGTGTTGCATGGTGACAAAACCAATGCAACATCTAAACTCAACTCAACTAGTCAAACTGAAGTGTCAACTGAAAGAGAATATTCTCCAGGTGGAATATTCTCCCCTAAAATATAGAAGACTGGATAATGAATAATTATGAATAATAAACAAGGAATAACCTTAGAAAAAATAAATCCTAGGTGTGTGTGAAGTAACTCCAACGCCACCCCTGAATATCACTATGGTGAAAATAAACAATGGGTCCTGACAACGGGGACATGTTAGGTACCCAAATACAAAAGATACACTGAAAATAAATGAGGAAAGAGGGAAAACCTCATGGGAAAACCCCCCCCTCAAGGTACAATGTATGTAAAAAAAATGAGAAGGAACAAAAAATAGTTACTAAGCAACCTTGTCCTTCACTCCAAGAAGACCTCGCAGCTGTGCAAGTTTGTGCTCGATGAAGATTTTATTGAAGATGTAGATGTATGCACGGATATGATGAAGTATATGCACCATTGATATTTCCATACATATCCACTTTATCTTCTTGTAATGAATAATATCCAAATAAATTTTGGATGAAATTTTGAAAACCGTGAGGCCGTTTCCGGAAAAACGTTGAAATTTTGTTGATTTTGAAACAATCATAACTTCATTTTCTGGACTCCGTTTCGGATGATTTGTTTTTTAAAATTGGATATTTTCCCGAGAGGAATTCAAATATCCAATTTGTTTCTGCAAATGTTTCTCAAAAAATATCATAATGGAGTCTAATTTGTGCGGCTCTCTTTTTGTCTCCTGACGTGCATGCAAAAGTGTCTGCATGTGACTCCTAAGATGCATGCCATATATCTTCCACATGAATTTCAGAAAATAAATCTGCAATGGAGTAGACATCATCTTCAATTATTGGAATACTAATTTTTGCAAAAACGTTTGTAGAAGACTCTTCATAATAAGGGACTTGATCTTCTGATGGCTTCTCTTCTGGCTCTATCTGTTCGACCTCCTACATGAAATATTCACAATATTCTTTATTCCCAAATAGAACCTCCAATCTGGTCCATAATTCGTTTGGAGTTGATCCTTGTGATTCTTCATATACTTGATGGAAAAGTTCGGGAGAAACAAACATGCTGATACTTCCTATGGCCCTATCTTGTCTATTGAGAAAGTCATTTTTCTCATCGACAGAATCAGGCTCTACTTCCATTGCCATGGTTATTTGGTATAAGCCTTTGCATCTTAGCAAAAGCAATTTTTTGGCTTCCATTCCAAATAGTTATGAGGCGTGAGAAGTATTTCTGATGAATAATCCATCTTTTGTTGTCTTCAATCTTTTGTACCTGCAAAAAATGATTTGGTGTATCTTTTGCTTAGAAGTCTGTCGGCTATGATACCATGTAAATGTGTTGAACCTGCACAGAATAGATCTAGCTAGAAAATACTACACGCATTTGCAGAGATAAATTGAGAAAGAAGAAGCAAGATAGAAAGAATGGAAGAATTCTCATTAACCGTATTCCACACTCAAAGAGTGAATAATTTACAATAGATATAGGATATATGAGTAACTAATGATCCATATTGGTGGTCTAGAGTGATATGGACACACACCAGCAGCTACGGGAGTGAACTGCCACCTAGTCTAGTCTCTCAGGCAGTTACGGGAGTGAACTGCCACCTAGCTGAGTTAACTAGTCAACTAGTCTTTAGTTAACTGATTGAACAAATAGTAGTGAGTTGGTGATGATCCCAATGTTGCATGGTGAAAAAACCAATGCAGCATATAAACTCAACTCAACTGGTCAAACTGAAGTGTCAACTGAAAGAGAATATTCTCCAGGTGAAATATTCTCCCCTAAAATATAGGAGACAGGATAATGACTAACTATGACTAATAAACAAGGAATAACCTTAAGAAAAATAAATCATAGGTGTGTGTCAAGTAACTCCAACAGTATGTATAATAAATGAGCAATGAATTTTATTATGTATTGTATTGCTCCTAAGAAGCTCCCGACTTCAATGGTAGTAGTTGGCTTGGGCTATTTTTCAATGACTTCTACCTTTGCAAGATCTATCTTTAGTTGACAATTCCCTTTAATATATCCCATATATTCCAGAGAAGTTTTTCCAAATTCACATTTAGATAACTTGATATACAAATTCTCCTTCATCAAGAGTTCAAAAATTGTCTTGACATGCTTTATATGATCTTCCCATCTTTGACTAAATATCAATATATATTCTAGATAGACAATAATAAAATCATCTATATAGAGTCGAAACACATCATTCATCACTCTCATAAATGTTGTTGGTGTGTTACATAACCCAGATGGAATAACTAGCCATTCGAACAAGCCTTGCTTGGCCTTGAAACCAATTTTCCATATGTCGCCTTCTGCAATTTTGATCTGATGGTAACCACTTCTCAAGTCCAATTTAGTGAAATACACAACATTCTTTAATTGATCTAATATATCATCAATTTTGGGAAGAGGATAACGGTTATTTACCACAATCTTCTTCAGGGATCAAAAATAAATACACATCCTCCATGTGTCATCTTTCTTCATAACTAATACAATAGGAGAACCACACAGAGAGGATCTTGTATTGATGATTCCTTCAAGAATCTCTTGAACTTGCTTCTTTATTTTTTCATTCTTGATTATTGATGATTTGTACTTTTCAATGTTCAAAAGAGGAGCATCTTGCTGCATATATATTTTATGTTCAACCTCTCTTTTGGGAGGAAACCCTATAGGTTCCTAAAAAAACTCATCATAATTAGATATGATGTTGATCAACTCTTCTTTATGATTTGAATCACAACTTGATAAAGAATCTGCTATGTCCTCTTTTTTATGTTTCACTATCATGAGAACAAAATATTTACTTGTGCTCACGAGTCTCTTCATTTGCCTTGTGCTAACTAAAGAAACATTAGTTTTGATGCGATGAGATATGACAATATATTCAACCCCATCCTTGAAAAGATGATATTTATTCTCTGCTCGATAGAATACAACCTTCATGTCAAATAGATATGGACTACCCAAGACAATGCCACAAATGTCAAGAGGCATAACATCTAACTCGACCTTGTCAAAGAACTTAGTTGTTATTGCAAATCTGATCTTACACTGCTTCGTCACCTGCAACTTAGCATCATCACACACCCAACCTAATGGAATGGATTTTTATGAGGTGTCGTCTTCAATCCCATTTTCTTAACAATTTCTTCATCTATTAGACTAACTTGAGATCTAAAGTATTTACCTTAGTATGCTTGACTATAACTCTGACATGAAAAATATTGCTTCTCTTCTTTTGATCAATATCACTTTCCATTTTGGCATATTGAACTTAAGAATTTTAATTGATAGTTAATATACATGTTCTTCCTATGGCTATGATCTTGGATTCATCTCTACAATCTGACCCTATGTCCTAATGATTTGATGCAACAATATTTTTCTTCCATTTTTCCTTGAATTTCCTTGGTCGTAATTCTAGATGTAGCTTCCAACACAATGATTCCTCGTGTCCCTTTTTCTTATAGTGGGAACATATAGGTCTTCCCCAACCACTTGTTGGGATATGCCACATAAAAAAATTCGAGTTGTATACAAAATTTCGAGTTATGGTTCGAGTTGTATACAAAATTTCGAGTTTTATAAAAAAATTCGAGTTGTATACATAATTACGATCACAGATGCCTACACTCGATGTCATTATTCCATTACTTTCCCATTATTCCTTGCACTCTCTTGCAACAAGGCCAAAATAGATGAAAGCAAAAAATGACATACAAAACACTTCAAAATCATTTTCACAAAATTTCACCTTTTACTAAAAAATCGACCAACTCAACATAGATGCAATCCAACTCAAAATTCATGACAAAGCTACTTGAAATGAATGCTAACCAATAAACTTGATCCCACTAATAAATGTGGTGATAAACATTGCTAATAAAAATTCCAAATTGGATAACAGTGAAATAAATAAAAACATGATAAAATGAAGTCAAAAAAGAAAAATAAAAAATGCCAAAAAAAAAATCCTAATTCCTTTCAATTAGATTATACACTACTCATTATTATGTTATTATGTCAAGGATGTTGACCAACTCCATTCAATGCAATGGAACAATACCAATTATCATCCATGCTCAAAGTCAATGCCATCACACCATTGCATGCATACTTATGAGCAACCCTCACTTACAATGAGATCAAATGGATAAAAGCAAAATTATCATCCATGCTCAAACTCAATGTCATCACACCATTACATGCATACTCATCGGCAAATCCTCACTTACAATGACATCAAATGGATGAAAGCAAAGAGATTAATGAACTTATTCACACAAGAATAAACAAAGCCAACAACAAACCATACAAATGGAACATCAAATTTTCCCTGGCCATGACATAGATCCATTGCACTGACGTCATCTCCCAACTACCAAGTTCATGTTAAAGGGCTTGATCATGTTAGTGAGATTGATATTTTACTTTTCTTGAATTTTCAGAATTCTCAAGTGTAGGAATGATAATTTCAAAGTCCTCAGTCCAATAAGATCGCTCCATGTCTATTTTAAAAATCAACCTAAACCATATATATCAACCTCTCAACTTTCACAAAATTTATTTTGCTGCTGTGTTTCTGAAGAGAACGAAGCACACAAGGACGATCAAAGAATGGGAGCAGGAGCACTTATAATAGATTACAAGGATCTAAGCATCGCCACAGACAGATTCCAGGAAGAAAACGTTTTGGGGCAAGGGGGCTTCGACAAGGTTTACAAGGGAGTTCTCCCTAGCAGCGGCCAAGAGATCGCAGTGAAATGCATAACGAAGGATTTCAGAGGGAATGGAGGTGTTCATCGTAGATATCTCGAGCATGGGGCGACCACTGCACCGCAACTTTGTTCGGCTCCGCGGGTGGTGTCGGAGGTATAAGCAGTTCCGGCAACAGTCCTGGCGTGGCCTCGGCTATACGCGATCCTAAAGGGCGGGGCGGCGGGGCTGCACGAACACTGGGAGAATAGGGTTATCCACAGAGACATCAAGTCCAGCAACGTGTTTTTGGATTCAGAGATTAACGGGTTCACCCAGATCCAACATTAAGGAAGCTAGTTGGCGACACCAGTCATCTTGGTTAAGATCATCTAACACATCTTCATGTCACTCTGGAGTCTCATAAGCATGTAGATTCTTGTTTTGTAACTAGCAAATGCTTGTTAAGTACCATACTAAACTACCATATTTTGTGGATCATGGTTGGTGATTAGTTGTTTATGAATTTTGTATTATTGGTAACATGTGATTAGCTACTTTCAGTTATTTTTATTAACTTTGTATGTTAAGAGTAGGATACCTTGTCATTGATGATTGATTTCATGTTATGATGGAAGATGTATGCATGTGTTGGATACCTTGACATTGGATGATGTGTAGATGTGTTGGGTGCTTTGCCATAAAATGGTTTCATATTATGATTGATGATGTGTACATGTTGAATGTTTTCTCATTTATTGGTTTTATATTATTATTCAAGATGTGTACATGTGTTGGGTGCATTATTATTGATTGGTTTCATATTATTATTGATGATGTATACATGAGTTGAATATATTTTCAATGATTGGTTCCTATTATGACTGATGATGTGCATAAGTGTTGAATATCTTACCATAGATTAGTTTCATATTATGATTGATGATATACATAAGTGTAGGATGTCTTGTCATTGATATGTTTTATATTATGATGAGATTAATTATGATGATGATGATGTTGCATACTCCGTTAGTATCTTGGAAAAACTAAGTTGTTATGGGTGGAATCCCTTCAGATCTACCTATGAAATAGGCTTGCAACCGTCATAAACCTTTCTAGAGCTAGTGCACTTTTTGGGGTGGATTTTCACAAATCCATAAATAATTTTTTACAGTTTTTTCAATTTTCCCTTGGCTTCTTGAGTTATTTTTTAGGGCCTATTTTCCTTTCAAAACTCCCACATTGTAGATGACTTTTTTTTTCAAAAAAAATCACAATATGGAGAAACAAACCCCTCTAGGGCATCTAGTACCTTCCATTTTTTGAATACCTTCAATTTGCATTTCAAAATTATGTTATAGTATGTCATAGAACAAAGTTGTATCTTTTTTGTTAGCCCCTATATGTGTCTTTCTTGCATGACTTTAAGATAAATAAAAGCATTTGGATGTCCTCAAAAATTTTGTTAATGCCTCTAAGGCCTATTTTAAGGCCTTAACACCCATTTATTATAGACAGGAGGAACAACAAGATGACGAAAAAGGCTCACTAGCCAACTCTTTTGTATTCACACCAATTTTACACATTTATAGTACAATGGGTGATGCCACCTCATAGAGAGATTTTCTCTAGATCCTAAAATCATGCATGATGATTAGGCTAGGAAATCTTAACTAACTCATTAGTCATCACTTGAGGATATATTACTAATATCCTAAATGAATAATACAAATATAGGTGACAATTAGACTTAGTGATTGGTAAGGTAATCCATAGGCTAACATTCCCCCCCTCAATCACAAGTCCAATCAATAATATGAGCAATGAAGCATAAACTAGTATCAATTCCAAGTCTTCATACTGAAACTCTTGAGGTGAGCCTCAATGAAGAACTACCTGAAAAACTGTCAATTTGGATGATGAATGGTTCATCTGAAATGAACTAGAAGAGAGATGAGATATGGAAGTGAACAACTGCAATATCTGAACATTCCCTGATTGCTTGACAATTTGATCATTTTTCCAAGTATTTGAGCTAGAAGAATCTGATGTCTTATGCTAATTGGTGAACATGTAGTATCACCACTCTATTATCAGTGTATCACTGAAGTGCTCTCTGAATCTGTAGTATGGGATGAACACTTTTAGGTGTTCAACAACATCCCAATGTATCATGTGTATGATTCAATTGCAAATCATTGAACCATAATTCTACCAAAGTCTGTCATCTACAGACTGCAGTTGCCCATTTGGCAAATTTCATGCCCATTTGGCATATTTGTTGTCAAAACTTTTGGTTTGAAAAAAATCTTCAATTCCATCATCAATTCCCCCCTTTTTCAGCTGAATGGAGAGACCACAAGTGGTTTCACGAACCATCGTCATTTGATTTTTGAACTCCCCCCCTTAAGATACAGAAGAATTACATCATTGTACTCCCCCCTTTATGATCAAGAAAGTACCATACTTATTCCATTTGAGTACAACACAAAGTGGGCATGTGGAAAAAAACACATGTTATCTCGTCCCGTGAGGGCCATGCTCGAAAGCTACGCCATAAGGGGACCACTTATGTGAGGTACAAAAATGTTATGTGCTACAAGATTGGTCTTTACTTGAGATTTAATTCTTTGGTAAGACTTATATAATCGCTTGGTTGTTGATGACCACTGCCAAGGATCGATCCACTCATAGTGAATCTTCAATCTTCCAGGTTTCTTCAGTGTTGAACATCTGTCTAAAGAATGGTTATGCTCGCCACAATGTTGGCAAGGATGGAGATCAAAAAATTGATTCTCCATGTGACCAACTTGATTACAATGTTGGCATTTTGCATTATGATGTTGAACTAGAGCAGGTAAAAGTGAATCTTCTTGAAGGAATCCAACACTTTGGAACTTGATTGGTGTTAAATAATCGGGAATATGAAAGGTGACTTCCTTGTCATATCCAAGTCATGTTCTATTCTTGTTGTAAATGATTTCTTCCCAAGGTTTGATGATGGGCTTGGAAAGAGAATTTTGTTCTTGATGATGTGCTTCACATTTACTTTTACTTAATCTTGTTGAGGTTCTTCTTCAATGATTGTTTATCAAAAACATCAAAATCATCATCTTCATCATCATAGAGAGGGTTGTAATGAAAAAAAACTAATTCAAAACATGTAACTACGTGTTCATTTTTTAGATCTATCAACTCATCATTCAATAGTTGTGATTGAGATTGAAGAAGTCTAACTTTAGCTTTTGTCACTTGCAAACAAGTTAACACTGATTGAAGAATATCTTTGCGAATTTTGACTATGTTGTCTTCAGCAGTGTTTATTAGAGTGTTCACTAACTCTAACAATTCTTTATTTCAGTCCATTTGAACACACTCGCTTGCACTTCTCGTTCACTAGATATTCATGCTCACTTGAACTTGCCTCACTTGAACTTGCCTCGCTTGAAATTTTCTTGCTCAAATTCGCTTGAATTTGTCTCCAGGAAGTTGAGGCTGTCGGTTACCACCGAAAATGCATCCAAACTTGTGATTTTAAAATAGAATTACAATGACTCAAACAAATGTCGGGTTCAACCGAGAATGCATCCGATACAATTTAATGTGATTTTAATAGTGACACTTACAAAGAAACTATTGCAAGTACAATTCAACTTGATCAAGTAATCTTACAACAAACATTTTGCAAGTTACAATTGAATTTCAAATGCTCCATGATGTGTCGAGTTCAAATACTTTGATTTGTCCATTGTTGATGTGGTTGACAACTTGAATGTTTGAGAATTATCTTCATAGATGCTTGATCATATGTGCTTTGATTGCTTGTACTTCACTAGCGTTAATTGTGTGCTTGAATTAACTTTCTTGGAAGGCCATGTGTGTATCGTCGTATGACAAATTGTAAGTGTACTTATGTCAAAACTATACATAAAACATTACATAAAGAAACCATGAAAACATTCACCATTACAAACAATGACAATTTTCCGTAAACCCCCTTATTCAATTTCACGTTAGGTTTAGGACTAAGAGAAAAATAAAAAAATGATTTATTATGACTATCCCTCTTATGATGACTTAGTCCAAATACATGTGGATTGGGATAGAGCACTCTGCACCTCAAAAACCTGCATTAAATTGTCGGATTGTGTAATTAGATCTTTTAAAAAAACAAAAATAAAAACTCCTACAGATTGCAAACCGTTTCACTGGACAGGTCTCATTGACAATTCTATGATATAAATCTCCTAATACTTATCTCACTTTCATGGATTCCCTTTCATTACATGGTGTCGGGAATTCTAAATAGTCTTAGAAGCATTCGTTGGCTTCTTACTAGAATTCTCTTGCTCTGCAAGGGAAGATATCTTAGCCACTCAAGGCAAGAATCAATTTTGCTTCTATCCAGCAAACAATATTTCTTCATAACTAAGTTCAACTCAACTATGGCAGTTGCATTGGTCGAGGGAGCAACCAATGATCTGTTAGGTGATCCAGACTAGGCACTGAATATTGAACTTTGTGACATTGTCAACGACGACACACAAAAAGCAAAGGATGTCCTTAAAGTTGTTAAGAAACACCTTGAGAACAAGAACCCAAAGGTCCAAACACTTACTCACTTACTCTCGTGTTGTTAGATACATTGATGAAAAATTGCGGTGATAATATCCAATTGCAGGTCATCCAGAGAGGAGTTTTTTGGAGGACCACAAGGAAAGTTTCCACAATATCACGAGGCTTGCCAAGACGTACTTCGTACATGGATAAAATTTCCACAGGATTTGGATAGATCTGTTGCGGTATTGGAAACTCAACAATCCCAACCAATTTCTTCACAATCTCGATTTTCTGCTTTTCCAAATTATGGGGCCGAAGTTGTTGAGGAACCAATATCATCTAGTCTTACAGGACTAATCTTATTAGATATTCAAAAGGAAAGGAGTATTATGGATGTCTTAACAGAGATGTTGAATGCTCTAGATCCCCAAAACAAAGAGGGTGTGAAAGACGAAATAATCATGGATCTTGTTGAACAATGTTCATTTAACAAGCAACAAACAATGCAACTCGTTGCTACAACTTATGATGAAGAGCTTCTTTGTCAGGCTCTTGCATTGAATGACGTTCTACAACATGTTCTTGGTAAACATGATGCAATTTCTTCAGGATTGTATGTTCCATCCGAAGAAACAAATGTTCCTACACCTTCTCCAGTAAACATTAACCATGAAGAAGATGATGCAGACGATGATGTAGAACAATTATTCTAGATCCACGATTCACGTTGTAAATCACTAAAATCTAACTGATTCTTATTTGTGCAGTCATTCGATCTGGGTGCCTTCGTTGATCGGTAGGGGGAGATTTGCTTGCAGATCAGTGGGTTATCATGGGTGGATAAGTCAATTTGTGGAGTTCAATATCCTTTATATCATAAATGAATACTTTGAAATTGTGGCAAAACTATTGGGAGAGATGGAGATTGAGGGCAATATCCAAAATACCTTCTTTATATGTGTTGAATATTGATGCGTTGAAGATTTGGACCAAATCATGGGAAAGCTGGACAATCTGTAGATCATGGGAGAGCTGCAAAAATCATGGGAGGATTGTTGTCCAAAACCATGACCTGCAAAATTGTGCAAATTAAAGTTGAAATTTGAAAAATCGTTGCAATATCATCACAAATATCATTACAGAAGTTTGGATCATTGTATTGATGGATAGATCGATCACTTTTTGAAATAGCAGATCTATGGAAAAATTGAGGGCGAGCTAGAGATCGATGGTGCTGCAAATTGACGCTTATATCATTACAAATCCATGCTACAAATTCTTCCTCTTAGATGCAAATAGATCACCTCAATGTTTCACACTGCAGTAATATTGGATCACTGGTAGATCTCTGTGTGGCAGATCATTGAAGGGTTTGACACGGGAAATGGTTTTTTTTTTTTAAGAATAATTAAAATCAATGTGAACTTTCAAAATAATCCTAGACTTCAAATTGCAATAGGAAGCTAGGCTTCTTCACTTGGATCACCACCGTGGAGTAGTCAACATTATCAATGATCAGATCTAGCTTTCTCACTCATTAATATCGTGGATGACTAGCATAAGAAGCTATTAGGCCCTAAGAACTATAGTAGCTCTGATACCAATTGATAAAATATAGACAGGAGGAACAACCAGATGAGGAAAAAGGCTCACTAGCAAACTCTTTTGTATACACACCAATGTTACATATTTATAATACAATGGGTGATGCCACCTCATAGAGAGATTTTCTCTAGATCCTAAAATCATGCATGATTATTAGGCTAGGAAATATTAACTAAATCATTAGTCATCACTTGAGGATATATTACTAATATTCTTAATGAATAATACAAATATAGGTGACAATTAGACTTAGTGATTGGTAAGGTAATCCATAGGCTAACATATTAGTTATGGTTAGGTGGACTTAGGGTAGGTTACATCATGCTCACTTTATAGATTATTTATAATAAAGGAGATTCATTTGTGTAAGCATATTGTCTTGTGAATTTGATATATTATAAAAGGAGGTATCCCCTTAGTGGATTGTTATTCATTGAATATTTTGGAGTTGGTTCATAACATTTGGTTTTAAAGCATACAACCCTAAGTTTTTCTCCTTCAATCGAGACGTCTTTGAATTTTTTCTATAACTGTTTTTTGGTACGCGTCGGATAGAAAACATTTGAGGCCACTGAGGAGACATGTCCACATACGTTTGGTAACAATTCTAGGTATTGGTTCATTATACTTTCTAAGTTACATCTTGTGGAAGTTAGGGTTTGTGACTAGTCATGAAATCATTTGCAAATGAGTTATGTTGGAATTCTCGATAGAATTTTTTTTCGACGAGGTCTAACACTATGAAATTTTTGGGCTCCTGAGAATAAATATATAAGTACTTTGTGTAAAAAAATTAGGTATTGGTTCATTATACATTCTTATATATAACTTGTGGAATTTAGGGTTTGTGACTAGTCCTGAAATAGTTTCAAACAAGTCATCTTGGAATTTTTGATATAATATTTTTTAGAAAGGTTTCAAACTATGAAATGTTTTGAATCTTGAGGAAACATAGTGAAGTGATTCTGGAAACAAATTCAATTTTTGGATCAACCCCAATCAAAATTCCACTCAAGTAAGAAATTACTCTATTAACCTTTTATTTTCCTTTTATGCTTTCATATATTTATTAATAATAGAAGGCAAGGAAATGACATGGCCAACTATTATTCCTAGACTATCCCTATATGTACCCACGTTACTCTTAACTAAAACACAACTCAGAAAAAACCCAAGCATATATATATCTGATTCCAATCATTAGTGAGAGAACAACATGAACATATAATGCTTTCCCCACCCTACTTTATTTTTTAGTATTAATTAAAAAGGAACGAGAATGAGGTGAGACTATCTAAAAGTCTCAGGAACTCAGAGGTGAGTTCAGATCAACAAGGAGTGTTAACAGAGGAGAATCAGAAATTCATTCTGATGATTGGGGGAATTGGGATATTCCTACCAAATAGCCCAGCAGAGGCTAGTGTGAGTGTTTCACGTGAGGAGGTGATGCAGCAGGAATATGAAAATGAGGCCAGTGGGCCAAATATTTTTAGCAATTTGTGTAGTGCAGGTGAAATAATTATCTTTCATATGGTGGGGCCGACTTGTACCCTTTACATCACAAATTAGGGTTACAAGTAAATCTTACTCTTATAAAATATATCAAGGATCTCACACGTCCACTAGTTCTCAACCACTAGGGACACGTCCACCTGTGCTCAGGCACAGGGACGTCACACTCAACAAATTACTCAACTAAGTCCACAGGAGTACCATCTGGAGCACCATCTCAATCTGAATCAACTAAGTCCATAGGAGTACAAGGCAGGAGACCATCTCAAGCCAAATCAACTCAGTCTAGAGGAGTACAAGGTAGGAGACCATCTCAAGTCATCTCAACTCAGTCTAGAGGAGTAGACAAGAGACCACATGTCATAACAACTCAGTCTAGAGTCTGACGCACACCCAAAATTTGGACTCCCTCACACAGATGTCTCAACTCAATCTAGAGGAGAACGATCTGAAGGATGTCTCATGAAGCTACAATAAAAAAACATGAGGAAATTGTAGCCCACTCTCTTCACCAACATGACTCCTTTATGGAAATCAATACCCAATCTCTATTTATATGTCTTATGAAGATATATGTGTCCTCTAAATGGCTACAAAGGCCTCTATTCTCGTTATAAATTGCACACAACAACCAGTGATGCCAATAATAAACAATATTTTGAGTTTGATTTCCCTATTGTTATCACCAGGTGAGCACACAAGGATTTTCTATGTTTCTCTACTTCATCGCTCAAATGGTGATATTATTGAAAAATTTGTCTAGTATCATGTGATTCCAACTCATTCAACCATTAATGGTTTCAGTTATATCTTGTGATGTTTGAATACATACTCTCTTAGAAAAACAGGATCGTGGAGCAATAAAATAAGATAAATGCGGGAATAAAACACAGAAGATACACAATACAATAGAGACATAGATATATGTGGTTCGCCTAGTGTGGGCTACGTCCACTAGAGAAATTGTCAATTCCTTCCTTTATTATTATCCAACAAATGAAGGGATACAACCTATAGCACACTCGTTGTAACTTGCTCTTCTTTCTCTCACAGTATCCTCACTCTGAATACAATATTCGCAATGATGCATAGCCCCAATACATTTCCCTCATAAAAGAGGATTTCCTTCTAGGGAAAAAAACCCTAACATAACTTCTACTGTTAGATCTGTGACCTTATAATGAACGGTCCAGATTTATAATGAAATTGCAATATACATTTACAAGGAAATTTTTCCTTCGGGGGCCCGCTTTCCCCCAGACCCTGCAGAGGTGGTAACCCCCCTCTGCACTCCCCCGCGTGTAGGAGTGTACATTATTTTGGGGTGTAAAGTCTTCATTAGTTATAAACATGGCTAAAAACAAAGACCTATGAATCGGGAAGATAATCAGGCTCCACAACCAACAATCTCCCACTTGGAGACTGATCTCAAAAACTCCACCGTTGTTGTATTTGTTGGACTATGATCCTTCTTGGAACTGGAAAATTTCTCATCTTCATATTCGTGCTTGAAGACCAACTGAAATTGAGTAGGAACTCAATTTCTCCCTAGTTACTCCCTTGGTTAACATGTCTGCAGGATTCTTGCTAGTGTGTATCTTTTCCAACTTCAAATGTCCATCTTCCAAGATGGATGATATGAAATGGTATATGATTTGTATATGCTTAGTCTTCAAATGGAAGGTTGAGTTCTTTTCAATATGAATGGCACTCTCACTGTCATAGTACAGCCTTCTATTCTCCTGCTTCTTTCCCAATTCCTCCATAAACCTTTGTAACCAAATTATTTCTTTACTAGCCTCTGTAGCAGCAACATACTCCGCCTCTATTGTTCAAAGTGCAACAACCTTTTGCAGTTTCGAAATCAAACTTATTTTGTTCCACCTATAGTAAAAACATACCCTGTGGTGCTCCTCCCGCTATCTTTATCACCTGCCATATCTGAATCAACATATCCCTATAGAACAATTTATGAAACTCCAAAACATAATGCATGAGTAGCAGTACCTCTCAAATACCTGAGAATACATCTTACTGCCTCCCAATGTTATTTACCTGGATTGTTCATATAACTACTCACAACTCCCACTGTGTGTGCAATATCTATTCTTATGCAAACCATTGCATACATCAACCTGCCAATTGTTGATGAATAAGGGACCATGGACATGTATTCTATCTCTTCCTGTGTCTTGGGACACATTTCCTTATTTAATTTGAAATGGATAGCCAAAGGTGTATTAACTAGTTTTGCATTCTTCATTCTAAACTTCTCCAACACATTCTCTATGTACTCACCTTGAGACAATGTCAATTTGTTGTTTTTCCTGTCTCTTGTTATTCTCATACCAAGGATTTTCTTTGAAGCACCCAAATCCTTCATCACAAATGAATTAGCTAATTTCTTCTTGAGAAAATTTATATCATGCATATTACACCATGCAATAAGCATGCCATCTACATACAATAGAAATATAATATAGCTTCCATTTTCTAGTTTTTTAAAATAAACACAGTGATCAGAATGACATCTACTATAACCATGTTTTGTCATAAACCTGTCAAACTTCAAATACCACTACCTTGGATCTTTCTTTAGGCCATACAATCTCTTCTTCAACCTGCATACCAAATTCTCCTTCCCTTTGACCTCATACCCCTGTGGTTGCTGCATATAAATTTGTTCCTCCAAATCCCCATGGAGAAAAGTTGTTTTTACATATAATTGTTCAATATGCAAACCTTATACTGCCACAAGACTTAAAATAGTCCTAATTGAAGTCATTTTAACAACAGGAGAAAATATTTCATCAAAATATATACCTTTCTTTTGTACAAACCCCTTTACAACAAGTCTAGCCTTGTACCGTTTTTTTCATCCATATTCTTCCTTCAACTTGTAAACCCATTTATTTTGCAATGCTCTTTTTCCTACAGGCAATTTAACCAAGTCCCAAGTCTGGCTATTTACCAATGAATCCATTTCCTCTTGCATGCCTTACTCCCACTTCTTTTTGGTGTCTTCTTGCATTGCCTCTTCATAACATTCTGGTTCACGAGAATCAGTCAAGAATAAATAATACAATGAAGGAGAGTATCGTTCAGGAGGTCTACTTAACCTGGTAGATCTTTTAACAACACTTGCAAGAGTTTGAGGTACCTGATGATCATGTTGTTGTACATTTTGATTTTCTGGTACCTTTGGAGTTTCTTTTTCAATAATCTCATCAAGCACTGTATATTCTGGTTTTTATTTTTCTTGTTTCTTTCCCTGCAATTGATCTTTATACATGACCTTCTCATTGAATATGACATCTCTACTCCTAATTATTTTGTTATTTTCATAATCCTATAAGAGGTAACCAAAATCATTAACACTGTATCCAATAAAGGTGCACTTCTTGGATTTTTCCTCAAGCTTTGTTCTATTTTCTTTATCAATATGGAGAAATGATTCACAACCAAAAGTCTTCAAAAAAGAATAGTTTACCTTTTTACATGTCCATTCCTCCTCTGGAATTATACCATCCAAAGAGATTGAAGGTCCTATGTTTATTAAGTAAACAACAATATCTACAGCATCTACCCAGAATTGTAAAGGCAACCCAACATGCAATCTCATACTCCTTGCATGCTCCATGATTGTCCTATTCATCCTTTATGACACACCAGTTCCTTGTGGTGTTCCTGGAACTGTCTTCTCTCTACGAATCCCATGGTATGAACAGTAATCATCAAACTCCTTGCTGCAATATTCACCTCCATTGTCTAATCTGAGACACTTCAACCTTTTTCACGTCTCATTCTCAACCAAAGCTTTCCATTTCTTAAAAGTATCAAAAACATCAAAAAAAAAAATCGAATGAAATAAACCCAAGTTTTTATAGTTGCATCATCAATAAAAGTAACATAATAACGAGATCCACCAAGAGATGATACACGAGTTGGTCCCCATGCATCTGTATGAAAAATCTCTAATCTGTATGCACAAGCTCCAATCTTTCACTTTTCTTTTATTTTCTGACTCTGAGAAATATGACTCTCTTCTGTTTTCCATATTCCATAAACACAATGCTCACAGAAATCCAAATCAATTTGTTTAAGATCTGGAAAAAAATGTCTATTGTGAATTATCTGCATCCCCTTCTCACTCCTGTGTCCAAGACTATGATGCCACAGTGTTGTATCCACTCTTGTAGAAGCTAAAGATATAGAAGAGTCAGTATTACCAGTACATAAATACAATGTACCTACCTTCTCTCCTTTTGTTATCACCAATGATCATTTGGTGACCTTCCACACCTTATCTTTAAATATGGATATACAACCTTCACTTTCCAACTACCCTGTTGAAATTAGATTTTTCCTTAGATCTGGAACATGTCTTACCTCTTTCAACAACCATTGCTTTGCTTTATTTTTACCTTTCCCATTCCAACAATATTGCATGGTGCATCATCACCCAAATGAACCTTTCCAAAATCACCTTGAACATAATCTAGAAAATGTTTCCTATGGGGTGTGGCATGAAATGAAGCCCCTGAATCTACTACCCAATACTCAGAAATATTATCTACAGAAAGAATCAAATCATCTTGTAACACATCACATGTTACATTTGCTTCCTGATTTTTCTCATGATATCCATCTCTTTGTTTATTTGGTGCTCTACAGTCTTTCTTCATATGTCATTTCTTCCCACAATTCCAGCACTCTATCTTTCCAAATCTAGGTTTGGATCTGCCCTTCCTAGAATTCTCGTGGTTCCCTGAGCCCTTTCCTCTATCCTTTTTTCTTCCCATGTTCTCCATGTTTAACGCATTACCTGATGTCTCGCCTATGATTTTCTGTCGCATTTCCTTACTAAGGATAACACCAACAACATCATCAAATTTTAAAGTGTTTCAACCAGGGACAGAGTTACTTACAGCCATGACCAAGCCATTCTAGCTTTCTGACAATGAGCACAAGATTAGAAGAGCCCTGACCTCATCATCAAATTCCACTTTTACAGAACTTAGTTTATTAGTAACCGTATTAAATTCATTTAAATGATCTGCAACAGACCCACCTTTTGACATCTTCATATTAAATAATCTCTTCATTAGAAATACCTTATTGGGCGTTGAGGGTTTTTCATACAGTTTATCCAATGTGTCCATTAGCTCCTTCGTTGTCTTTTCTTTTGAAATATTGAAAGACATCGACGTTGCCAGGCTTAGTCGTATCATTCCTAGTGCCTTTCTGTCAAGAACCTCCCCTTCTTTTTCCTTCATGGTCGTCAGCTTCTTTTCTATTCCACCCAATGGTAGGAATAGATCCTTCTGATATAAATAATCCTCCATCTGCATCTTCCATAACTAGTAGTTTTGGCCATTAAATTTCTCGACCCTAAACTTTCCATATTCTGCCATTGCTCCCACTCAAACCAGGAACCCTCTTTTCCTATGAGTTACCTTCCGCTCTGATACCAGTTGTTATAAAAATAGGATCATGGAGCAATAAAATAAAACAAATGCGGAAATAAAACACATAAGATACACAATACAATAGAGACACATATATATGTGGTTCATCCAGTGTGGGCTACGTCCACCAAAGAAATTGTCAGGTCCTTCCTTTATTATTATCCATCAAATGAAGGGATACAACCTATAGCACACCCGTTGTAACTTCATCTTCTTTCTCTCATAGTCTCCTCACTTAGAATACAATATTTGCAATGATGCATAATCACAATACATTTCCATCATAAAAGAGGGTTGCCTTCTAGGGAAAAAAACCCTAACATAACTTCTACCCTCAGATTTGCGACCTTATAATGAACGGTCCAGATTTACAATGAAATTACAATATACATTTACAAGGAAATTTTTCCTTCGAGGCCCCGCTTTCTCCTGGACCCCGCAGAGGGGGTAACCCCCCTCTGCACTTCCCTGCGTGGAGGAGTGTACATTCTTTCGGGGTGTAAATTATTCATGGGGTATAATCACAGCTGAAAACAAAGACCTATGAATCAGGAAGATAATTAGGCTCCACAACCAACATACTCAACCTAGGGGAAAACACCTTAGACTTTTACTTGTCTCTTTTTTTTAATGGAGAATCAACCCCAATCAAATCTCAAGTAAGAAACTACTCTACTAAAACATTTGTTTCCTTTTATGCGTCCATGTCTTTCTTAATCATAGGAGGTAAGGCAATGACATGGCCAACTATTATTCTTATACTAGCCCTATATGTACCCACACTACTCTTAACTGAAATACAACTCAGAAACAACCCAAGCATATCTATATCTGACTCCAATCATTAGTGAGAGAACAGCATGAACATACAATTATTTCGCCACCCTATTTTCTTTTTTAGTATTAATTAAAAAGGAACATCTATAAGGAGAGTTCAAGAGTGAAAATTAAATCAGCTTGTATGCATGGGACAAAGGAGACACATCCAATTATTAGGTAAGGAATGTAATGTAAGGGTATTGGCTCAATGTTTGAATTGACTAAGGAATTGAAGCCACATGTGAGTTCATTTCACAAATTAAGTGTTGGAATGAGACCCAATTCAGTGTGCAACCAAAAAGGAAAAGAAGCAACTCTACCACTGGTGCATATGGCTTACTAGAGGGTTCATGTCTACTGTGGAAATGATTGTCATCCTTATTGAGCTATATATGGCATGTACAACCTACATATGACCTCAATTATGAGGAATTCACTATGTGCATCCTCGGGGACAAGCAATAGGAAATGTTTAGCCTCCAACTCATCCCTCTCTAGGATAAGTTTAGACCCCAATGATCCCAATAATTTAATTTTTTGTTTCTTCATATGTAGAAATAGAAACTTAGCTCAAAATTGCAACAACTAGCTTATAACATCCATTGATATGAATTCAACATGGAATGGATGGAGATCATTGCATAAATATTGGTTTTCATATAGTAAGAATTGGAGAAAACGAATTTCTTAGTGAGGTCAATAGAATTATAGAGAGGAATTATTCATTATAACCATGAATCCAACTACATGAAACCATCAAGCATAGCGAAGAACACCAATAACTCATCCACGATGATTAACACATCACATAGAAAAAAAATTTACACAAAGACACAGTATTTTCCCTAGAAAACTTACTTTGAATGGTTTCTCAGTTTTCATTTAGGAAATTTTTGGCTCCAATGGAACTCATGGCTCTCTATGCATCCTCCCTCTTGACCAACAAAATCCCTTTGAGATTCAAGTTACAAGAAATATAGAAGAGCTAGGGAGTAATGGAAAGGCCAAGAGGTTGTCCTTTCATTTCCCATTCCTCTCTTTTTGTTTTCTCCTATTTTCATTTCTCTTCCACATTTAATTCTTTTACTTTTTTCTTTTTTTTTAATTTTTTTATTGTTTGCATTGTCTTTTAGGTTTTATCTAACCTTCATTAATTGTCAAATTTTGCAATTACTTAGTCTTACAAACATTGTCTTGTTCAGATCCATTTCATATTACACCTCCCCATTGAGATACTTTTTGGTCTCCAAAAACTTTAAGGAAACCAATATTTGGATCAATGTTCCTTATGTCTTCTTCTATATAACATGGCTCTAACGTTTCCTCCTGGCTACATGTCTAACTCTGGCTCATTGCTACATCTCTAACTCTAGCTCTAGGTCTTGGCTTGTTTTTTCCCATAATGCAAAAGTCTTCCCATTGACTCTCAAATATAATCAATCTCCAAATCTAAACTCTTCGCTCACATTTCATTCTTGCATTACCCTGGTTTTGAGTCCCCATATGAAATAATGTATGTGTTTATTTGATGAAAAGCTAGAGTGCCCAAACAATTAAAGAGGCCAGTGTGCATAGGAAATGTAATGTTATGATCATTATTAATAATAAAATGCATCGTTGGTTGCAAGAAAGACAAGGACGAGATTTATAGGGGGCTATGATTCCACGAGAGATGGGGATTAAGGGGCTAAGTCATTTTATCATATTTTATTTACCCATATTTTCTTAATTGAGAGAAAGGGTTACATGAGTTTCTTGGGGGAATGCCATGTGGTTCGCAATTCCCAAGTAAATATATAAACCCATCTTGCGGGATGTTTGGGGGTTCTTCTCCATACACACTTTCACACTTTCATTAATTTATTTCCCATTCATCCTTGATCTTGGTGGGGGGAAGGAAAGACGAATAGTTGGGAGAGAAGCCATTGTTGGTTGGTTGTAGTGATTGTTGGTGTATTCCAGCCATGAATTAATGCCTGCATGTCTAAGATGCATTGGCATGTACTAAATTTTATTCACAGTTGTGATTCATGAGAGTCCCAACATGGATATTTTTTACTTGATGCATTGGAGCCCTAGAAGGAGGTGGACAACCTGAGGGACTGCATGGAAGAGAAGGGTGTCCATTCTCTTGGGTTGTGCAGGCTAGAGGGTAGAGAGTTGGTGTACTTTGGATTGTTGTGTGTTGAGGAACCTGTGAGAGCTTGAGTGTTGATTGATTTGAGGAAGTTGACTGACACTCTAGAACTGTCCTTGTGTATTCATAGCCCTGACTCGAGGGTGACATTGTTGATAATACTTGGAACAGTAATTTCTATGGTTGGGTGGAACATCCTTGGCCTACAGCTAGTTGGTGAACCATTTTGATTAAGATAAGTTCTCTCTGTCACGTGTTCCTCTGCTATATATTTATTTCCGCTATGTATTAATTAATATATCTTAGATGTGTATATTTGATGTGCATGATTGTTGGTTATTTCTATGCATGGAATGTTTACACATTGTTTATACTATAGCATGAATCTTTAATATTTCACGTGTTTTTATCATGTTTCTTTCATGCTTCTTTAATAATTTAAATGGTATTAGAATTTGAAATCAATTTTGAACAAATTTTTTGAGGTAGTGTGCTCGGCCCGGGGATGGTTGGGTACGTTACAGATTGGTATCAAAGATTCAAGTTGAAACACCGGATTGATATGGCCCGAAACTACTGGACATGGTATTATGTGTTGGAAAATTAGTTTTCATTAATGTCAACCATGGCAAAAGTATGCATAAGAACACGTAGGAGGAAAGAAAAGCTCAGCAGAAATAGTGATGTAGAAATCATGTAGAAGATAGAGTTGAATGCAGACAAAGATCCTTTGTAAAGGATCGTGGAATCATGATTGTTAGATCGAGGGAAGAATTTGGGAGTGATGTGAGCCATTAGATCAAGATTGGAAGGATAGCGTAAATTTTTGGACTCTGGAACTTCACCACTTCGGAGATTATTGGAGACAAGGCAAAGGCATGAAATCTCGAAGTCGTGAAACCTCGAAATCCTACCAACTGTTAGATCGAGGGAAGAATTAAGGAGTGATGTGATATGTTAGATCAAGAGTGGAAGGATAGTGTAAGTTTAGGGACTCTGGAACTTCACCACTTGAACGATTACTCGATAGTAGGAAAATTCACGAAGTGTCGAAGCCACAAAGTGTCAAAGCCACGAAGTGTCGAAGCCACGAAGTGTCGAAGCCACGAAGTGTCGAAGCCACGAAGTGTCGAAGCCACGAAGTGTCAAAGCCACAAAGTGTTGAAGCCACGAAGTGCCAAAGATATGAAGTGCAAAGTTGAAGTCGTGAAATCACACAGGTCGTCAGATCTGTAGTAGAGGAATGTGTACCATCTATTTGGTTGGTGACGTCTCTTATGCCACATGGAAGGGATTCCATATGGGGACACGTGTCACATGAATTTAGTGCCTTTTGGAACCCAACATGCCCATTTCTGGGTGATATGTGGCACACATACCATGGGTCCATGTCACCATAGGTGACATCAGCATGCCATGTCATCTCTAAGATTATGGCCTCCAGGAATGTCCAGCTTCTTCTACCAGTAAAAGTGTCAAAGGTTGAAGTAGAAAAATCATGCAAACCATTGATCTAAGACCCTCTGGTATTTCTCGTGACTGTCACATCCACGATGGATATTTAAAGACACAAATCAAATTGCATGGATGTTAATTTAATGGAGGTAGTGCGCATTGATTTGGATAGTTGGAGGTTTTGAGTACGTGTCAGCATGAGATTAACATGTGCAGTGGCTATGTCATTAACAAACTAACTTGTTGAGTTGTGTGAATTATCCATCTCAACGCCTGATTAATTCATGATCGTTTATTTCGTTGAAACCTTTGAATGAGCCAGGATTGTCTAGTCAATAGGATATTAAATCTCAATCATCTGATCTACTAGTGGAGATAATATAAGTACTTCATCAAAGTGTACTACGGGAAGTATTACTCTGGAAGAAGGCAAGAATGTTGAAGTCCAGAGGAACTAGTTCTAGTGTCGGTCTCATGATAAGGTAAAGGGGTTGATTAGAGGTGTGAAGGGCCTATAAGTAAGCAAGCTCGTGGACTTTTTCGAACAAGCTCATGTGTAGAAGAATAAGGGCAAGGCACTAGGAGCATCGCTTAAAGTGGATAAGCATGTGGTTTCGAGCCCATGGTTACAAGGAAAGTGGATTGAAGGAAGCTCCTATGTAGAATTTGAATTTTGTACCAGTTTAAAGGGGTTGTGGAATAATTTTACAATATTGGCACACAATTATTCCATTGTTGGTACAAGATCATGTGTGCACAAAAAGGGTGAAAGTGACTTTTTCAAGGCACCATAAATTTCAACTTAGATATCGGATTGGGGCATGGGAATAGTCATTAGAAAGATGATTCAGAGGAGAATAAAATTGAATTGTTATAATTTGGATAGGATGATATATTTCTTCATGAATTGAGCAGAAAAATAACATGTAGCATTGTTTGGGAAAAAAATTATAATATGCATAATTCTAACAAAATGGTTGCTTGCACATTTTGCAAAATTAGGGAGTATAACCATATCAGTTCAAGATAAGAATTTACATTCAATAAATGGAGGAAGGAGAGGTATCCTTCAATCATGATAAAGAATCGAAAGGTCAAAATATCAGTGTTGGTAATGTAGAGACAGAATCAAATGGGCACAGGAGCAGAGGGGAACAAGAAGCCTTAATAGAGACTGTGAGAATCCTGAAAATAGAAGTGCAGAGTTACAAAGAAGACAATGAGAGGTCGATGAGAGAAAAAAATCAGATAAATTCACAAGTACTGCAAAGCCTAAATCAGTTGCATAGGCAAGCAAGGAATGGATCGGACTTAAGGAAGGAGGAAGAAGAAATGTATCATTAAAGAAGAGGTAACTACAGAAGAGATTCCCATTCAAGAAGTGTCAACAAAACTCATAGACATCACTCATTGCCTTACTCAGCAAGGAAATTTTATGCATCTGAAGACTCCATAAGTAGTCCAGAAGTGTCTCCTATTAGGCACCAAAGAAGAAGGCATGCATTGGATAGTTTGCAAGGAGAGTTGAGGAAGCTTAAGCCACCATACTTTGATGGTGAAAAAGAAAGAAAAGATGATGTTGAAGCATGGTTTCTTGGACTCAGGAGGTATTTTCAATTGCATAACTACTCCTCAAACCTAGAAGCAAGAATTTCCACATACCATTTACATGGGAAATTTTCTATGTGGTGGGATCAACTGAAGCAAGTTGAGCACCTTAATGAGAGCAAGAGCACTTGGAAGTAGTTCAAGAAATATTTTTAGAAGGAGTACCTTGCAGAGCACTTCTATGAAAAGAAGATGTTAGATTTATTTAAGCTAAGGTTGGGAAGCATGACCATGACAAAATATGAGAATATTTTCTTGTAATTGTTGAAGTATGTAGGATTTATCACAGATGAAAAAGTGAAGATATAGAGGTTTTTAAGTGGACTTCCATCCTTTTATAAATATAATATTCAATATGATGAGCCCATGACATTGACTGAGACCATCATGAAGGCTAAGTACATGTATGATAAAGGAAAGGGCAGAGAATCCATGCAGAAATATTGGAAGGATAAGAAGAAGGAGAAATCTCATTGGAGGAGAAAGGGGTTCAAACCTCCTTTCAATAGAAACAACCCTAATAAAAATAAACATGATCAGTCTACTAAGGATGAATCCAAGAAAGAGGATTCCTTGCGGAAAAGAGGAAGACCACCAATCCAATGTTGGGGGTGCAAGGAAAATAAACTATACAAGGATTTCCCTCACAAAGGAGATAAAGTGAAGACCATGCACAACATCCAAGAGGATACAATAGTGGAGGACATGGGAAAGATATATGCATCCTTAAAATATCGACAAGAAGAGTATCAATCCAATATGATCGAAGTGGAAGGTAAGATCATTAATCATCTTGTTTCTATTTTAATTGATTCGGGAGCAAGTCATTGTTACATTGATCCCAAAATAGTGGATAGATTACATTTGGAGAAATGTAAGCTAAGAAAGTCAAGTTAGTTTCAAATAGCCACTAGAACCAAAAGAAGGATCAATAAGGTTGTCAAAAGTTGTCCAATAAATCTTAATGGAGTGAGTACTAATGTTGATATGAATATCATCTCATTAGGGTCTCATGACATCCTAATTGGAATGGATTGGTTGGACCAGCACCATGTTGTCCTAGATTGTCATAACAAGACCTTTACGTGGATTAATGAAGAAGGAAAATAGAGCACTGTGAAAGGAATTCCAAGACCCATTTCTATAAGGGAGATTTCATCCTTACAGCTGAAGAAATGCTTCAGGAAAGGATGGCAATTGTATGCAGCTCATGTGGAGGAGCCAGAAAAAGAAAAAAGGGCCAAGCCTTGCATATTTTCCAGTATTGCAAAAGTTTGAATATGTGTTCCAAGAAATACTGGGATTTCCACTAAAGAGGGAGATATATTTCTCTATTGATTTAGTACCAGGAGCTACCCCGGTATCAAAAACACCTTAAAGAATGAGTACACATGAATTGAAATAATAACAAATGTAGTTGAAAGAGTTGTTGAAGAAAGGGTACATACGTCCAAGTGTTTCACCTTGGGGAGCATCAGTACTCTTTTTCAAAAAGAAGGATGGAACATTGAGGTTGTGTATCGACTTTAGACAACTGAATAAATCCACTATGAAGAACAAATACCCTCTGCCCATAATTGATGGCCTCATTGATCAGTTAAGAGGAGCAAAGATATTTTCAAAGATAGACTTGAGATCCGGATACCATCAAGTAAGAATCAAGAAAGAAGACATCAATAAGACAGCCTTCAGAACCAAGCATGGACATTATGAGTTTGTAGTGGTTCCATTTGGACTGACCAATGCACCAGTTGTCCTCATGTGCTTAATGAATGGAATATTTAGAAATTATTTGGATAAGTTTGTCATTGTGTTATTGGATGACATACGTATTTATTCTAAGTCTAAGGAAGAGCATGAACATCACTTGAGGTTGGCGTTACAATTTTTGAGGGAACATCATCTTTATGCCAAGCTTAGTAAGTGTTATTTTTACCGAGAACAAATCCATTATTTGGGTCATATTATTTCAAAACAAGGTATAGCAGTAGATCCAGAAAAGATTGAAGTTGTTAGAGGATGGTCATCACCCAAGAATGTTTCAGAAATCATATATTTTATGGGATTATCTGGATACTACAGGAGGTTTATAGTGGGGCTCTCTAAGATTGTGCATCGGCTAAATTATTTACAAAAGAAGGGAATCAAGTTTGAATGGACAATAGAGTGAAGAGAATTTTAATTTGTTAAAGGAATTACTTACTAGTGAACCTATTTTAAATATTGTTGACCCAAATGAGAATTTTGTGGAATGTACAGATGCATGCAAGGAAGGACTTGGTGGATTCCTCACTCAAAATGGACATGTCATTGGTTATGAGTCCAAAAAACTCAAAGAACATGAGAGGAATTATGCCACACGTGATTTGGAGCTTATTGTTGTTGTAGGTGAATCCCCCTGCGGACAAGTGGACTCCCTCTTGGTCTCTAGACTCCTAAGGCCAAGACAGAAAAGTGCTTAACATGGACACTGCCTTCCTTTTAGATCTAATCAAGCTAATAAATTAAAGAGAAGGAGAAATATATGTACCTTGTTAGCGACGTTTGTTCTTACAAAGTCCTGGTTGAGCTTCGATCTTGAGCTCCCTGATAGGTCATGCAAAACAAACAAAGATACAATGGACTTCCTACTCTACTGAGATTACCTCAATCATAGATCCATCTACTACAAACAAACTCATATGGAACAAGAACAAGTTTGAAATAAACAGGTCAAGCATCGATTATATTAATGAGAACAAGTAAAAGTACTTACAATCCTTTGAATGAAGGTGTAGCAGCTTCTTCCAGTTCTCCTTGTCCAACCCCTTTGCTCAAATGATCTCCACTGATTGCTTTAATGACATCTCACTCATGAGATCATAAGTTTGATGTAATTCTCAATCTCCATTGTCAATACCTTCTTATGAGATCATAAGTTAGGTATAATTCTCAATCTTCCTTCTACCTTTCACCATGAGAAGGCCTCCTTATATAACCTTGGAGAGGTCCAACCACTTGAGAGATATTTTGGATGAGTTGAGGATTCCTCTCCTTCAGTTGAGGATCTCCCCTAAGATCATGCCTTGACCATCTATTCGAATCCAACTACCTTCAGGAATTGAGGTATTATTCCCTTATTTGCCTCAACAAACCCATAATTTGCTAAAAAAAGGGTAGCGCTCCCCCAAAAGGGTGCACAGGGCGCTCAAGCACTCCCCCAAAGATGCTCAGGGAGCGCCAGCACTCCCTGATAGTGGGTAGGGGTACACTCCTCTCCCAAATCCACTTTTTTGTGGTTTTTTCAATGTCAAAAGGTTTGCACTTCCTGTCAAGTGATTTCTCTTCTTCCAAACTAACCTTTGAGGTGTCTTAAGTGTCATTATGATGTCGTTAGAGGCACGACATAGGCAAGATGGAAGTATACTGTTTGTGACACTTGCAATACTTGTAGTTAAGATGTGACACTTGCGGACAAGATGCGACACTTACAACACTTGTAATGACGACACTTGCGACACTATCGAAGTGAGTAATTTTGAGGTGTAACAACTGCCATAGTTCATGCATTGAATATGTGGAGGCATTATCTCATGGGAAAAAGATTGGAATTAGCGACTGACCATAGTGGTCTGAAATATCTTTTTGAACAACCAACTTTGAATGCTAGGAAAACAAAATGGATGGAAAATTTAACTGAGTATGACTTTGACATCAAGCATATCAGGGGAAAATAAATAAAGTTTTTGATGTGCTCAGCAAAAGATTACATCTCATGCATGCTACAGTTTTTAGTATGCATCAGTCATATTTAAAGAGCATAATTTTAGATGTTGTTGTTACAAATCAACATTACATACAGGTAAAAGAAAGTTTACACCAAGAAAACGTACAGAAGAAAATTAAAGAGTATGAGATTAAGGAAGATGGATTACTTATGCATAAGAATAGAATTTATGTGCCTAGTTCCAGAGAAGTTAGGAATTTGGTATTAAAGGAAATGCATAATGTTCCATATGTTGTACATCCTAGTTACCAAAAAACAATTGCAGCGGTAAGAAGCCAATTTTGTTGGCCATGAATGAAGAAGGATGTTGTTGATTACATTGCTAGATGTAGGGAATGTCATAGAGTAAAAGCTAAGCATAGACACCCAACGGGTTTGCTTCATCCATTGTCAATTCCAGAGAAGAAATGGGAAGTGGTAACCATTGATTTTATAACTACAACAAGGCAACATGATTCCATAATGGTAGTCGAGGATAAATTGACAAAGGCTACTCATTTTGTTCCCGTGAAAATGACTCATACCACTGTTATCCACATTTTTGGTTATCAAGATGATGACATGATAATGACATGGTGATAGAAGATCTAACTCTTCTTTAAGATCATTTTCATGAAGAAAGTTACACTTATCAGCTTCTCAAAATTACACTTTTGAAGATAGTACGC
>ML806078.1:100071-130500 GCA_009831015.1 Picea engelmannii
ATAATGGTGATATCATCTTATTACATGACTCCTTGATCACATGTATAGTCTAGAGTTTTGAATATATTAATCTCTTTGTTGTGATTGGTTTGTGTTGTTGTGATTGGACGACGCAAGAGCATCGTAGCAGAGCGGGGATCAACTGAGATAAGGAGAGCTTTCGTAAAGTAAGTACATCATCC
Source organism: Picea engelmannii (assembly GCA_009831015.1). Taxonomy (NCBI): domain Eukaryota; kingdom Viridiplantae; phylum Streptophyta; class Pinopsida; order Pinales; family Pinaceae; genus Picea; species Picea engelmannii. The sequence goes on from ML806078.1 coordinate 100,254, forward strand.
TTCTTCTCTTGTCCATTCAATACTCTAGAACTAGGGAAAGAGTAGTATTCTGTCACGGTTTGTTCCAGATCCAGGTGGATCTGAGGAGATTGGTCTGTGTCCGCACTCACGAATTTATCCTTGAACAACCACATCTAATATTGCAGAAATTTACATGAGGGAAATTTCTAGGTTGCATGGGATACCTAAGGAAATTGTTTTAGATAGAGATACAAATTTTACTTCAAATTTATGGAGGGGATTATTTAAAGGATTTGGTACAAGTCTGAATTTTAGAATAGCATACCATCCACAGTTAGATGGGCAGATAGAGAAATTCAACCAAGTGATTGAAGACATGTTGGGAATGTATTTGATGGATAAACCATATAAGTGGGAAGACTACTTGCATTTTATTGAGTTCGCCTATAATAATGGGTATCAAGTTTCATTGAAGATGATCCCATTTGAGGCTTTGTATGGTAGAAAATGCAATACTCTAGTGAGTTGGGACAAACCAGCAGACATAGTAGTACTAGGGCTAGAATTTCTCAAGGACATGGAAGACCAGATGGGTAGAATTAAGAAGAATTTAAAGGTAGCTCAAGATAGACAGAAAATTCATGTAGATAAGAATAGGACAACTAGAGAATTTAAAGTGGGGGATCCTTTTCTTTTAAAAGTGAATCCTAAGAAGAGCTCATTGGATTTGGGTAGTTGTACAAAGTTAGAAGCCAGATTTTGTGGTCCATTTGAGATCTTGGACAAAATAGGGCCAGCTGCATACATGCTTGCATTGCCTACTTCCATGAATGTGCATAATGTATTTCATTTAATTTTGATGAAAAAAGTATATACATGATCCTAACCATGTTATTTATTGGAATTTGATTTAGGTAGATCCAGAGGGAGACTTTATGGTTCAGCCAGTGTGCATATTGGACAGAAAAGTCAAAATGATTCAGAATCCAGTTATAGAGCTGGTAAAATTTCAGTGGACCTGTTACGGTCCTAAAGATGCTACTTGGGAGCATGAAAATGCCATGCGGGTAGAGTACCCATGAATTTTTGAATAAATATTGATTTCTATTTTGTATATGCACTGAGGATGGTGCCAAAATAAGGGGGAGGGGAATGTAATACCCTGGTTTTGAGTCCCCGTATGAAATAATGTATTTTTTTTATTTGATGAAAGGCCAAAGTTCCTAAACAATTAAAGAGGCCAATGTGCCTAGGAAATGTAATGTTATGATCATTATTAATAATAAAATACATCATTGGTTGTAAGACAGACAAGGAAAAAAGTTATAGGGGGCTATGATTCCATGAGAGAGGGGGATTAAGGGGCTAAGTCATTTTATCCTATTTTATTTACCCATATTTTCTTAATTGAGAGAAGGGGTTACATGAGCTTCTTAGGGGAAGGCCATGTGGTTCTTGATTCCCAAGTAAATATATAAACCCATGTTGTGGGATGTTTGGGGGTTCTTCTCCATACACACTTTAACACTTTCATTCATTTATTTCTCATCCATCCATGATCTTGGTGGGGGGAAGGAAAGATGAATATCTGGGAGAGAAACCATTGTTGGTTGGATGTAGTGACTGTTGGTGTATTCCAGCTATGAATTAATTCCTGCATGTCTAAGATGCATTGGCATATACTAAATTTTATTCATAGTTGCGAGTATTGAGAGTATCAATATGGATATTCTTGACTAGATGCACTGCATCCCTGGAAGGAGGTGGACAGCCTAAGGGACTGCGTGGAAGAGAAGGGGTTCCATTCTCTTGGGTTGTGCAGAATGGAGAGAAGAGAGTTGGTGTACTTTGGACTGGTGTGCATTGAGGAACCTGTGAGAGCTTGAGTGTTGATTGGTTTGGGGACGTTGAGTGACACCCTGGAATCGTCCTTGTGGATTCATAGCCCTAGCTCATGGGTGACACTGATGTTGAGACTTTGAACAACAATTTCTAGGATTGAGTGGAACGTCCTTGGACTGCATCCAGTTGGTGAACCATTTTTATTAAGATAAGTGCTCTATGTCATGTGTTCCTCTATTGTATATTTATTTCCATTTTGTATTAACTAATATCTCTGAGATGTGTATATTTGATGTGCCTAATTTCTATTTATTGTTATGCATGGAATGTTTACACATTCTTTATATTGTAGCATGAATCTGTATTATTGTGTGTGTTTTTATGATGTTTCTTTCATGCTTCTGTAATAATTTAAATGGTATCAAAATTCGAAATCAGTTTCAAACAGAGTTTTTGAGGTAGTGTGCCCAGCCCGGGGGTGGCTGGGTACGTTACAATTTTCATCTTCAACATGCAAGTCCCTTGCATTCTTATACTTGGATATGCCCCATCTTGGCAGTCAATAAAATAGAAGTCATTTTTTTTATATGTGTGTTAAGTGATATCCCGGTATCTATGCCATCATACAACTACCATATGAAAGGAGATGTGGACTGCCCGTTTTTTCTATAATCAATTGATTCTTCGCATGGAAACAATTGTCTACTATTGCACGTGCTTGCACAACACTCCATCTCTATAGCAATGTCATGAATTATTCAACCTCTATCTACCACTGGCTGATCTAATTGTCTACTCATTGGTAAAATGGTGCACCGGATGGTGAGTCATTCTTCAACCAGATTGCAATGAAAGAAACATCAACGCATGCTTAATATCCTTCTCTTCTCTCTCATGCTTCCACCAAACAATTGCTTACTTCTTTGGTGATGTTGAGATTTTGTGTTGTTGCACATCTATGGACACTTTCTTCTCCTTGGGCTACCAAGAGAAGGATTTATTCATCTCTTTTAAGATTCACTATCCACACCCTTCTCTTGGTCGTGTAAATTCTAGGGTGAAGTTCCATATGAAGTCGACAACATTTATTTTCAGAATTTCCATTGAACTTACAGTGGCAGAAAAAATTATTGATTTTGCAGTATGGATTTCTTGACATACTCTTTTTCTCCCCTTGGCTTTGAATTTATTGTTGGTTTTGGGAAGTATTATTGTCATTCTTCCTCTAAAAATGACTCAGTTTGTGTCATGTGGCTTGCTTCTCCTAGAAAGATGCTTCAAGATGGTATTTCTTTCCACAAAATTAACATGCCTATAAATACCAACAATCGACATATTGATGGCCTTTCTTATTGTAGTAGTGAAAAATAAGGGATTTATTATTTGATGCTTTCTCCAGTGGATATGCTTGCCACTTATTTTAAGTGATTGTGCAGGATGAATCTTTGCACTTTCATCATCATTTCCCTTCTACAGTCTACCATAAGAAGGATGGAGTGGTAGTGTGCTTTCTTGTTCTTCTATCATTTTCCTTTCTTCTAGTGAGTAGGCCAATTCTATTATGTCTTTAGATTTCACAAATTTGATCTTGGAGTTCATGATCTTTTCCTCTCTGTTATCAAAACTTAGGTCTTCATGCTTGACCGTCAGTTCAGATACAATAGAGATTAGGATGCCTTGCCTTCTCTTGACTATCTTATTGGAATCCTCCCTAGGGGTGTAATGGGGGGTAAAAGGGCTCATAATAGAGTAATAATTGTAGAGGCCATTCAATGTAAGGTGGACTAGGTCCACTATTCTTGTTATTATTAAATAACACCCAATATGGTACTTAGTATTGAATAAGTGTATGGGGTATCATTAAATAAGATATATTAGGTAGTTAGGAGGTTGTTATGATTAGGGTTTGATTCTTAGATATAAATAAGGATGGATTCCTCCTTATCAAGGAGGAGTGGAAGAATATTGTATTTAGAGCTTAGTTCATTAGAAGGTTTCCCCCTTGAAGAGGCAAGTGAACAGGAGTGGATTCCTTCTATAAAAGAATCAATTGTAAGGTGTTACCCTACCTCAATGTTTTTTATATTAATAAAGTGTGGATAATTTCTATATATCTTGTATGTGATTGTGTTTTTATATCTAATGTATGTAACAAGTGGTATCAAAGATTTTTCTTATGCCAAAAGAATTATTTTCCCTATTTTGCAGGTTTTGAAAGGAAAAAATAGGGTCGCAACACTTTGATCAATTCCTATAAATTTGTGTGCACAATTGATAATACCATCTATATATCTAATTTTATCTTGTAAAAACAACCGATTTCTAAAAAATAATCACCCAAATTGGAGTTCAAGAAGTGAAGATGTCATTGATTTAAAATCAGTTATTTAGGGTTTCTATGTGAGAATCGTGTGCACTACAAACTATATATATTTTGACAAGGCGATGATATTTCCACCAAACCAACAAAATGGGAAAGAGGATTTTTGGGTATTCGATTTGACACATTATATGTTATGCTTACAATCAATATCAAGTGTACTACAACCCTTGCAAATTTTCACTCTCAAACCCTAACAGACATAAAGAATGGCAATGAGGTGGAACATTCCATGGGAGGCACAAATGTTGCTAGAAAATTTATCCAAGAATTTTCTAAGAAATGTGAAGAGATAAAAGATATCAAAGTGATATTCACTAAATATAAGGTAACCTATATTATTGAGGCCACGTACCCTTACATCAAGAAATAGTATAACCGAAAACGATATGCCTAGTATGATGTATAGGATGATTGTGATGATTGGAATATGGATATTTTTCATTTGGGTGACAACTACTTTCATCTTCTATATGATTACTCTATTCCACGTTTTTTAGAGAACACAATCAAGGGGATTCATGACCTTGTTATGACTACTATTTTTCATCTTGCTTATTCTCCAATAGTAGTGTGTTATATGGATGATTTTTAAGATATGGATGGATCTCCATATTTGGATCCACGTGACTAGGTTAGACATTTGGAGCACAATTTTAAACCATCTGTTGAGTTTAGATATCGTCGTAGGGGAGTCAACATGAGAACTTGGACATGGGACCCAAATTTAAGGTGGAGCTCAAACTACTTCAACATTGTGGCTAGCACTTGTACATGGGACCCTGGTTCTCTAGCCTACTTCAGCATTATGGTCAACACTCATCCAGGGACCCTGGTTTATGGTTGTACCTCCTCACAACAAGCATTGACGGAAACCATTTTCTAAGGGGGGTGGAATGTTGGGATCCCCCCTAGGGTTGTAATGGGAGACCGAAGGGCCCTAGTAAAGTAATAATAGTGGAGACCATTCAATGTAAGGTGGACAAGGTCAACTATGCTTGTTCTTATTATTATTAAATAAGGCCCACTGTGGTAGTTATTATTAAATAAATGTAATGGGGCCTCATTAAAGAAGGTCCACTAGGTAGTTAGGAGGTTGTTATGATTAAGTTTCTCTTATTATCTATTAATAAGGATGGAGTTCTCCTTATGAAGGAGGTGTGGAAGAATATTTTATTTGTAAGTTAGCTCATTGGGAGATTTCCCCCTTGAAGAGGAATGAAATAGAGCAGATACCTCCCATTAAATGATCAATTGTAAGGTGTTACATTACGTCAAAGGTTTTGATGTTAATAAAATGTGGAGAATTTCTGGATATATTGTATGTAATAGTATTTTTAGATCTAAGGTACATAAAAAGATGCAATGTACATAGGGAGGATAGTATGGGGTACCTAGGAAGGTACCCAAGGGGAATAATAATACATAGGTGGCCACATAGTGTGAAATCAATAACTATAAGAAGGCTTACTATAAGGTTCCACCTACTAGAAGGTGTTAAATTATGAGCTTGATTTCTTATGCGGATTAATTCTTTTATTTTCTTCAATACTTTGATTCCAGCTTAATACACTTCAACAATTCCAAATCATAATCGAATAGCAATAATTATGTAGATAAGTAAACATGCATAACAACAACACATATACCCTGGGGAAACCCTGTACAGGGAGAAAAACCCCAACAAACAATATTCCTTTATTGCATTAATAATGTAAGATCTCTTACAAATATCCACCATGAATGTTCTTCTCTCAAAGAGCTTTCCAAGTTGACTCTGGCCTGACAAAAATTTACAAGACCTTGCTGAAATACACCTTTGATATGATGCCTCTTTATCATTGATGTGCTCCTCTATTACTTCACCCTCAACCTGCATATGAAAACTATGTTTCAAAACTGTGTTGCAGAACTATGTTGAGGAGAGGGTTCGACCTCTTCTTATATAGGTTGAAGAGGGGAAGCTTAAAATAGTAACCTGATTGCATGCATTAAACATAACTTAGCTTCATGCTTTAGTTCGAACTTAGAACTAGACTTGGGATTGGTTACAACTCAGCTTTAAACTTTAGCTCGAACTTATAACTAGACTTGAGATTGGTTACAACTCAGCATTACACTTTAGTTCGAACTTAGAACTAGACTTGAGATTGGTTACAACTCAGCATTACACTTTAGTTCGAACTTGGAACTCGACTTGAGATTGACATGCTTTAGTTCGAACTTAGAACTAGACTTGAGACTGACATGCCTTAGTTCGAACTTAGAACTAGACTTAAGACTTTAGTTGCAACTCAACATTACACTTTAGTTCTAAAATAGAACTAGACTCAAGACTTTAGTTGCAACTCAACATCACACTTTAGTTCTAAAATAGAACTAGACTCAAGACTTTAGTTGCAACTCAACATTACACTTTAGTTCTAACATAGACTCAAGACTTTAGTTACAACTCTTGACAAGGCAATTCGAAATTCTCTTCATGGTGGATAATGTTTACACGTGCCAACGTACTAGATCAATACAATTACATCATTTTCAATATTAGGAATATCATTTGTTTCTAGCTCATAGGAATTTTATATTCAACCTAACTTTAGCTAAATGCCTTGACTTTTTCTCATGGCTCACAAGGTTTGACTAGGCTCACATAGGTTGTATGTTCCCCTGAATTTTGCACTATTTTGTCTATGCTCACAGAGGTTGTACGTTCCCCCTGACTTTTGCACTAGACTATCTATGCTCACAGAGGTTGTACATTCCCCCTGACTTTTGCATTAGACTCACATAGCATCTCGTTCATCCTGAATTTTGGTTTGACTCACAGAGGTTGTACGTTCCCCCTGGCTTTTGTCAATACCTCACAAGACTGGTTGATTCTCCAAATCTCCCTAGCTAGCCTCAGGGTGTCCCATATGGCCTCTCATTGGAGAATCACTGTCGATGCTGCCAAATTTAATAGAAGCTTCCTTCACTAGAAATTTCATATGAGGTTAAATAGAATTATATAAAAAAGTATAAGCGATGTAATAAGATGTATTGTGAAGTATATCGTAATTGTAACAAGCATTGTTTGTGAAGTGGTTTCCTTCCTCAAGGGATAATTATTGGTGTTACCCTCCCTCAAGGGTTTACTCTACAATTCTTTTGCGTTCAATATTTTGTTATCTATTGTGTGGATTTGTTATGTTCAACTTGATTTCTATCTTATATTTTTAGATATACTAAACTACACTACAATTGGTATCGGATCTTTTTCTTTGGAAAAAATAAGGAAGAAAAAAAATTATCAATATGTCAAAGACAAAAGAGAATGTCAGCCTTCAAATAATTTATCAAACATTTTATGTAGAATTTGAAGAAACCATCTATAGATCTAAGTTCTTCTCAAAAAAATACCCCATTTCAAAAAAATCGTCCAAATCAGAGTTTGGGAAGTGGAGTTATCGCTAATTTAAAATCAATTGTTTTAGGATATTTTTTTGTGATGGCCATGCAGATTGAAAATCAAATATATTTTGATAGAGCCCTCTGATTTCAATCGAACCAGTGCCAATAGTTGCAGAATGTCCATGGAATTTTTTAATTGTATTCATAATAGAAAATCAAAGAAGGATCACCAAAGTTATGATCATTTTACAGTAGCCACATTGAAAAGTAAGTTATTATTATAAACCTTAGTTTTTGTTGACAGATTTCTTCCAAACAAGATGATTTTTACAAAAAAATGATGACGTTAATATTGAAAATACATAAAATGGATAAAATATAATTATCCATCATTTTGGAGACTAGCTCTATCCATTAATTTAAAGGATGATGCTAGGATATGATATGCACTTAACCATGAAGAGATTAAGGCACTTCCAAATGAAACATATGAGAAACTATACGTAGATAGATGGTCTCATGACAATATGAATGATAAAGGGAGCACCAAGGGTTTGTTTTCATGCAAAAACTTCCTATCACATGTTCATGAATGTATTCAGCAACAGAGGATCATTGTTTATATCAATCATAATTGCAAGAAATATTACATCAATGTTCACTTGGTTAAAAGATTGCAAGTTTTAGCGAAGCAATCAAAGTACACAAATTGTGGGTGAGTATGTTCAATTTTTTAAATATTTGAAGTTTACCATCGAAAAATATGTGTTGTATCTAGATTTCCATGCTATAAATATGTATGATGTGTATATTATTCTTGGATATTCTTGGATGGACTCAATTGGTACAGTTAATATGAATGTGCAAAAGAAGTTTTTGAAGCTTTGGTACAAAAAAAAAAATTGCCTTGCAGAATATTTCCCTTGCTAAACAAGAAGGGCCCATAAAGGCAACTAAAGAAGTCCTTGCAGTGAAACTAATTGCAAATTCCAAGGTTGAATCAGAAGAAAAGCATACAAAAGCATATGAAAAAACTCCCCAGAAAGGGCATTAAAAGGAAGAAGAAGCTAAGGAGTTAAATGAATCAAAGGAACCCCATGTTGAAGAGCCCAAGAAAGAATAACCAATCATTAAGGTTGATGTATATCGCCACCCACACCACTTGAAAAAACATCATCCCTCAAGGCAAGGACATGAGCATCAACAAACTTATGGACCAACATGGAACCAAAAAGGCAAACCCTATGGAGGCACATGGAGAAATAAAATCAATGCATGGATATATCATAGTATAACAGCAACAACATGGAACCAAAGGTGCAACCGAAATCAATATCAACATGGAAAGGAAGCAGTTGAACCCCATGTTCATATTTCACTAGGATGGATGGATGCTCGTACATAGTACTAGTTGGCTACATTGCTTAGGAGACCATAGTGTATGGCTTCATCCCATGTTTCAAAGATGAAACATGCAAAGGGGAATGGAATCTAGTGCAGCTAAGGAGGATAATATGGGATACCTAGGAAGCTACCCAAAGGGAATAATAATATATAGGTTGTCACATATTGTGAATGCAATAATTACAAGAAGACTTACTAGAAAGTTCCTTCACTAAAAAATTATTATTATGTTAGATAGAATTATATAAAGAAGTAGAAGCAATGTAATGAGATGTATTGTGAAGTATATTGTAATTATAGCAAGCATTGCTTGTGAAGTGATTTCCTTCCTTAAGGAATAATTAATGGTGTTACCCTACCTCAAGGGTTTTCTCTACAATTCTTGTGTATTCATTATTTTGTTATTTATTGTGTGGATCTGTTATATTCAAGTTATTCTCTATCTTATATTTTCATATTCTCTAAGTTTCACTACATAACCCTTATCCATCATAGCCCATTTACCTTAAAAATTTTGAACCAATGTCGTGGATCTGTTATATTCAAGTTATTGTTTATTTTATATTTTCATATTTACTAAGTTACACTACATATCCCTTATCCATCATAGCCCATCTACCTTAAACAATTTGAACCAATGCCTCTGGTATGTTTTTCAAATTCACCAAAATGCTCTTGAGAAATTCTAAGGAAGGTAAGCTTACTAGAGTTTTCTTGGCCATGGTGTTGGCCTTAACAGTGTCAATGGAAGGTGGATTTTCTTCCTTGGTCTCTTGGACAGTTGCTTGTAGCTTTGCCAATATTTCTTCCTTCTCTGCCAACTCTAGCTACAGCTGATCCATCATATGAGTGAACCTGTCCTCCTACCAATGATCCATTTGAATGATCTTCTCTTCCAATTGTACAAATTGAACTCTTCTCTTGTCCCAATCTACCATAACTGCAGTGAGGGAGTCTTGGCATTCATCAAATCGGTTATTTATCAATGGAAACAACATTGTTGAGGTCTCAAGTTTCTTTTCCATCTATATGACTCTTCAGTCATACATTTGTACCTTCTCCTTCAAATTATTGTTCTCTTCTCAAAACTAAACATTGGTGGCCTACAAGTCTTCCAACCTTTCTCTTTTTTATTTACCCATGTTGAGTTTGTGTTCTCCTCAAAGTTCTAGTAGTTTCATCACAGTCAAGGATTTAATTTCTCTTACACCATATGATCCATAAATAATTGATTTATATACCACTCACTTCACCAACACAGATCCTCTACGAAAAATTAAAATCTAATCTTTATTTATCTATCTTATGCAAAGATATATATCCTTTGAATGGATGTAAGGCCTCCATTATCAGTGTATCTTGCATGCAAAAACTAGTTAACAATGTCAATAATAAACATGATTCTAAGTTAGTTTCTCTATTTTTATCACCATGTGATCACACAATGATTGGCTATGCTTCTATGCTTCAAGGATGAGATGGTAACACTATTGACAAATATGTCTAGTAGCTTATATTTTGATTCATTATACCATTAATGGTTTTAGTGATATATTTTGATGCTTGAATCCATACTCAACAGAAGAGACAACAAGGCAAGGTAGTGAGATGGCCAACGATATATTTAATAGAAGGCAAGGCAATGACATGGCCAATGATTGCTCTTTCATTGATCATGTGTACCCACACTGCTCTTAATTGAAATACAACTTAACTACACATGTTTTATTTTATTTTAATTATACATATACTAGTCAAAAACATTACCAAATTAGTGGATTTAAATAAAATCTCTGAATTTGTGTTATCGTAAAAAAGATACATAAATTTTAAACAATTGTAGTTTTTAATGCCCCTATTATATTTACCGTGTAGTAATATTAATCCATCTTTATGCTTTCAATGAAATTATTTTTTCAAGATTGATATATGGAATATGTTGATAGAGGTGTCTAAAAACTGTACAAGGAATTGTCAAAGAATTATTATTAATTGATGTGCAGAGAGAGCTAACCCAACAAGAAGACATATAAAAAGTATGTGATGATTGATTTTTTATATATATATAATAAGTACCTCTTATTAGATATATTTTTTACATATACATAAAATATTTATTTTCGATTGTTTTGATGTCGCTTTTAAGATATCAAAAAATTACATTCTAAACATAATATATGACAAGGAATAGGTGGATCTCAAAATTTATGAGAAATGTGTGCATTTTCTTTACTAGTTTACTATTTAATAATTGTCTTTATTTCCGTATTATAATTAATCTGCAGTCGTCTATGAATGTGTTCTAGGTTTTCAAGTATAAATAAAAGTCCGATTGACATTATATTGATGAATTTTGTTATTGGACATTATTTTACCTCCCACATTTATAATTGTTACAAGAAACAATTTCTTATATCTAAAACTTTATTATAACATATAATAATCCTACTAATAATGTATGGAGTGGAACCATTAAGAATTGATGAGCAAAAACATGCAAAAACATGAAACAAAACTATGAAACGACATGTATTATTCATAAAGTAATGGATGTTTTCATAAATGTAATAAGTGTATTAATAAAAATATACAAATATATGCATTTAATTATACTTTTTATAAATGATATATTCATAATTAATTCTAATTTCTATGTTTGGAGGTTGAACAAGGGATCAAGCTAATCATCAAAACCATGCAACTAATACAAGAAAAACATCCATAAAGAATACAACTAATACAAGAAAAACATCCATAAAGAACGAAAAAATAAAATAATCATCAAGACAATACAACTAAAAAAAAAAAGCATTCATGAGGGACGAAAAAATAAGGTAATTATCAAGATAGTACAACTAATACAAGATCAACATCCATAAGGAATGAAGAAATAAAGTATGCAAGCAACTTGAGCAATTAAAGTTAAAGTGGTTCAAATGATGAATGGATAATATAATTAAATGTCACAATCTTTATATTTCAAAATGTTTGTTGACTCAAAATTGCATGTTTCCAAAACTTTAATTTTTTTATTTTTCATGAATATTTTTCCCATTTGTATGAATGGATTGTCATAACAATGTAAGAGTTATTTGGATTGAAATCTTTTTAATTAATACGATGGGCTTTATTGTTTTAATGGAAGGTTTTGTAGCATGTTTTGTTGTTGGTTAAGTATATATATATATATATAATTTACAATTTTATAATAAAAAATATTTGATCTTATATAAGATATTAATTTAGATTCAATTATATTCGTAAATTAAAGATATTACAATTTTTTCATTATAAATTCAAATCAAACACGCAATATATCATTTCGAAGTTAATAATACATATTTTTCAAAGCGTAAGTCAAATTGAAAAAGGTGTTTTTGAAAATATGTTTAAAACTCAAAAATATAGCCATGGTCATAACATAAATATGTTAAACATAGCATATTTTGAAGTATCCATATCTTAGTTGTCCAACCTCCCATTTGAGTGATTTTTTTTTAAGCCGTCTATTTTTCAAGTAGATTCCAAAGATGCAAATTGTTTTTGAATACTCCACTAGAAATTTTAGAAAACATTATGAATGTCGCAATCCTCATTTTTTTATGTTTCTTTTTTTTTTAAACTCTAAAATTAATTGACTTTGGCTCTAATACAAACATAGCAATGAAGTGTCAATTCATGTTAGCTCAAACAATTAAGGTGTGGGTTTTGTTTGCTAGGCGATCCAAGTTCAATACCCTTACGATGTGTTTAGTCGGGAGGAAACACCCAAAAATCCAGCCATGTTAAGGGTTGGTGCGGCCCAAGTAGGGTGTGATCCCCAAGTGATTTTGACAGATTAGATACCCTTGGGTTGTGGTTTCTTAGCCAACGGTTGAAATGTTGTCCCCACAAGTGACAAGCATTTATAACAAACAAATAAAACATAACAATGAAGTAAAATGAAAGGGTTGAGTGCCCATGTACACCCAAGGGTGTATTGCACATGCAAATCCTTAAATATGGAGGAAAATGTCTCTATGAAAATAATACTCAAACAGACCTAGGGGTTAGCATGATCAATAGATGCTCTTTTGCTATATGCATAACAGTTTTCTGATCAAATCTTATTAAGTCCTTTGGGGTTACTAGTCACTTATGCAGTTAGCAGTAGATTTTCCTTTCATCTAGAAATTCCAAGCAAGATGGGAGAGTGATTCACAAGCAATTGCATGGGACAAATGCCCCCATTCTTCATTTAAGTGTGTGAGAGTGGGTTGAAATTATTTTCTAGAAAAATATAAACAAATAATTAAAATAAAATAAAACAATACTTAAAAGAGTGATGTGTTTGATTGACAATAAATCAAATAATTACAAGTTATAAAGAATTGCATTTTAATACAACTCTAAACTAAACACTCTCCACTAACTTAATGTGAGGCATTAATGAGTGTAAGTAACAACTCTCAAATAATGAGTCATTAATATGAGTAACTAACAATTTTCCCCAAACTTCGTGATAACTCATTAATAACTCACATTAGAATACAAGCTTATGAGTGAAAAAATTTGTATCCAAAATGTGTTGTGTAAGAGGCCTTAGTGGCATATACTTCCCCACATTTTGGTTGGAAGGTTTATTGACATTACCCAGGGAATGTGTTCCATGCAAAAGTAGATGCAATCATTCAATTGATGTGCCCATGAAATCATATTCTATGAGATACAATTCCATAAACCCCTCAAAATCAAAATATCCAAAAGACATTGTTAAACTTAGGTTAGTTGTTTGGCTTATGTGTCTAATCTAGAACTATTTATTGAAATTTTTTTAGTCTTTTTATATTAGGTCTCATTATAGTGTTAAAATTTTTGAATAAAAAGTTCAACACAACTCCTTTTATATAATTTACAATAATAATGAATTGCTACAAGCAAATGATCCATTTCAAGTGCCACAAACATTATGACTTTGATTGTGCTTCATGCTACTACAACTAAGATTATATTTTCGAGTGATTAATTACACCAATGGTTACCTACTTCTAGAAGTACATACATTTCATTGTAGTGTTTAATAATTATGAATTAAATCTATGTAGGTTTCAGTATGGACATTAATTAGCTTCTCACATTCATTGTTTTGATTCCATCACTTGCTCATATGCATCCACCTCTATTTGAAATGTTAGTAGTGTTGGGAAATGCTAACATTGGTGCTTCCATTTGCTTGTTTCTTTTTGTCTACTTAACATTTTCTCTATTTGAAATGTTAGTAGTGTTGGGAAATGCTAGCATTAGTGCTTCCATTTGCTTGTTTTTTTGTCTACTTAGCGCTTGTTTCTTTTGTCCAAATGTATGGTACTTTCATTTGTCAACTACTTCAATGTCAAGTAATGATTTGCAATTTTTTCAAAAATAATTGGTCAAGTTCATGAACCTCTCCAATTCGTAAAGACATATTTGTGTTTTTCATCAAGGATGGCTCTAACCTTGATTGAACCGACATGGATACTCATTTACTCAAAAATCATGATACTTAAACTAGATTACCTAAACTCATCTTTTCCATATTTGTATTTGCCTAGGATTGAGTCTCTTCTTAATTATAGAATAGTAATTCAATATGGAAAAGATGTTCCTCATGCATCTTCGTAAAAATAAATACATCATCTAACTAAACAAATGAAAAAAAAAACTATTAAGGTATAACCACAATACCTCATTTATCAAACATAAAAGTGAAAAGCACGTTTGTTACTATAAACACCGCCACTAATAGAATCCTTACCTCGTCTTAAATGTGGAGTGTTCCAAGTGTCTTCTTCCCTGATTCAACCCGAGTCCCGACCCTCACCTCATATCAATTTTATAAAGTATTTTAAACTCCTTGCAATTAATAATGAAACTTTTCAATTCTTAGCAACGAGTGTCCATTCTTTCTTTGGATTTGTCAAGACATTTATAATGCCATGAAATAACAATTAACACTAAATCATGAAACCTTAATTAGGGTTTAGTGAATAAGCTAAGCATAAGAAACAGATGAACATAATAAATTGTTGATGTTTGTAGCTCAAATAGGAACTTCTGCACAAGTTGCAAGTTGTGTTAACTATGTGTGAAGTAAATTATTAATAAAGAGTCTTTTAATTTTGAGTTATGTAAATTCTAATAAAGTGTCATTTTTATACTAGTGATTTACTTGAATCTCAACAATTGATCTCAAGTGAGATTGAGATTTAATCTCAGCAATTTATTTCAAAGCGAGATTAGGGTTAGGAAGATTTGGTTATCAACTCAAAGTTATAAAAGAAGGGCAAGGTAGAAGAGAGAGACGGTAACTCAGTTGCACAGAGAAACAGAGACGTTCCTCAGTGTGCATTACTTCACAAAGACAGTTCTTCCTCAAGCGAAGAGAGTGGTCAAGAAGGAAAGGGAAACAAAAGAAGCAGCAGTGGCAGGGTCATATGGCCACAAGGTTGAGTTAGGAGGTTGCAATAGATCTATGTTTGTGTTTTCTCTTTTCCATTGGGTCGATTTTCCCGGTATGGGAAGCCCTTGTAAGTTTTGATTAAGTGAATGAAAAGCTGATTTGAAGGGCAGTCAGAAAACTTCTGTGAACTTGGGAATTTTTGTGTTCTTTCGTTGTTTAATTTCCAGTTAATTTTCAGCTAGTGTGTAACTATTCTATGGTCTGAATTTTATGTTTAAATTCAGTAAGTAATTTTTTCTTGAGATCATAAGGAATTAATTTACCTAGGGATTAAATTTTGACATGGTATCAAAGCAAGGTCTTTGATTGAGATTTCCAAGTACTAGCAGTTAGATCTAGTACAGATATGGGGTTATAGCAGCATGTCTATTATATCTGATTGACCAGCGGTCAGATCTAGTACAGATATGGGGTTACAACGGAAAATCTATTAGATATGAGTGACCAACGATCAGATCTAGTACAGATATGGGATTACAGCATCAAATCTATTAGATATGAGTGACTAGCGATCAGATCTAGTACATATATGGGGTTACAATAGCAAATATATTAGATTTGAGTGACCAACAGTCAAAGTTAATACAGATCTACAGTTATAGCAATGGATCTATTAGATCTGAGTGACTAGCAATCAAATCTAGTTCAAATATGGGGTTTATAGTAGCAGATCTATTAGATCTGAAGTCCAATAGTTGGGTTTTACTGGTGATTGAAGGACTAACACATTTTCACGACAGTTTGTTTAGATCTGGGAAGATGGCAGTAACAAGTCTCATGTTTGAGGATGATTGGATGGAGCTTCAAATTTTCTTCCCTAGAAAGCAAGGGTTACTTTGCTTTTGAAGGAAAATTATCTTTGGGAGATTGTTGACAAAGTAATTCCTTCACTGACAGATCCACGGAAATTGGAATCTCGCGAGAAGAAGGAGATCATAGCCACGCGGGTGATCTTGGATGCAGTGAAGGATCATCTAATTTCTCACTTGTCTGAGAAGAAGATGACCAAGGATATGTTCGACGCCCTGGTGAATCTCTACCAAAGTGAGAACATAAATAGGAAGATGGTGTTGAGGAATAATACCATATCCACGTAGATTTATAGATTAGACTCAGTTACTAGTTACCTCATGAAGATCACCCAAAACCGTGATCATCTTGCAGTGGTCGGGGAGAAGGTGTTCGATGTGAAATTGGTAAATACAACACTAAATGGATTCTCAAAGTCTTGGGAACCATTTATCAAGGGTATTTGTGCATGAGAGAACCTTCCCACTTTTGAGAGGCTTTGGGATGACTGTGTCCAGAAAGAGACTCGAGAGGAGTCTAAAGCTAGCAGGTAGGAAGGTGATGAGAAATTGGCCCTTGTGAATCAAACGAATAAGGGAAAAGGAAAGGGTTCTGGAAAGGGTAAGGGCGAGGAGTTAGCCTCACAGCCATGAAAGAAGAAGGACATAAGTGTTTCGTATGTCATAATCTTGGAAATTATGCATCACAGTGTCTAAAGAGGAAGAAGGGAAGAGAGAAGTCACAACAGCATGAGGTAGCAGCCTCAGCAGAAACTCAGATGAGTTAGTTTGTTGCAAAATTTGAGAAATATTTCTCATTGGTTTCCTACCTTTCTACCAGTACAATTTATAGGTGTACATGGTACGTGGACAGTGGTGCATCTCGCCATATAAAATMAACACGAGAGATATTTACCAGTGTAAYGAAATAGGACTCAGGATTATATGTGGAGCTTGGAAATGATGCCAAGTATGTAGTAAAAGGAGTTGGGACAATCTCATTCAAGCTTGAGTCAGGTAGCTTGTTGGAAGTGAAGGTTGTGCTATAATTTCCATGGYTCACGAAGAACCTTCTTTCAGTCTCGGTCATGGAGGGTAAGGGKTTTTTCATTGTGTTCCAGAAAGGTAAAGCACTCATCAAGCCGAAAGGATMTAGCCCTGAAACATATTTGTTCATTGGGGTTAGAGAGGACAATTTGTACAGGTTATAGGGTGAGCCTGTTTGAGGCTTGGTTCATAACAGTGACAACCTGTGTGAGTTATGGCACAAGAGGATGGGGCACCTACATCACAAGGMATTTTCGATTCTGAGGCATTGTCACTAGTCTTCCATATTTCAATATTGAGCATCAAGGGATGTGYAAAGGATGTGYGCTTGGCAAGCATGCCAAGGATGCTTTTCCAAGTGTGAGTCCAGGTCCAATAAGATTTTGGATTYGATACACTCAAATGTGTGTGGGTCGATGTCAATAGMATCAGTGCATGGAGGCATGTATTACGTGTATTTCATTGATGATTACTCTAGGAGGACATGGATCTATTTCATCAAGACTAAGGATGAGATCTTCAGTCAGTTTCTGAAGTTCACAACTCTTGTGAAAAACTAGACAAGAAAGAAGATCAAAGTTTTGAGGTTATACAATGGGGGTGAGTACACCTCTAATGACTTCAAGGATTTATGCAAGGAGGCGAGGATTAAGACAGCACTAACAGCCTCATACAACCCTCAGCAAGTGTTGTGGAGAGAAATAATTGGTCATCATAGGGATTGCCAAGACTATGATTCATGACCAGGATCTACCCATGTTTCTATGGGAAGAGATAGTAATACAGTAGTCTACAATGAGAACATGAGTCCTCACAATATCTTGGGGGATAAGACTCCAGAAGAAGCATTCACTAGGATAAATCCAGGGGTAGGAAATTTAGGCATATTTGGTTTTCCAGTCTACATCCATGAACCTTACAAGAAAAGGACAAAGGGTATTTTTGTGGGATGCAGCGAGACTTCAGAGGCTTATAGGATTTTCATTCCAGCACAGTGGAGGATTGTGGTGAGCCGAGATGTGAAGTTCGAGAAGCACTTTTCATCCAGGAAGTTGCATGAGACCCTACTAGTGACAGAGGATGAGGAGCATGAATCTTTGAAGGTTGATTCTAAATCATCATCAACTTCCAATGCAAGACGTCAACCTTCAGGTGAGGAGAAGAGATCAACTCCTTCTAGTTTTGTTAGGATACCTTGATTGTTCGTGCAAAAATTGAGGGATTCTAAGGAGCATGTTGAGGCTCCTAGTAGTACATTCGAGGAGAGCAAGCCTCCGCAGAAGTTTCCAAACTATATGGAGCTAATGAGTAGCATCATTGATTTTGAATCTAGAAATAGTCAGGAAGCAGCAAACCAACAGGTTTGGAGGAATGTCATGATGGAGGATAATGTGTGGGACATTGTGACATGATCAAAGGGAGAGTTAGTTCTAGGTGGATCTTTAAGAAGTACCTTCCTTTCCAAGAGGGATTGTTTATGTTTGTATCTCAGACAGGAACTTCCGCACAGGTTTTGTGTCAAATGTGTGTGAAGTCGTATGAAGTCATTTCTATTTTGTAATTCACTATATTAAAGTAAACTATTAAAGTGAAGAGCCTTTTAATTTTGAGTTATGTAAAGTCTAATAAAGTGTAATTTTTTCACTAGTGATTTAGATGAATATCAACCATTGATCTCAAGTGAGATTGAGATTTAATCTCAGCTATTGATCTCAAAGCGATATTAGGGTTAGGAAGATTTGGTCATCAACTCAAAGTTATAAAAGAAGGGAAAGGTAGAAAGGAGAGACACACAGAGAAACAATAACTCAATTGCACAGAGAAACAAAGAAGTTCCTCAATCTGCATTACTTAACAAATATAGTTTGTCCTCAAGTGAAGAGAGTGGTTAAGAAGGAAAGGGAAATAGACGTAACAACAACAGCAGGGTCGTATGACAGTGTGGCTAAGCTAGGAGGTTGCAGCATACCTTTGTATGTGTTTTATCTTTTCCAGTGGGTCGATTTTCCTAGTATGGGAAGCCCTTGTAAGTTTTGATTAAGTGAATGAAAAACCGATTTGAAGGGAAGTAAAAACGTTTGTGTGTGTGTATGTTGTTTAATTTCCAGTAAATTTCCATCCAATGTGTAATTATTCTTTGGTCTGAATTTTTTGTTTCAATTCAGCAAGTAATTTTTGCTTGAGATCATAAAGAAGTTATTTACCCAGGGTTGACATTTGGACATAAAACAATATTACATTATGAAAATACTTCACTTGAATACAATGGGATTCAATTGTAGAGGAAATCTTTTTTCGTACTTATTAGTCTCTTTCGGTAAGAAAAGTAGGGAAATATTACCGAAGTAATTTGTTTTGAAGTTGTTTCGGGAAAAGCAAACTGATAAATATTAGCAGCATAAACCAACATAAAAGCATCAGTAATGTATTTGTAAGCATCAAAAGAGGTCAAGTACCTCTCTTATATAGAGTTTGAGAGGTGATATTTGTCCTAAACTCTAAAATCTAATAATAACCAAAAAGCCTATCTTTTAGCCTAAGTACCTAAGGTGGCCTTAATACATATGTAAGCTTTATATCCTACACCATTTTTGAAGGCTTATAGTACTGGAAAAAAAAACTCGTTGAAAGCAAACACATTTATTGAAAACTAAAACAATAAAACCAAACATTATTTGGACACTTCTTCTTTAGAGCCCTTCAAGTTGCTCCCTATTCTTTCAAAAGGTATAGTCTCCTTGTTGTAATCCAAGTCCCCAACATCACTAGAAACCATTTGCATATTAACTATCTTGTAACCCTCATAAAAGTATGATATTGAGCTTCCAGATCCCAAATATCCCCTAAACTATAGATAGTAATCTCCACATGCATGTCTCATAACCCCAATGAGATATAGTTTATCCAATCCACACCCATTGTGAACCATTGAATAGTGATCTACCCTCCCCTACGTCACTCCATGTCTTCAAAGTGTGAGCCTCTTAAAATGTGAACAAGTTAGTTCTTCAATAGGGTCATCATCGCTATCAATATCTGATATATATCCAACAATGGATACATCTCCTTTGATAATTACAAGGGAAAAAGCTATGTCACTAGTCATTGTAGATCTCTTAATAAAATCCCCTTTAGCATTAGAACTTGTATCAAAACTAATTGCAATATCGCAATTCTTCCCTTTACCATTTATTAGATTATTAATTTTTATACCCTCAAACTCTAGCCCATAATTGGTAGGCTTTTTCTCCAACAGTATGGTTTTCACAAACTTCATAGTCTCCTTGTTTATTAGTTTGCAACACAGCACAAGGTATTTTTATTATCGTTTTAAACCTGCCCCCTCTCAAACTGGAAATCGAATTCCTTTTCCTAAAAGATAAATGAAATAGATGGAAAATTTTGCAATATCCTCCATGCATATGCTCTATCTCTTTCAATTTAGATCTATTTCTTCATTACAGAGTCTTATGGATTATCTAGAATTCATAGTGGAATTGAACAAAGTTGAGTAATGAATCCCATAAGAAGATGATAATCTAAGAAAACCACGTAGGACTTTGAGACAGATGATGGGTTACACGATCAAAACATGGTAGAATAAATATGATGCAAGGTTGATTCTTTTGATTTGTGGCTCCCCCAACTTTATAATATATGAAAGGGAAACTTCATGTAAATAGAAACAACAGTTATATACGATGGCGACTTAGAATGATAACAGCCATTGTTTCCAATTGATACTGTAACACCCATGTTTCCCCCAAATTGTAATTAATCATTAATTAGGGTTACCATGTTGTGGCATGGGAACAGTGTAAATGTATTATTGTTTGAGTTGCCAATAACTGACTGTGGGGGTGAATCCTTGAAAGTACTAGCCATGATATCACTAGAGGAAAGAATGTGAAAACTATAAGAGAGGGTTCATTGTATCAAATAACCACAAATTTCCCTTTGATGAGGATAATAAACCTCCTTTGGATCCCAAGGAGAGAAATCAGTTAATGAAGAAAGGACCAGTGTTTGAATTATCAACCACTCCCATGAATGGAAGCATGGTCTAGCTACAGAATGTCAGCCTGAAGTACCACTAGGTATGGTAGACCAAGTTGACCTGAGTTCCCTTCTGACAGAAGGAACAGGATGGGTCGAGAACCATCCTAGGAAAAGATATACAGAAAATAGAGACAAGGAAATGGATGGATAGAGACAGAGAGGAGAACACGCGGAGCTCTCTAGTGGATGATGAACAGAAGGTTGCGAGCTTGATGTTGAGTGAGCATATGATAAACCTTTCCAAGGCCATGACAGAGAAAGAAATCTCTGAAAGTTTGCAGAGAACAGAACCCGAGCAGAAGCTGAAACAGAGAAAGAATCCTTGAGAAACTGCGAGAGTTCCCCGGTGATATCATGGCTTGGCACGGGGCCTATGGTTGGGTGGAAGGATGAACACCCACAGTTAGTTAGTTGGCTACCACCTATAATAGATAAGTAATCACATATCTTGTGTATTTAAGTGGTACTGTGAATTAAAGTTGGATATCCTATGAATGTTGCAGGGATGGATATGTTTTCTTAATGATTTATAGTGTATCCCTTTTTGTGTCTACTTGATTGTGTAATTAGGCAAGTAATAAATTATATGGATTTGACATGATTTGTACTTGTAAATGCTTGCACCCTATGGTGTCTTAAGATAGATCCATGAATTGTGAGTTTATCGACCTTGGGCACAGTTTCACATATGCATGTCGACACTCCTAATCGTTCTGAGTCCCTTGGAAGAAGGAGTTTGTTAAAGAACAGGAGAGATAGTGCATGTATGCACAGTCTCTCTGTGAGGCAGGCAAAGACCGAGAACTACTTAATTTCTAGAGTTTAGGAATGAGTGTAAGGGGTGCGCGGAAGAATTATTCCAAGCGTTAAGTTCAAAAGAAAGAGCGCAAAGCTCTTAAGCCTTTCAGAGCTAACAAAGCTTGGGAAGAATAGCAAGATTGAAGTATCGAAAGGGAAGGTTCCTTTTTTTGGAAGAAGAACGAACAAGATCTATTCAGGAAGAGCCAAGGTTCGTTGTGACCATTGGATACAGGAAGGATCATGGGATTTAACCCCTTGAGTCCTTCGAACTTCGCGAGTTCGGCGAATTGAGCAAGTTCGTCGTAAGGGAGGTAAAATCCCCGAAGTCCCGAAGTTAATCTGGGACTTAGATTTGAGGATGCCTGGGAACCATCCCGACCATCATATCTATGAGGTAGTCATCCTAACACTGACCAACTTCAGGAGATTTTAGTCGAGGAGTAAGTCAACCTCTCGAAGTCCCGAAGTGTCGAAGTCCATCCTAGTCGTTGGCGCCAGGAGACACGTGGCACCATATCCTTTGCTTCGGAGGTTTAGTGCTACGGAGTAAAATGGATTGTCTGAAACGAGAAATCCCGAAGGCCCGGAGGCTGGAGTTCACATGAGCCGTCGATATCCGAGGACGGGTGTCAAAATATCTGCCACTTCGGAGAAAAGCCACTCTGTAGGAAATATTGTTGCAAGAGGAAAGAACCCTCGAAGGCCGAAGTGTCGAATTTCATCTTGACCATTGATAGTAGGGGATGTGTGTCTGAAGATATGACACTCTAGAGGATTTCACTCAGGAGGTTTGCGTTGGTGAGTACTTTGAAACTCCCGAAGCATGAAGCCCCAAAGTGATCTGTAG
Organism: Picea engelmannii; assembly: GCA_009831015.1. Classification (NCBI taxonomy): domain Eukaryota; kingdom Viridiplantae; phylum Streptophyta; class Pinopsida; order Pinales; family Pinaceae; genus Picea; species Picea engelmannii. The sequence continues at coordinate 123,251 of ML806078.1, forward strand.
TCGTAGATTCGTGGGAGACATGCGTCGATATATCAATAAATCCGGCTAAAATCCTTTCCGGAGAAAGTGAGTGTGGAAAGGTAGAAACTCCCGAACGCCGAAATCCCAAAGTAAACCATGATCGTTGATCGGGAAGGACGCGTGGTGCATGATATTTGAATCCGAAAGAATGTACTCTAGAAGAAAGGATTGTTGGAGCGTTCGGATCACCCAAATGCCGAAGTCCCGAAGTGAACCTGGACCGTCAGATCTGGGGGGATGCGTGGCAGAAATCCGTTGTATCCGGGTGAAAGCACTCTGGCAGGAACGAGTGTGTAGGAGTTTGAAACTCCTGAAGCCTGAATAGCTGAAGTAGTTGGGGGTCGTTGATATTTGGGAGGACATGCATCAATAGATTGTGAACTCCAGGTGAAACCTTCCCAGAGCAAGTGAGCGTGGATAAGTTGAGAGTTGAGAATCCTGAAGCCGAAGTCCCAAAGTGGATCACAATCATTGATTATGAAGGGACGCGTGGAAATCGATCTGTAACTCTCGGTACAACGTACCTCGGAGGAAAAAGGTATAGGAATGTTTTAAACTTCCAAATTCCGAAGTCCCGAAGTGAATCAAGACCGTTAGAATCCCCAAGGACACACGACATCGGATTGTGAACTTCAGAGAATTGCCATTTTGGGGGAATTCGTGTGGTGGTTGTCTTAGCGCCTATTGTTTTGGCTTCTGGTCACATCTCATGATCATATGCAAGTATAAGGGGAATGGAAGAACCTGAAGAACTTAGAAGAGGATATTTTCCAGTTCTGAGCTCAGTTCGGAGCATGAAAGTCGCGGCTAGAAATCCCTGGAAGAGAAGAATGAAATAGATACCCCTTAATGAGGGTATTGTTCTCTCAAGGAGAACGAAATTTGTATGCCTCGTCGTGGGTGTGTTACAAATTGGTATCATAGAATGGTTACAACACTTATCATGCTTGGTCTCATGCACGAGTTGCATAAAGAGGTATTGTTATATGCATTTACTCCTTCAGGAGAAGGACTACAGATTGAACTTGTGATTTTTGGAATTCTTGTTGAACTTCAGCAGAAGAATTTCTTTAACCCCTTTGTCAAACTGATAACTACTCTTACCGGAGTAGGGATATGCTAATTAACATTAATAATAATATTTGAATGTGGATAGTTGAATGTGGCAGGGTTTTTTCAAGGGTAGTTGAAGCCCGAAGGACGGATGACCTGGTGTTCGTAACACTACCTCTAAGTATGGGCAGTTGGAACCTCAGGCACAGATGATGGTTGATTATATAATGGTTAATACCTTTGTGGGCTTAAAGGAATCTGATAGGATCAGGTAGGATCCTTGGCAGTATAATTATTGCTTTATATTAAACTCGGAGTATATAACTCCTCATGGCCAGAGGAAAGGTGAGATGGGTAAAGTCCTATAGAAGTCAAGGAAAGAAGGTTTTATTGCCAGTTGTTATAGTATAAAAGGGAAAGTGACTCTGGTTGGTTATTTCCATAAAGAGAAGGTAACATTGGTATGAGTTATAACTATGAGATTAGTCATGTAAGTGACTGTAATCTCTAACTAAAGAACACTAATTATAAAACTAAGCTAGTACGATGAATACTTAGTTGTGTGTGTATGCTTGAGTGCGTGGATTTAATGCATTGAGAAGCTTCTTGATATGAAGCATGATATTAATACCAGTTAGGTACGAATGATATTAAATGTGAAAGTGATGCACATGTATGATGTAAGAGAATAAGTATACTAAAGGCCCAATATGGTTTCCCTGATGAGTGAAATGTGAGGCAAGCATAACACTTGCCAAGATTGAATGAATACCATGGATGCATGGTTGACTCCATTCTGAAGAGTCATGAAAGTTATTTTTTGAATGATAGCTTAAGGGGAATGTGCTCCATCTCCCCAGGAAACACCAGTACAAATAGACGAAAGAGTAAACGAACAAGGATGCTATGTTGTCATAATAAGAGGCAAATGATTATGCCTTTGAGGATCACATGAGAGTGATTGTAAACAATCATGAGTTGACTGATTTTAAAGTAGAGATGTATGTAGGCTATGAAATATACCTACGGAAGCTACACACAGGCTTATGATTATGAATATGGCTAAGTACATCATGGATGTAAGTTAACAAAAACTAGAATATGCGTGGATACATAATCAGGTTGCATGTCAGAAATGCATGTCTATGTCCCTTAAAGAATTCTTAGTAACGATCCGAAGCTAATTCAAGGTTGAGTCCATCATAGACAGTGATGGATATGCAATGAGGAATTTGCATGTTGAAGGAGTTCCCTATGAAGAAACTATGTAAGGGCTCTGTCAGAAGAACAAAGTCACAACCCTAATGATTGTTGAAGGTTGGGAAATGGGCTACAAAGCCTGCCTATATAAGAATCCTGGATTACATTTTTAAAACAAAATGTGTAGGTGGAAGACTAAAAACTGAATGTTAACCACTCTGAGAACCGAATGATAATGTGCAGGATGCACAGGTTCATGACCCACTATGAACAAAAAGATTTCTATTAAAACATGTTGTTGTATCCAAAAAGGTTAGAGTGAGGTCTAACCAAGGATGCTCAAGGAAAAGAGAAGGGAGATCCCAACCTGGAATAAATTGCAAAAATCCAAGAAGAGGAAAAAGGAGGAACACTTGTCCACCCTAACAACTATGAATGGCTTATAGGGTTGTAGGTCTTAGATGAGTAGTTGTGAGAACAAGTACAGCTGCGAAAAGAGAAGGGATAAATAAGTATGTTTGATCGAATAGGCTTGGTTGAAGCCACACCAAGCAAAGGAAGTAAGGCCTTAGAAATAACTCAGCAGGGTTGAAATACCCAGGCTGTGTGGAAGGAGTGGGAAAAAGGGGAGAGCCCCTAACTCCTCTCTTGCTATGTTTTATGTTTCCTATGGAATGAAAAAACTAATTTACTGATAAAAGTAAATGTTTGGACACCATAGTGATGATGATTGTATTACTGCAGAAACAGTTGAGAACTGTATGTATTACATTCATGAAAATCTTTGAGGGTAATGTGATGAAATGCATAAAGATACGCTAGGACATTTTGAAGATGTTTCATGGAATTCAATGTTATGCACGAAATTTTGGAAGGTGGATGTATGCCTCAAATACCCAAGTAAAGTATGATTCAGGAAGAAAACTCTGATTGAATCAGGTTAATCGAGAGCATGACAGAGGAGATGAATGCGAGTCGTTCATCAGAAGGAAACCGATCTCATTTGTCAAATTGACTTCAAGACCCACTGGAGTTAACTGATCAAACGTTGGTCGTTCAATAAGATCGACAGCCTGTATTCATTGCGGGGCATGAAGGAGGAATTAACGGGCGCACTAGTTCACGGCCTGCAATCAACCTACATCGTTGATATTGTCAAGGTGGATGGTCAACGGACACAATTAAAAGAGATGAGAAACCACTTTTCATATTTCAGAGATTGAACTCTCTGATAAAGAGAGAGAACGTTGGGGATTCTGCAATCACTGTGAACCATTGATCTGTGAACGATCGGTGGGTGGACCTACAAGGAACCCTGCACGTGTTAACGCCCCGTAAAATCATATTGTGATTCGGTTCGGTGGCTACATTTGACAAATCAAGTTCTCAATCTAAATTATCGTCCAAACATTTCCATGTTGGCATTATTATTTGGAAATTGTGTGGTTAAAATCGATTGAGGGTTATGATTGACGGCTCACGATCATTGCAGAGATTGAATATGCACATGGTTTAATGTCAAGACCTGTACCCGTAATCTAAATTCAATGTAGCATTGTTTTGAGTTTGGGATCTGATCGTAGATCAGACGACCCATATTCGTTGCAGAGGTCGGAAGGAGAATTAAACCGCGAGCTAGTTGAGGCTCCGCAATCCCTTGCCATCGTTGGATCCGGGGAAAGACGGATCTTCACCATCGAATTGAAAACAAGGAGTTTAGCCAAGATCATAACACCCGAACATGGGATCTGAAAGGATAGCGCCTGAAAATAATAGAGCTAAGGTCACGGCTCTCGGTCGCATGAAGAGAAAATGGATTTCATTCGGGACAATCAAGGAAGGTATAATTTAGCACTCTACGTTAGACTATGGTCGTGGGGACTAGTTCTATGGGAATAAAGGTGCTCATAGTTATCACATTGCATGGAATGCATTGAGGAAATACATGTTTACATAAAGGATAGACAATGGATTTCCCATTGAGGAAGGAGTACCTTCCAACATTTCTACTTACATTGTATAGGTGTTAGAGAAAACCAAATTTGGGTGGCCATGACTGTTGACACCCTGGTTATTAAGGAAGTAGGAATTCTTAAAGGCATTCATGTGAAACTTGTAGTGTCATATGTACTGATTTGGGATCATGATCATCATGTAGCCACAAGCATAGTCCTGCTGCAACAATGAATGAGAATAAATAAACCATATGGTGAAAAGTTTGGCTAAACTCCAACACACCATGGAAAAGTACTTGTCGTAAAGTATGGGAAACTTAAAATCAATTAAAGGGTGCAACGGGTATGAATGTGGCCACGAATGTTGGCACATTCATTAAAATCAATTGATATCTTAATTACATTTTGAAAAATTTGGTAGGCTGGAATGATGCATAGGTAAGGGATGATGTATCCTTTTTGCTTGGTATCCTTGAATAGATGAAAATGACTTGGAATGTTAGTATGCCTAATTTTGAAAAGATAATGTGCATAGAAACTAACAATTTGTTTGGCTGAGGAATGTTGAAACTGCAGGAGGAAATGAGTCTTGGATATGGCAGTATTGTAAGCCCATAAGAAAGACCAATTGCCTACTAAACCAAACTGCAAGGAATGGTATTTCCTTTTTGAGAAAGTGAACTTGATTTTTAGTATGCACAATTCTGAAATTGTTTGTGATGACGTTATAAAGATGCAATAAAAATGTATGAGCATGAGAAACTAACAATTTGTTTGCTTGATTAAAGTTGAAATGCAGGAAGTAAAGGAGTCTTGAATATGGCAGCGTTGTAAGCCATAAGGAAGACCAATTGCCTGATGAGCCAAACCGTTATGGGAAGGAAAGCCCCATAATTATGAATCCAGTTCCTGTGCGAAACAACTATGAGAACAGAATGTGGAATTTGGAAATCTGTGGATGATAGATTTACAAGAAAATTTTTGAATTTAAAATTTATGATGTCTCATGAATTTCTGTATACCTATGATATAGGTGAAAGGGAAAGATATGTGAAGAGTGCAGAGAGAAGAAACTGAGCTCTCGGGTTCGAGGGAGAACTATGAGAAAGAGTATAATCCGATCGCATGAAATAGAGATTGACTCGGGAGAAGGAGAGAAACCTTTGTCCCCATCTATGATTGATTTGGGAGAAGGAGAGTAACCTTTGTCCCTAACTTTAGCTAATCTAGAAGGCTATCAAGCTGTAAAAGCATGAAAAATGGCTATTGTTGACCCATGAGAACCCTGTGGTAAGCCATGATCGCCTAGAATATATTGTGTTGAGGTAACACAAGCTGGAGGGACACCTCGGCAAAGCAAGTCTAAGGGAAGCCTCGACTGTAAGACTCGATAGAGTCTCTGGAATTCTTTATGTGTGAGAAAACCTTGGCAAGGCAAGATGGATCACCCGAAGGACTATATAGCAGAGAAGGGGATGCCTGAGCCTGGGCCTGGAGGGTGAGTGATCACAAGGAAGAGGAGACATTAATAGTTCTCATAAAATATTGATTGGGATCATGCACATGATGGGTAGCTCTTCCTGTGCGAGAAAACCTTGGCAAGGAAAGATGGATCACCCGAAGGACTGTATAGAAGAAAAGGGGATGCCTGAGCCTGGGCCTGGAGGCTGAGTGACCGCAAGGAATATGAAACCTTTATATTTCTTGTAAATTATTGATGGGGATCATGCACCCACTGGGTATGTCAAGGAAAAATAGTGAGCATGGATAACAAGACAACCATGTGGATACAAATCCACAAAATGCGCAGATAATTGTTGTGCTAGATTATGAAATTTTCCTAGAAATTTTATGCAACAGTAAAATGTTTTCGCATGAGATTATGATTAATGTGCTTGTTGTCCAAGAATTATTGAAATCAAGTGACGAATATTAAGGGTCTGAAAAAGTACCTGACTGAGAAAGAAGGTCAAGACTTTTGAAGTGGATGAATGAGAAAAGCATGACAGGTGTTACTGAGAAAGAACACCGAGGACGGTGTTTCCTTTTAAGGGGGAGGGGATTGTAACACCCATGTTTCCCCCAACTTGTAATTAATCATTAATTAGGGTTACCATGTTGTGGCATGGGAATAGTGTAAATGTATTATTATTTGAGTTGCCAATAACTGACTGTGGGGGTGAAGCCTTGAAAGTACTGGCCATGATTCACTAGAGGAAAGAATGTGAAAAATATAAGAGATGGTTCATTATATCAAATAACCCCAAATTTCCCTTTGATGAGGATAATAAACCTCCTTCAGATCCCAAGGAGAGAAATCAATGAATGGAGAAAGAACCAGTGGTTGAATTATCAACCACTCCCATGAATGGAAGCATGGTCTAGCTACATAATGTTAGCTCGAAGTACCACTAGGTATGGTAGACCAAGATGACCTGAGTTCCCTTATTATAGAAGGAACAGGATGGATCAAGAATCATCCTGGGAAAAAATATACAAAAAATAGAGACAAGGAAATGGATGGATAGAGACAGAGAGGAGAACGTGCAGAGCTCTCCAGTGGATGATGAACAGAAGATCACGAGATTGATGTTGAGTGAGCATCTAATAAACCTCTCCAAGGCCATGACAGAGAAAGAAATATTTGAAATTTTGTAGAGAACAGAACCTGAGCAGAAGCTGAAACAGAGAAAGAATCCTTGAGAAATTGCGAGAGTTCCCTGGTGATATCATGGCTTGGCACTGTTGATTAAGGTTGGTTGTCATTGATGTCAACCCTTGAAGAAATCCCCGTAGCACAAAGGTTTGGGTAATGGACCCAATATTGTTTGATGTAAATATGACTCATTATTGTTTTGACATGGTTGAAAAGAAGTAAATATGGATGAACTCCAAAGTGGTCCCCTTATGGTGAAAGCCCTCACGGGAAGACGCTTTGTGGAGTAAGATAACCCATGCTTAATTGTGGAATAATGAGATGAAGAAAAGTGAATTTGTCAGGGAACATATCCTATATGGATA
>ML806078.1:144545-183386 GCA_009831015.1 Picea engelmannii
CGAGAGTTCCCTGGTGATATCATGGCTTGGCACGGGGGTGGCCAGAGTGCTAAGAATGAATTCCTCTGAGCCTATGGTTGGGTGGAAGGACGAACACCCATAGTCACAAAGTTGGCTACCACCTGTAATAGATAAGTAATCGCATATCTTGTGTATTCAAGTGGTACTGTGAATTAAAGTTGGATATCCTATGAATGTTGCAGGGATGGATATGTTTGCTTAATGATTTATACTGTATCTCTTTTTGCGTCTGCTTGATTGTGTAACTAAGAAAATAAGAAATTATATGGATTTGACACGATTTGTACTCGTAAATTCTTGTGCTCTGTGGTGGCTTAAGATAGAGCCATGAACTGTGAGTTTATCGACCTTGGGCACAGTTTCACGTATGCATGTCGATACTCCTAGTCGTTCTGAGTCCCTTGGAGGAAGGAGTCTGTTAAAGCTCACGAGAGATAGTGCGCGTATGCACAGGCTCTCTGTGAGGCAGGCAGAGACCGAGAACCACTTAAGTTCTAGAGTTGAGGAATGAGTGTAAGGGGTGCGCGGAAGAATTCTTCCAAGCGTTAAGTTCAAGAGAAAGAGCACAAATCTCTTAATCATTTCAGAGCTAACAAAGCTCGGGAAGAATAGTGAGATTGAAGTATCGAAAGGGAAGGTTCCTTTTTTTAGAAGACAAGCAAACGAGATCTGTTCAGGAAGAGCCAAGGTCTGTTGTGACCATTGGATATGGGAAGGAGCGTGGGAATTAACCCCTTCAGTCCTTTGGACTTCGCAAGTTCGACGAATTGAGAAATTTCTTCGTAAGGGAGGTAAAATCCCCAAAGTCCTGAATTTAATCTGGGCCTTAGATCTGAGGATGTCTGGGAGCCATCCCGACCGTCAGATCTATGAGGTAGTTAGCCCGACACTCACCAACTCCGGGAGATTTCAATTGAGGAGTGAGTCATCCTCCCGAAGTCCTGAAGTGCCGAAGTCCATCCTAGTCATTGGCGCCAGGAGACATGTGGCACCAAATCCTTCACTTCAGTGGTTTAGTGCTCTGGAGGAAAATGGATTGCATGAAGTGAGAACTCCCAAAGGCCCGAACGCCTGAGTTCACCTGAGTCATCGATCTCCGAGGACAGGTGTCAGAATATCTGCCACTTCGGAGAAAAGTCACTATGTAGGAAAGCTTGTGGCAAGAGGCAAGAAATATCGAAGGTCGAAGTGTCAAAGTTCATCCTGACCGTTGATACTAGGGGATGTGTGTCTGAATATCTGACACTCCAGGAGGATTGCACTCTGGAGGTTTGCGTTGGTGAGTAATTTGAAACTCCCGAAGTGTGAAGACCCGAAGTGATCTGTAGTCGTCGATTCGTGGGAGACACACGTCGATATATCATTAACTCAGGGTGAAATACTTTTGGGAAAAAGTGAGTGTGGAAATGTAGAAACTCCCGAACACCAAAATCTCGAAGTAAACCATGATCGTTGATTGGGAAGGATGTGTGGCGCACGATCTTTGACTCTGGAAGAATGTAATCTGGGAGGACGGATTGTTCAAGCGTTCGGATCACCCAAACGTCTAAGTCCCAAAGTGAACCTGGACCGTCAGATCCAGGGAGACGCGTGGAAAAAATCTGTTGTATCCAGGTGAAAGCACTTCGGCATGAACGAGTGCGTAGGAGTTTGAAACTCCTGAAGCTTGAATACCCGAAGTAGCTGAGGGTCGTCGATCTGTGGGAGGAAACACGTCAATATATCGTGGACTACAGGTGAAACGCTATGGGTGTAAGTGAGCGTGGAGAAGTTGAGAGTTGAGATTCTCGATGCTGAAGTCCTGAAGTGGATCACAATCGTTGATTGCGAAGGGACGCATGGCGATCGATCTGTAACTCCGGGTACATCGTAACTCAGAGGAAAAAGGTGTAGGAATGTTTGAAACTTCCAAATGTTGAAGTCCCGAAGTGAATTAGGACTGTCAGAATCCCCAAGGACACGCGGCATCGGATTGTGAACTTCAGAGAATTGCTATTTTGGGGGAATTTGTGCGGTGGTTGTCTTAGCACCTATTGTTTTGGCTTCTGGTCACAACTCACGATCATATGCAAGTATAAGGGGAATGGAAGAACCTGAAGAACTTAGAAGAGGATATTTTCTAGTTTTGATCTCAGTTCAGAGCATGGAGGTCGTGCCTCGAAATCCCTGGAAGAGAAGAATGAAATAGATACCCCTTAATGAGGGTATTGTTCTCTCAAGGAGAACGAAATTTTTATGCCTCATCGTGGGTGTGTTACAAATTGGCATCAGAGCATGGTTACAACACTTGGCATGCTTGGGCTCATGCACAAGTTGCATAAAGATGTATTGTTATATGCATTTACTCCTTGAGGAGAAGGACTGCAGATTGAACTTCTGATTTTGGGAATTCTTGTTGAACTTCAGCAGAAGAATTTCTTTAACCCCTTTGTCAAAGTGATAACTACTCTTACCAGAGTAGGGATATGCTAATTAACATTAATAATAAGATTTGAATGTGGATAGTTGAAGGTGTCGGGGTTTTTTCAAGGGTAGTTGAAGCTCGAAGGATGGATAACCTGGTGTTTGTAACACTGCCTCTCAGCATGGGTAGTTGGAACCTCAGGCACTGATGATGGCTGATTATATAATGGTTAATACCTTTGTGGGATTAAAGGAATCTGATAGGATCGGGTATGATCATTCGTAGTATAATTACTACTTTATATTAAACTCGGAGTATATAACTCCTCATGACGATAGGAAAGGTGAGATGGGTAAAGTCCTATAGAAGTCGAGGAAAGAAGGTTTTCTTGTTAGTTGTTATAGTATTAAAGGGAAAGTGACCCTGGTTGGTTATTTCCATAAAGAGAAGGAAACATCAGTATGAGTTATAACTGTGAGATTAGTCATGTAAGTGACTGTAATCTCTAACTAAAGAACACCAATGATAAAACTAAGCTAGTATGATGAATACTTAGTTGTGTGTGTATGCTTGAGTGCATGAATTTAATGCATTGAGAAGCTTCTTGATATGAAGCCTGATATTAATACCAGTTAGGTACGAATGATATTATATGTGCAAGTGATGCACATGTATGATGTAAGAGAATAAGTATACTAAAGGCCCAATATGGTTGCCCTAATGAGTGAAATGTGAGGCAAGCATAGCACTTGCCGAGATTGAATGAATACCATGGATGCATGGTTGACTCCATTCTGAAGAGTCGTGAAAATTATTTTTTGAATGATAGCTTAAGGGGAATGTGCTCCATCTCCCTAGGAAAAGCCAGTACAAATAGACGAAAGAGTAAATGAGAAAGGATGCTATGTTGTTATAATAAGAGGCAAATTATTATGTCGTTAAGGATCACATGAGAGTGATTGTAAACAATCATGAGTTGACTAATTTTAAAGTAGAGATGTATGTAGGATATGAAATATACCTATGGCAGCTACACACAGGCTTATGATTATGAATATGGCTAAGTACATCAAGGATGTAAGTGATGGGTTTTATATATGCACTAAAAACACAGTAAAACCCCTCAATTAAATTGTCAGCCCGGGGTAAGTAAACTTAGAGTTGTAGCAAAATATATGCCAAAGGTAGAAGGGCTGGTAGGAGTATAGTTTAACTAATTAAGGTAGCTATCTAAGGTTAATATACTCAAGCAAAACTATCTAATGAGCAAACCCTACTAAGAAACTTGAAACTAGGTAACCTAAGTACTTTTGGGCCAAGGATCGATGGATAGTTCTAAGAAAACAAGTAAAAACCCTACTTGAAGAAAACCATTTCATAACAATAAGAAAAAGCAACTATCTAAGCATATCAATAAGCAAATGACAAAAGCAAACTATTTTAACTTGTGAACCCATATTCAATGAGTAACTACCCTATGAAAGCAAATAAATAAACAAGCAAGCAAAGACACCTAACTAACATACGAAAGAAAGTAAACAAGCAAGCAAAGACAACTAACTAACCTATTAAAGCAAGTAAGAAAAGACAACTAACTAACCTATTAAAGAAAGTAAGCAACTAACTACTCTAAGATAACTTCTACTGCAAGTAATCAAATTAAAACTTCTCATTGAACAACTATCTAGCCTAAGAGGCAAGTGGACTAAATTCTTAATTCAAAACTATTTCTAATTCATGAAAGGAAATCTATTTAATTGAAAGCAAGAAGAACTAACAACTAGTCTTGAACCTATGATAAGAAAAACTACTATCTAGTCTATCAAAGCAAAGACTATCTATCATATAGCAGCAATTAAACTATCTTTTGAAACTATGAAAGCAAGGAACTATATCTTCTGATCTATGAAAGAAAGAAACTATCTCTTATGACCTACAAAATCAAGAAACTATCTCTTCTGATCTATGAAAACAGGAAACTATTCTTCTAACCTATGACAATTCAAATATAATACGGGTGGTTGTGTGAATGTCTTCGGTGTCGGATAATATCTCAATGGCATTTGACAACAAAGGACAATTCAAGTGGTATAAGCTCAACATTGATCTCAATGGCAAAGTGAAATGTATGGATTAAACAATCCAAGGAGAGTTTAACCATGAAAAAAGCAATGTTAAATACCCTGCATATTCATGTATAAACCTTCAACAACATAACGAGATCATCATTATACTTCTATACTACATAAGCAAAATTCATACTTAAACTCAATCATTAACTAAGAAATACAATTGCAATTTAACTCTAGGAAAGAAATTGCATAAATGAAACTATGCTACATCTATTCTAACAATTCAAAGTTCAAACTACAATAAGAAACTGCTTAAGAACAAAAATTAAACTATGATATTCAAAAGTAAACTATCAAATATATTAGCCAGCAATTAAGTAAGCAAAATTTATATAAAACTAAGATAAGCAATCTATCATTAAAAAATGAAATTAACTCTATCCATCCATCAAATCCTTGTCGAAGAGAACCCAAATAAAAACTTTGTTCTAGTCTAATTAAAACTCTATTTTAAACTTGACTATAAAATCATAAAAGAAAGCATAATCTAATATCTAATTATGCATGGGGTTAGTCTAGGGATTTTCAAATTTGCTAATCTACAAGATCAATACATGTTAACACATCTCATCATTCTAACCTGCAAAAGAGAACCAAAACAATTAAACTACAACAAACTAATTAACACAATAAAAATATGCATGTACAGAAAAATAAAGAGAACAATTAAATCATAAAATGCATGAATAACAAAAAGATAGTTACCAGACTGTTGGTGGGCCCCCCAACAAGTCGTGGTCACTCTCTAAAAGCACACCACGAACTCAGCAAGATGAATTCACCATAAAAACTCAAAAACGTAGTTCTAGTATAATCTGTCAATGTAAAAACTCAAAACAGAGTAAAAACGTACTTGTCCCTATCACACTGATGTATCTACTGCTTAAAAACTATCTGATGATCCTAGTGGTATTTATAATCTTACAGACCAAGTGGTCGACCACAGGAGAGTCGAACCAATTCTAAATTTTGCAAATTACAGTAAATGATGCCCTAACTGCTAAAATAGAGCGAGCCAATAATCGCTCAGCTGAACAACCAAAACTGAGTTGTTGGGAGCTCAGTAGCTGGAGGAGGCAAGCATAAACAAAACCCACGTTCCCGATTCACCCATCACCGGCCGCCAATACTATAACCGCCAAGTCGCCCTCCATTTTTTTGCAATACGCAGTGCTAGACAGAGTGTCAGATTGGGTACTGGAATGAGTGCTAGAAGGAGTGTCGGATCGAGTGTCGGAAGCAGAAACGTGGTGCGTTTTCACCCTGTAACATCAAAAACGTGGATCAGATCCTTGGAAATGTAAAAACATGGTGAATTATACTCTATACAATCATTAAACATGAATCATACGTACCTTATCTCGATCATACCATTTTAACTTAAAATTCTTCAAAAAGCTCCTTCAAAAGATGAAAAACACATATGTACATGCAGTAAAAGTCTATAATAATCGTCATAAAATTGATCATATCTCGGGCCCAACAGTAAGTTAACAAAAACTAGAATATGTGTGGATACATAATCGGGATGCATGTCATAAATGCATGTCTTATATGTTCCTTAAAGAATGCTTAGTAACGAGCCGAAGCTAATTCAAGGTTGAGGCCGTCACAGATAGTGATGGATATGCAATGAGGAAGTTGTGTCTTGAAGGAGTTCCCTGTGAAGAAACTGTGTAAGGGCTCTGTTAGAAGAACAAAGTCACAACCCTAATGATTGTTGAAGGTTGGGAAATGGGCTGCAAAGCCTGCCTATATAAGAATCATGGATTACATTTTTAAAACAAAATGTGTAGGTGGAAGACTAACAACTGAATGTTAACCACTCTGAGAACCGAATGATAATGTGCAGAATGCACAGGTTCATGACCCACTATGAAAAAAAAGATTGCTATTAAAACATGTTGTTGTATCCAAAAAGGTTAGAGTGAGGCCTAACCAAGGATGCTCAAGGAAAAGAGTAGGGAGATCCCAACCTGGAATAAATTGCAAAAAGCCAAGAAGAGGAAAAAAGAGGAACACGTGTCCACCCTAACAACTCTGAATGGCTTACAGGGTTGTAGGTCTTCGATGAGCAGCTGTGAGAACAAGTACACCTGGGAAAAGAGAAGGGATAAATAAGTATGTTTGATCGAATAGGCTTGGTTGAAGCCACACCAAGAAAAGGAAGCAAGGCCTTAGAAATAAATCAGCTGGGTTGAAATCCCTAGGCTGTGTGGAAGGAGTGGGAAAAAGGGGAGAGCCCCTAACTCCTTTCTTGCTAAGTGTTATGTTTCCACTGGAATGAAAAAGTTGATTTACTAATAAAAGTAAATGTTTGGACACCATAGTGATGATGATTGTATTACTGCAGAAACAATTGAGAAATGTTTGTATTACATTCATGAAAACATTTGAGGGTAATGTGATGAAGAGCATAAAGATACGCTAGTACATTTTGAAGATGTTTCATGGAATTGAATGGTATGCACGAAATTTTGGAAGGCAGATGTATGCCTCAAATACCCAAGTAGAGTATGATTCAGGAAGAAAACCCTGATCGAATTAAGTTAATCGAGAGCCTGACAAATGAGATGAATGTGAGTCATTCATCAGAAAGAAACTAATCTCATTCTTCAAATTGACTTCAAGACCAACTGGAGTTAACGGATCAAATGCTCATCGTTCGATAAGATCGACGGCCTGTATTCATTGCGGAGTGCGAAGACGGAATTAACGGGCACACTAGTTCACAGCCCATAATCAACCTACATCGTTGATATTGTCGAGGTAGATGGTCAACGGCCATGATTAAAAGAGTTGAGCAAGCACTTTTAAGATTTTGGAGATTGAACTCTCTGATAAAGAGCGAGCACATTGGGGATTATGCAATCACTGTGAATCATTGATATATGAACGATTGGTGGTTGGACCTGCAAGGAACCCTACACACATTAACGGCCCGTAAACTCATACTGTGATTGGGTTCAGTGGCTACATTTGAAAAATCAAGTTATCAATCTAAATTCTCAGCCAAACATTTCCATGTTGGCATAATTATTTGGAAATCATTTGGTTAGAATCGATCAAGGGATATGATTGACGGCCTGTGATCATTGCGAATATTCAATATGCACATGGGTTAACGTCGAGACCTGTACCCATAATATAAATTCAATATAGCATTGTTATAAGTTTGGCATACGATCGTAGATCAGACGACCCATATTCGTTGCAGAGGTCGGAAGGATAATTAAACCACAAGCTAGTTGAGGCTCCGCAATCCCTTGTCGTCGTTGGATCCAAGGAAAGACGGATCTTCACCATCGAATTGCAAAAAAGGAATTTAGCCAAGATCATGACACCGTGACATGTGAGCTAAAAGGATAGTGCCTGAAAAAAATAGAGCTAAGGTCACAGCTCTCGATCGCCTAAAGAGAAAACAGAGTTCATCCGGGCTAGTCAAGGAAGGTAGAGTTTAGCACTCTACATTAGACTATGGTCGTGGGGACCGGTTTTATGGGAATAAAGGTGCTCATAGTTAGCACGTTGCATGGAATGCATTGAGGAAACACATGTTTACATAAAGGATAGACAATGGATTTCCCATTGAGGAAGGAGGACCTTCCAACATTTCTACTTACATTGTATAGGTGTTAGAGAAAACCAAATTTGGGTGGCCATGAGTGTTGACACCTTGGTTATGAATGAAGGAGGAATGCTTAAAGGCATTCATGTGAAACTTGTAGTGTCATATGTATTGATTTGGGATCATGATCATCATGTAGCCACAAGCATAGTCCTGCTACAACAATGAATGAGAATAAATAAACCATATGGTGAAAATTTTGGCTAAACTCCAACACACCATGGAAAAGTACTTGTCGTAAAGTATGGGAAACTTAAAATCAATGAAAGGGTGCATTGGGTATGAATGTGGCCACGAATGTTGGCACATTCATTAAAATCAATTGATATCTAAATTACATTTTAAAATTTTTGGTAAGATAAAATGATGCATAGGTAAGGGATGATGTATCATTTTTGCTTGGTATCCTTGAATAGATGAAAATGACTTGGACTGTTAGTATCCCTGATTTTGAAAAGATAATGTGCATGGAAACTAACAATTTGTTTGGCTGAGGAATGTTGAAATTGTAGGAGGAAATGAATCTTGGATATGGCAGTATTGTAAGCCCATAAGGAAGACCAATTTCCTACTAAGCCAAACTCCAAGGAATGGTATTTCCTTTTTGAGAAAGTGAACTTGATTGTTAGTATGCACAATTCTGAAATTTTTTGTGATGACGTTATAAAGATGCAATAAAAATGTATGAGCACAAGAAACTAACAATTTTTTTGGTTGATTGAATTTGAAGTGTAGGAAGCAAAGGAGTCTTGAATATGGCAGCGTTGTAAGCCATAAGGAAGACCAATTGCCTGTTGATCCAAACTGCTATGGGAAGGAAAGTCCCATAATTATGAATATGGTCCCTGTGCGAAACAAATATGAGAACAGAATGTGGAATTTGGAAATATGCAGATGATAGACTTACAAGAAAACTTTTGAATTTAAAATTTATGATGTCTCATGAATTTCTGTATACCTGTGATACAGGTGAAAGGGAAAGATCTGCGAAGAGTGCAGAGACGAGAAATTGAGCTCTCGAGTTTGAGGGAGAACTATGAGAAAGAGTATAATCCGATCGCATGAAATAGAGACTGACTCGGGAGAAGGAGAGTAACCTTCATCCCCATATATGATTGAGTCGAGAGAATGACAGTAACCTATGTCCCTAAGTTTAGTTGATCCAAAAGGATGTCAAGTTGTAAAAGCATGAAAAATGGCTACTGCTAAGCCATGAGAACCCTGTGGTAAGACATGATCGCCTAGAATATATTGTGTTGAGGTAACACAAGCCGGATGGATGCCTTGGCAGAGCAAGTTTGAGGGATGCCTCGACTGTAAGACTCGATAGAGTCTCTGGAATTATTTATGTGCGAGAAAACCTTGGCAAGGAAAGATGGATCACCCGAGGGACTGCCTGGAATATGAAACCTTGAGGCTAAGTGACCGCAAGGAATATGAAACCTTGATACTTCTTGTAAACTATTGATGGGGATCATGCACCCAATGGGTATGTCAAGGAAAAACAGTGAGCCTCGATAACAAGACAACCCTGTGGATACAAATCCACAAACTGTGTAGATAATTATTGTGCTAGATTATGAAATTTTCCTACAAATTTTATGCAATAGTAAAATGTTTTCGCATGAGACTATGATTAATGTGCTTGTTGTCCAAGAATTATTGAAAGCAAGTGACGAGGATTAAGGGTCTCAAAAAGGACATGATCAAGAAAGAAGGTCAAGACTTCTGAAGTGGATGAATGAGAAAAGAATGCCAGGTTTTACTGAGAAAGAACACCGAGGACGGTGTTTCCTTTTAAGGGGGAGGGGATTGTAACACTCATGTTTCCCCCAACTTGTAATTAATCATTAATTAGGGTTACCATGTTGTGGCATGGGAACAGTGTAAATGTATTATTGTTTGAGTTGTCAATAACTGACTGTGGCGGTGAAGCCTTGAAAGTACTATGCATGATATCACTAGAGGAAAGAATGTGAAAACTATAAGAGAGGGTTCATTATATCAAATAACCCCAAATTTCCCTTTAATGAGGATAATAAACATCCTTCAGATCCTAAGGAGAGAAATCAGTTAATGAAGAAAGGACCAGTGGTTGAATTATCAACCACTCCCATGAATGGAAGCATGGTCTAGCTACAGAATGTCAACCCGAAGTACCACTGGGTATGGCAGACCAAGCTAACCCGAGGTCCCTTCTGACAGAAGGAACAGGATGGTTCAAGAACCATCCTGGGAAAAGATATACAAAAAATAGAGACAAGGAAATGGACGGATAGAGACAGAGAGGAGAATGTGTGGATCTCTCCAGCGGATGATGAATAGAAGGTTGCGATCTTGATGCTGAGTAAGCATCTGATAAACCTTGCCAAGGCCATGACAGAGAAAGAAATCTATGAAAGTTTTCATAGAACAGAACCCGAGCAGATGCTGAAACAGAGAAAGAATCCTTGAGGAACTGCGAGAGTTCCCTGGTGATATCATGGCTTGGCAAGGGGGTGGCCAGAATGTTAAGAATGAATGCCTTTGAACCTATGGTTGGGTGGAAGGATGAAGATCCACAGTTAGTTAGTTGGCTACCACCTATAATAGATAAGTAATTACATAACTTGTGTATTTAAGTGGTACTGTGAATTAAAGTTGGATATCCTATAAATGTTGCAGGGATGGATATGTTTGCTTAATTATTTATACGGTATCCATTTTTGTGTCTTCTTGATTGTGTAATTAGGCAAGTAAGAAATTATATGGATTTGACATGATTTGTACTCGTAAATTCTTGTGCCCTGTCGTGGCTTAAGATAGAGCCACGAACTGCAAGTTCGTTGACCTTGGGCACAGTTTCACGTATGCATGTCGACACTCCTAGTCATTCTGAGTCCCTTGGAGGAAGGAGTCTTTTAAAGCTCAGTAGAGATAGTGCACATATGCACAGGCTCTCTGCGAGGCAGGCAGAGACCGAGAACCACTTAAGTTCTAGAGTTGAGGAATGAGCGTAAGGGGTGCGCAGAAGAATTCCTCCAAGTGTTAAGTTCAAGTGAAAGAGTGAAAACCACTTAAGCCTTTCAGAGCTAACAAAGCTCAGGAAGAATAGCGATATTGAAGTATCGAAAGGGAAGGTTCATTTGTTTGGAAGATGAACAAACAAGATCTGTTCGGGAAGAGCCAAGGTCCATTGTGATCGTTGTATACAGGAAGGAGCATGGGAGTTAACCTCTTGAGTCCTTCAGACTTCGCAAGTTCGGCGAATTGAGCAAGTTCGTCGTAAGGGAGGTAAAATCCCTGAAGTCCCAAAGTTAATCTAGGCCTTAGATCTGAGGATGCCTGGGAGCCATCCCGAATGTAAAATCTATGAGGTAGTCAGCCCAGTGCTGACCAACTCCAAGATATTTCAGTCGAGGAGTGAGTCAACCTTCCGAAGTCCCAAAGTGTCGAAGTCCATCCTAGTCGTTGGCGCCAGGAGACACGTGGCACCAGATCCTTCACTTTGGAGGTTTAGTTCTCCAGAGGAAAATGGATTGTGTGAAGCGAGAAATCCTGAAGGCTTGGAGGTCGGAGTTCACCTGAGTCGTTGATCTCTGAGGAAAGGTGTTACAATATCTGCCACTTCGGAGAAAATTCACTCCGTAGGAAAGCTTGTGGCAAGAGGTGAGAACTCCTGAAGGCCGAAGTGTTGGAGTTCATCCTGACCGTTGATAGTAGGGGATGCGTGTCCGGAGATCTGACACTCCAGGAGTATTACACTCTAGAGGTTTGCATTAGTGAGTACTTTGAAACTCCCGAAGCGCAAAGCCCAGAAGTGATTTGTAGTCATCGATTCATGGGAGACACGCGTCGATGGACCATTAACTCTGGGTGAAATCTTTTCGGTAGAAAGTGAGTGTGGAAAGGTGGAAACTCTCGAACGTCAAAATCCTGAAGTAAACCATGCCCGTTGATCGGGAAGGATGGATTGTTGGAGAGTTCGGATCACCCGAACGTTGAAGTCCCGAAGTGAACCTGGACTGTCAGATCTAGGGGGACGTGTGGCGGAAATCCGTTGTATCCGGGTGAAAGCACTCTGGGAGGAATGAGTGCATAGGAGTTTGAAAATCCCGAAGCCTGAATAGCCGAAGTAGTTGGGGGTCATCGATCTGTGGGAGGACATGCGTCAATATATCGTAGACTCCGGGTGAAACGCTCCGAGAGAAAGTGAGCGTGGAGAAGTTGAGTGTTGAGATTCTCGAAGGTCGTAGTCCCGAAGTGGATCACAACCGTTGATTGCGAAGGGACGTGTGGCATTCGATCTGTAACTCCAGGTACAGCATACCTCGGAGGAAAAAGGTGTAGGAATGTTTGAAACTTACGAATTTTGAAGTGTTGAAGTGAATCAGGACTGTCGAAATCCCCAAGGACACGCGACGTCGGATTGTGAACTTCGGAGAATTGTCATTTCGAGGGAATTCGTGCGATGGTTGTCTTAGCGCCTCTTTTTTTGGCATCTGGTCACAACTCACGATCATATGCAAGTATAAGGGGAATGGAAGAACCCGGAGGACTTAGAAGAGGATATTTTCTAGTTCTATTCTCAGTTCGGAGCATGGAGGCCATGGTTGGAAATCCCTAGAAGAGAAGAATGAAATAGAGACCCCTTAATGAGGGTATTGTTCTCTCAAGTAGAACAAATTTTTTATGCCCCGTCGTGGGTGTGTTACAGATACAATGGCTCCCCTTTTAATTTTTCCAGTGTATTCTCCTTCTACTCGAAATTGCAAATTGATATATGACCATTGTACAATAGCATTTTTGTATTGGATTTGCAGCTCATGGATGGTGGGAGTCGGCTTGTTATTTAACGGCTCTTTAAATGGTGGCTAGATGGAAAATTTATACTTTCTTCATTGATCACTTAATAAAACCCATAGTGTTCTACCCTGCCAACACCTTCCTTTCTCCTTCAAGTGATGACTAGGGAAAATACACCTTCCTTTCTCCTTTGAATGACAATGAAATAGCAATTAACACTAAACCGTGAAACCCCAGTTAGGATTTGGAGAAGAAACTAAGCTTAAGAAACAAATGAACACAATAACTCAATATTCTATTATGAAAATACTTCACTTGCTTACAATGGGATTCACCTCTCTCATAGAGTTTGAGAGATGATATTTGTCCAAAATCCTAAAATTGAATAATGACTTAAAAGACTATCTGTTAGCCTAAGTCATTAAGGTGACTTTATTATATATGTAAGCCTTATATTCTATGATATAATGGATGCACAATATTCTATGTGTTCCATCTTGATTTGAAGTGAAGACTATAATTGAATTATAAGATGGTGTGCTCCACATAATAAATCCTTTAATGCTCCTATAATTGCTTTTTCATTTCTTCATTTTCTTCATTTTCAAAAATCTAAGTGACATAGTTTGATACCTGGTAGGACTAATTCAAGCTAATGCATGATACTAAGATCAATTGACATCTTTATCAATTGATTGTTTACTTTTTTAGACACTTGTGCATATATTTATAATAATTTATCTACCTACCTCTATTGTATTTTTGTGTATCCTATTGGAGTGGCTATAAGCACTATTTCTATTGTAAATTTCATAGGTCACAATTCCAAGAGTGCAAACATATTTACATACCCTATTGGAGTGGCTACAAGCATTATTTTTATTGCATATTTCATATGCCAAAATGTCAAAAAAACAAACATATTAATAACATTAACAAGCCTTCTAGATAGAAACGAGCATATACTCTTACCCCTCGTAGACACATGAAGCCTAGATGAGGCCCAAGGACACAAAAAATCATGCCTCAAGGTTGAACTTCTTGCTTAGTGTCCTCTCCCTATGGCATGAACAAAAACCTCCTATAATAATGAGAGGAAGTTGTGTGTGAAGATCAAACATAGGAGAAACTAAGAATCCAAAAACTACCAAAGTTTCAACCTCGTACCAACAACCCATACTCAATCGAGAGTAAGGCATATCCAACCACCCTAAGAGGTGCCTTCCAATCCACAAAAATACTCTTGAAGAAATGAACCCACCTTCCTACTAAGAAGCCTCACCCATGACGTAAGACTAGATTTCTCCCATGCAATCCAAAGGAGAGAAAGGTTGATACCTCTAAAATAACAAATTAGTATTATAAAGAACCCAAGTGAAGGATAATTTGACCCTTTACTCTTGCACCAAGAACAAGGGAAAAGTGAAAGGTAAGCCACTCGAACATAAGCAAGACATCTAAAACCACCCTAGAATATGCCTTCCAATCCATTAAAAAACATTTCTTGAATAAATGAACCCACTTTCCTACTAAGAAGCATCACCCATGATTTAAGACAAAATATTCCTCACATGCAATCCAAAGGAGAGAAAGGTTGATACCTTCAAAATAACAAATTAGACTTTTAAAGACTCCAAGTGAAGGATTATTTGACCCTTTACTCTTGCACCACGAAATAAGAGAAACATGAAAGGAAATCCACTCAATCATAAGAAAGACATCTCCAACCACCTTAGGAGATTCCTTCCAATCCATACACAAAAAATACTCATGAAGAAATGAACCCACCATCCTACTAAGAATCCTCACCCATGATGCATGACAAAAGATTCATCCCATGCAAATCAAAGGAAAGAAAGATTGATTCCTTTGAAATAACAAATTAAACTTTTAAAGAACCCAAGTGAAGGATAATTTGACCTTTAACTCTTGCACCAAGAAATAAGAGCAAGGTGAAAGGAAAGCCACATCACCAAGGAACAAATATAAGACACTAAACTTATATAAGTGGACAGCTTGGGCTATAGAAAATCCCAGAACAAAAAAACAATTAAAAATTAAGTCGTTAGAACACTAAAATATTTTCTACTTCATCATGTAACCACACCTAAATGGGGAAGCCTTGGAGATACTAGAGTGTTAGAGAAAACCCTGACCAAACAAGTGTTAAGATTAATGTTGTTATTAGGTTATTTTCAATTTTCTCAATGTTTTTCCAAAACAACAACATAAAGAGGATCATTGAAAGAAACACAATCACAAGGTACATAGCATTTTATCCTGGGAAACCTTCATGGGGGAGAAAACACAGCAAAAACTTCCCCAATAATAGATTGCCAATACAATGCCAAGACTAATACCAAAACTCCAAGAATAAACTAAGAATGAGCATGTGCCTCTCTTCTCCTTCCTCATGCAACTGCAACTGCGTTCAAAATATGTGCACTAGATGAGTGAGTGAGTGAGTGAATGAACAAGTGAGGTTCCATCCTCACTTATAAATACTCGTTGAGGAGGTGTTAGGGTTATGTATCTTCACTTAGTAGGGTCTACTTCTTCCAAGAGTGGTTAAAACCACTTTACAAACCCTAGGGGCCAACTTTACAAGTGCCACTATATAAATATGGTTTGACCAATCCAAAAAAAGGGATTCGGTCTTATACAAGTCCCAACATGATCAATCCACAAAAGGGGATTTGATCTATAAGATAGTAACTCAAATATAATTAGAATATTCTTCGAAGTTACAATATTTCAACACTCCCCCTTAACGAGAAATTTATTCTACTAACATAACCCAATACAACATCATCAGGAGAGAGAGAGCATCATCATCATCAGCATCTGGAACATTGACTGGCACATCAAAAAACCATCGGAATTTTTTCTCATCATCAATATCATCATCATTCACATCATGGCACTGGAGTAGCATCATCATCGGCATGAAGCTAAAACATCAACATCAATTAGCATAAATCTAGAACAACAATATCACCAACCTGATGTTGGTACACCATCATCAACAACACGAGGTTGAGACAACAACATCATCATATGGAAACAGAATGAGGCAAGTGCAATAACAACATTTTTTGGTACTCTGACAGACCGTCCTTACCGAACCTTCAGGCTCTACCCAGGAATCATAAGATTCCCTAAGATATAAAATCCTAACAAGCTACCACATGGTACTCTGACAGACCGTCCTTATCGAACCTTCGGGATATTCCCAAGAATCATAAGATTCCATAGGATATAAAATCCTAACGGAGCTACCACTACTGACCACCACTGGAATATACATGCACAGGTACTCTGACAGACCGTCCTTATGGGACCTTTGGGATCTGGCCAGGGATGATCAATCCCCTAGGATATAAAATCCTAACAGAGCTACCCGTTTTTGGTCATGATACTATAGTATCATTAGCATCACTCCCCCTTTCGAGGGAGGTCCTTTCGGACAACACCAAGCTTGTCTTGGAAGTACTCAAACTTCACACGAGACAGAGGCTTGGTCAACACATCTGCAACCTTCTCATATGTGCCAACATATTGGAGATTTATAGCTCCCCTCTACACCATATCACGAATGTAGTGATATCGGATCTCTATGTGCTTCGACTTATCATGAAACATTGGGTTCTTCATCATATTTATGCAACTTTGGTTATCACGTAGAATCACGGTGGCTTCCATCTCCAGATCGAATAGACTTGTCAACAACTTTTGAATCCATATGGCTTCACAACTGGCAAAACATGTTGCAATACATTCCTCTTTTTTCGTGCTGAGAGAAATACTGGATTGCTTCTTGCTTTTCCATGAAGTCATGGCTGACACCAAACTGAAACAACATCTTGAAGTTCTCTTTCTATCAAAAGCACTTCCAGTCCAATCTGAATCAGTATAACCATACAGTCTGAAGTCATGATCTCCAGTATAACAGAGACCATAATCCAATGTACCCTTAAGGTAACTCATCACATGCTTTGCAGCTACAAGGTGAACATGTATGGGATCTACCAGATACCGACTCAAGGTGTTCACAACAAAGCATATATCTGGCTTGGTATTCGTCAAATACATCAATGAACTAATAATATGTCTGTATAGAGTAGCATCAACCAACTCTGACGAAGTATCAACCAGGAGCTTCAAATTTTTTTCCATGGGTGTGTTCATGGATTTACATTCCAACATGTCAAATATCTTCAGTGTTTCAACTACATACTTCCCTTGGTTAAGGAAGATATTCTCTCGACTTTGTGAAACTTCAAGACCTACGAAATAATGTATCGGGCCTAGGTATTTCATCTCAAACTCCGCAACAAGATTCTTCTTACAATCTGTGATGAATTTTTCTTCTCCTGTTAAGAATAAGTCATCCACATACAGTAGCAATATAACTGGCTCATCATTTGTAACCTTGAAATAAAGGTTAGAATCAGCTTTACTCTTGGTAAATCCCAAGCTTGTTAGGAAACTATCAATTCTTCCATACCAAGCTCTAGGAGCTTGCTTCAGCCCGTACAAATCTTTCTTCAATCTGCAGACATGAGTATTTATATCTTCAAATTCAAACCATTGTGGTTGTTGTATATGTACTTCTTCTTCAATAACACCATTTAAGAAGGTTGTTTTCACATCCATGTGGTGTAACTTTCACTTCATTTTAGCTGCAAGAGATATGATGGTTCTGATAGAAGTGTATCTGGCTACAGGAGTAAATGTATCTTCATAATCAATACCTTCCTTTTGAGAAAAAACACGAGCCACAAATCTTGCTTTATGTTTTTCAATACTTTCGTCTGTTGCATGTTTTGTCTTGTATTTCCACTTGAAAGATACCATTTGTTCTTTGGTATGGGAACTACTTCCCATACATCATTCTTTATAATGAACTGGTATTCTTTTGTCATGGAATCCACCCATTATTTCTTCTGAATGGCTTCTTTAAAGCAAGTAGGTTCATTTTCTATGAGATCACACATCAAGGCCATATAGCTGGAGAATGGCTTAGGTTTCTTGCTTTGTCTCATGGTTCCTTCTAGGGCACCATACTTCTCTGCATCTTGAATAATTTATCTCGCCTAAGTTGGCTTTCTCTTGTGAGAGATCGTCATACGGTGAGGTTCTTGATATTCTATCATATCATGATCTTATGGAATCTCATCATCAAGGGTAATTGTAACTTCTTTCATGGGTTCTGCAACTCTTAGAGCTAGAGGTTCTTCTTCATATACTTATTCAAGATGGCATTTCCTTGATATCTTGAGTGTTGCATCTTCATCAAAGGTTGCATCTATGTTGATCTCAATATGATGGTAACCTGGTATGTAAATTCCAAAGGCCTTAGAGACTTCACAGTATTCAACAAATATTCCCTTATTTCCTGAGGGATCCAATTTAGTTATGTTTTCTTTTGGAATGTGTACAAATACTAGACAACCAAATATTTTGAGATGTCTTACTTCTTGCTTCTTTTCGATGAACATTTGTTCAGGGGTTTTGAATCCAAGGGCACTATGGGATAACCTGTTTTGGACATAAATTGGTGTTCTCGTTGCTTCAGCCCATAAGTGCATTGGAAGATCTTGATCGTGAATCATGGTCTTTACTTCTTTCATAATTGTTCTATTATTTCTTTCTGCTACACCATTTTGTTGAATATTATAAGGAGTGGTGAGCTCCCTCTTAATCCTGACATCTCTGCAAAATCTTCCAAATTCATTTGAGGTGTACTCTCCTCCATTATCTAACCTAAGTATCTTGATTTTTCTTTCGAAGAGGTTTTCTACCAAGGCTTTGAATTTCTTGAACTTTCTGAGTACTTCATCTTTTGATTTCAAGAAATAACCCAAGTATTATGAGAGTAATCATCAATAAATGATACATAGTATACATACCCTCTTAGAGAGGTTGATGGCATTGGACCGCATACATATGAGTGTATGAGTTCCAAGATTCTATATGCTTTAATTTGACTCTTTGGGAAAGGATTATTTATGTTCTTTCCTTGTGCACATCCCTTGCATACACCTTCATGATCAACCTTAAATTCTGGTAAACCTGTAACTACCTTGCTTATATATGGTAAGGATTTGTAGTTGATGTGAGCTAGTCTTCTATGCCAAAGTTCACAAGGACTTTTAGTAGAGTGAGTTAAGGCTACATCTAAGTGACCTTTTAACTTGTACAAACCTCCTTCTTTTGTTCCGATAACAACTGCATCTTCTATAGTTTTTCCTTTAGGCCACATAAAAACTTCACCATCTATGAATACAACCCTGAAGCCTTTCTTATCTAGGGCTGAGATAGAAATTAATTTATTTCTCAAACCTGGTACATAGAGTACATCGTTAATTCTCATCGGAGTTCATGAATCCAGTTTGTAGGTGGATTCTCCCATTTCTTTGATAGGGTACTGATAATCATCTCCAAGTGAAACTTTATGGGGAATTCATTTTCTGTAAGGCTGGAGAGAATGTATTTCTGACTTGTCGTGTGCTTAGAGGAACCGCTATCTATGAGCCAAGTATCCTTTCCAAGTGTCACAGATCCTAAGAGGGCAGAAAACAAAACATAATCTTCAATTTCTTCTTTAGTCAACTTCTTGGGTGGCTCATCATCTTCAGCTGCATGGGAATGATGTCTTTTGTTATTTCTCTTCTTTTATTCTTCCTTTTTGGCAGGACAGATCTTAGCAATGTGTCCCAGCTTATCACAATGATAACACTGATAAGAGGAGAAGTCTTTTCCCTTTCTTTAACGCTTATGATATTTCTGGAATCTCTTTGGAGGGTGAGATTCTTTATGAAAATTGGTCTCCTTTTGGAAATGAGACCTTTTATTTCCTCCTTTAGCATGAGCATCTAGGGCTTGATCTTCATCCCTTAATAGTACGGCTTCTCGGTTGGCCACTCTTTCTTTTTCTTGAACGCATTCTTCCCATAGACTGTCAATTTGGAGTTTCTCTTTTCTTGCACAAATAGTTTGGATGAAGGCATCCCAAGGTCTTGTGAGACCATTAAGAGTTGTCATTATGAGTTCATATTCATCTAAGTCTCCAATTGCTTATAATTGTTCCTTGAATTGAGAAACCCTAGAGAAATAGTCTTGAATTGTTTCTCTTGTCTGCATCTTTGTATTGTTGAGTTGGGTTCTCGGATTCATCTTCTGGTTGATGTTCTTTCCTTCATACATTTTGGTTAGGGAATCAAACATATATTTTGGAGTATTCATAGAAGACACTTGAGGGATCAAGTGGTCTTTAATGGAATCTGTAATTATTCTTTTGTCCCTAATCATATCCTTCTCGTACTTCTCTTTGGTTGATTCTTCTTCGGGTTCTAGTACATTCTCTTTTATGAATTTTGCAAGGTCATTCTCTTCAAGAATGAGTCTAATTATGTACTTCCAGGCACAAAAAATTTCCACACCTTCTAACTTGTCAACAAGCTTGGTGCTTGCAGACATCTTGACCTGGAGCTAAGAAAATGACCAGAAAATGAATCTGAACTTACCAGGAGGTGTGTTGGACTGAGGCTAGAGCTGATTGTTTCAGAAAAATCCAAGTTTTACCCCTTGAAACTTGACCTGCGCACTTTTGGACTGGTACTTCTAGTATTGGTTCTAATTTCCTAGTTTTCTGGTTTTCTGGTACCATTCAAAACTAGGGTTTGACTTTCTGAAGAATTTGGGCACTGAAAAGGTGCACTCAAGCTATCAAAAGATGTGCTAGAGTAGGGCCCACTTCCCTAGATAGTTTTTGGTCAGAAATTCCTCTTCAGTAAAAATCTCTAATTTCCTTGTACGGCAACAGTAACGTTTTTATATACCCAATTAAAGGTGCTCTATTCAGTCAAGCTCCGATACCATGTTAAGATAATGTTGTTAATAGGTTATTTTCAATTTTCTCAATGTATTTCCAAAAAAAAAGCATAAAAAGGATCATTGAAAGAAACACAATCACAAGGTCCACAACATTTTATCCTAGGAAACCCTCATGGGGGAGGAAACCTAGCGAAAACTTCCTTAATAATAGGTTGCCAAGACTAAGACCAAAACTCTAAGAATAAATTAGCACTAAGCATGCGCCTATCTTCTCCTTCCTCCTGCAACTGCCTTCAAAAGATGCGCACTAGATGAGTGAGTGAGTGAATGAGAAAGTGAGGCTCCATCCTCACTTATAAATACGTGTTGAGGAGGCGTTAGGTTTATGTCCCTTCACTTAGTAGGGTCGACTTCTTGCGAGAGTGGTTAAAACCACTTTATAAACCCAAGGGGCCGACTTTATAAATGTCACTATATAAATATGATTTGACCAATCCACAAAAGGGGATTTGGTCTTATACAAGTCCCAACATGATCAATCCACAAAAGGGGATTTGATCTATAAGATAATAATGCAAATATAATTAGAATTTTCTTCGAGGTTATAATATTTCAACAACAAGAGCCACTCCAACCAAAAATGCAGATAGAAGGTTAGCATAGCTGCAAATTATCACTAAGATGTCGCTTTAATAGGTGTAGGGGAATGTTGAAAGAAATTAAGGAATGTAGATGTACTTCTAGTTTTTGTAATTCTTATTTTGGGTGTGATAGGAAGGAGGACTATAAAATCGTAATTAAATTAAGATGACTTCTATGATATCAAGGGATGGTATTGTGAACTTCATGGAGACAACATGGATCACAAGTCATTTCTTCGGGATGACTTAATGGAAATAGTTGTAGACATTCTTTTACATAAATATGTGCAAACGTTTCTTGGAATGAGTGGAATTATAGTGGGGCAAAGATTTACATAAATTAAATTATCCTTTCCACGGAACCATTAGTCATTATGTATTAACATTGATCAATGGATATCAAAGATCACGAGTAGAAGTCGGAGGAAGAAAACATTAATGTTAGCCTTGCCTTGCAGTCAAAAAGACCTCTAAAATTCTTGGATGTCCCTTTTCAAATCATCTTAAGAGATTTGATATGGCCAAAAATTCATAATATCTGCCACATACATCCACATTTTCTCGAGTTCAAGATGCTTGAAATTGAGACTTGGTGAGGGCACTGTTCAACCTTTGTTTTAGTAGTGGCTCTATTCCATGACAGAGGTGCCTTTGATTAGTAAAAGTGAGTCAAAAGGTATTATGCATGAAAAACATAATTATGTGAAAAAAGAGTGTTTATATATTCTCCTTTTTATTTGGAGTCTTGCAATACATGGTTATTGTCAATGAGATACATATGCAATTGGAAAGGACAAAAACTTACATTCTTTTAGGTATGAACCATGAATTTGACAATGCTCAAAATTCTTCACCCCTAAAACCTTTTGATGTGGAAAGAAGAAATAAATATCCATATCCATCCAAAATTTAAGCAGTTTACTACCATAATTTCACATCACTTGGTTGATTACCTCTTTAAACTGAAAGTTAAGTAACACAAATTCAACTCAATCCCCAAACTCGTATGCACCCAAAATTTAATACTCTCAACATGGCATAGGTTTCCTGTTATAAAAGACATGTGGTGATAGCAATTGTAGGCAGATTAAAAACATTCCAACAAACATCAAACATAGTAACTCTATATTGAATTTAAAAAGAATGTATTGAATAATTCGGCAGCATAGGTCTTTCCTGATTTTCTTTTCATAGTGATAGGGTTTAACTACACTGGAATTACTTAAGCTCCTACCACTACAATATTCTACTAATATTATGATTGGAATTGGAGCAATGCCAAACAATCTTTGTAAGACCGAAATACCATATAAATTAATCAAAGAACTAAATAGTTATGGTCACATGTGTTAGTGATTCTAGCAGCGTTCTTGAATTGCCTGGAAGATTGGTTTCTCTTTTAAGTGTTGATCACATGCTTGAGGCCAATCTCGAAAAGTGATCATCCTTGTCATGATACAAAGCTATCCAAGAATTTATATCCCTTTGCTTCACTATATGTGGAAACGAGTCTTACTTTTGCTAGTGTATTGTTTCAAACTCTTGAATTGTGTCGAATCTTGATATATGATACCATAGGAGGGAGCAAATAGTTGTCAATGTTGGTGAGATTGGTAGATTGAACATTGTTTATGGACATGAGGTAGGAATTTGCACAACCTTTTGTAGGATATAGATACATAAAAAAGTAGATTTTCATTATTCGATAAACTTTGTTAAGACATGTTTATGATATTTTTGTGGCAAATTTATCACAACTGGTCACATTTTGATGCTTTTATCTTCACTCAAGTGCATCATATGTATAAAATTAAATTTTGTTTTAGCTTTGATGAATTTATAAGCTTTATAGTTAATACTTTGGCTTACCACTCTCATGCAAAATGCCATATCCTATGTTTACACTTGCAGTGTATTTTGTAAAAGTACCAATACTTTAAACATTCTTCTACTTAATTTTATCTATGAGGCCTTCATCATGTTTGACATAAAATCTCATATCTTGTATCTCTCTCTTGTATTGATGGGTATGATTTCTTTTATAACATTTTTCTAAACTATATTGTCATGTTACCAAAATTTCCCACAAGTTGTGCAACCATTATAATTCAAAACATTTTTCTTTGTTATTGTATATTGGAGCATTGAAATGCTAGTAGGGAGGTCTATGTATGTCTGTAATATCCTTAATACTAATTCTTATGTGAATGTGAAATTAAATTCTTACAATAACATGCTCAATGAGGAATATTATCAAACATATAGCAAACACCCAACACACATAAATGGAGAAAAATAATATGGAATCTTATTATGAATGGGAACAACAATACAAATACTTCTAAGGGATGTAATAACAGCTGCAGAACAATGCTAGGGACAAACTATTGGCTGCTAAGCAACTGCACAATCTGCTACAAACACACAAGAAAACCCGGTATGATGCCAACAAAGAAACCAAGACTCTCCCATCCTTCTACTGCTCTGCTCCAGTACTGTAGATCACCCTCTGAACTTCACACCAACCTCCT
The DNA here is from genome assembly GCA_009831015.1 of Picea engelmannii. NCBI lineage: Eukaryota > Viridiplantae > Streptophyta > Pinopsida > Pinales > Pinaceae > Picea > Picea engelmannii. The sequence continues at coordinate 168,527 of ML806078.1, forward strand.
TGGGCCCGATCTGTCATCAAAACCCCACTACAGGGGTACTCGCGAGAAACCTTCTAGGTTTCGCTCGGGTACTCGTTGGACGAGCCCTTCGCGACCCACGGGTATGCCTCAAAAGACCCTGGTGCGAAACCTTCGGCACTTCGACGACATTGTTGGTTATCCCCTCCCAGTTCAGGCTATTGAACTTCGTGTGTCCACTGGTATACTTCAATGTCTTCAAAAATTTCCACAACGAACCCAAGAAAGACTCCAAAAGAATTATCTTTGTCTAGCTAGGGTGGGTAGTGCACCACCGAAACTAAACCTGCAATGGAAGGGGTTTTCCCAAAACCCCAACGAAAACGCTTGCTACAAGATCACTCAATAAGATATCAAAACATAATGCCAAGAAGGTAGGCTACCCCTTCTATTTATTCTTCTTCTTCGATTCTTTTAGATCTTGCATCTTTGACCAGATCAAACCTTTACTTTATTAAAATAAAATTGTTTATTCGATTTAGTATCTCTTTAGGGTTTGATACCTTGACTCCCCTTTTCTTTGTTGACTATAACCTACGGGAGTCGTGTAGGATAATGAGTCATCAATTAGAGGGGGACATTACAGCCCTCCCTTCCCAAAATTGCTTGTCCTCAAGCAATTCTAGATCAGGGTGTTGTAAAATCTGTTCACCCTCCCATGTAGCATCTTCTGCAGGCAACCCCTTCCATATGAATAGGTACTCTCAAATGAATCTGCTCCTCAGTCTTCATTCTCATACATAAACAATCCTCTTGGGTGCCAAAACCAATTGTCCTTCCTCATGTAGCGGAGGAATATCTGTCAAAGTGGTGACATGTTGGCCCAATGCCTTTTTTAGGCATGACACATGGAAGGTGGTGTGGATTATGCTTCCCTCTAGTAGCTCCAACTCATATGCCACCTCTCCAATTCTATTGATCACTTTGTAGGGCCTGTAAAAATGAGGTTTCAACTTCTTTGCACCACTCTTCTTCAGTGATGATTGTCGGTAAGGCTGTAGCCTGAGAAAGACTAGGTCCCGGACCTCAAAATTGTGTTCCACCCAGTGCCTATCTGCATACATCTTCTGTTGGTTCTGAGCAACATGTAATTCTCCTTTAGGATCCGCAAGATGTCCTAACTTTCCTGCAACTAGTTTTTGGCCTTGGGATCCATGCTCTCTCCAAACACCAAATCTATAAATGATGGGGCATGATATCCATACAGTTTCTTGAATGGACTCATCCCAATGGACATGTGATGAGTGGTGTTGTAACAGTGCTCCCTGAGATGCAACCATTGTATCCATGCTCATTTTTGTCTTGACACACAGTTCCTCAGGTACCCTTCTACCCATTTGTTCACTATCTCAATCTGCATGTATTTCTGGGGGTGATAGCCAATACTAGGTGTCAACTCTGTCCCAAATAACCTAAATAGCTCCTGCCAAAATTCATTGAGAAACTTGTTATCCTGGTCACTAACTATGTTCCTTGGAAGACCATGGAGTCTGAATACTTCCCTGAAGAAGAGATCTACTTGTAATTTGAAGGAATGGGAAAGAAGTGTGCATATTTGGTCAACCTGTCCACCACCACGTAGATACAGTCCCTTCCCTGGACCCTTGGTAACTATGTAATGAAGTCAATGGAGATGCTTTCCCATTTCCTCTCTAGAATAGGTAGTGGCTGGAGTAAACCTTATGGCTATGTCATCTCTGACTTGTTCTTCTGACAAGTCTTGCACTCCCTCACGTATCATAGTACATCCTCCTTGAGACCCTTCCATGAGAATCTCTCTCTCACCTATTTATAAGTCTTCAAGTACCCTGGATGGCCAACTAAAGAGGCGTCATGAACTTCCCTCAAAATCTTATCCTTGAGCATGGACTTGACAACAATATAGATCCTCTCCTTGTAGTAGATGATGTCATCCACTACTCTGTACCTGTCATCCTAGTTGGTTCCCTCCATCAACTCACGGGAAAATGTATTTTTGGAATATTCCACCAAGAGGGTAAACTTCCGATCTGTTGAGACCTCAGCAAGGGAGAAAACTGTAGGCTTCCTGGAAAGGGTGTCTGCAACTACGTTCTTCTTGCACTTAACATATTCAATATCAAAGTCATAGGCTTGTAATTTACTCACCCACTTATGTTGTCTCTCGCTCAACTCCTTCTGCTCCAAAAAATACTTCAGGATGTTGTGGTCGATCCTCAACACAAAGCATCCTCCCACCAAGTATTGTCGAAATTTGGCCAGTGCATGCATAATGGACAACATCTCCTTATCATAGATGGAGTAGAGTGTTTCTAGCTCCCTCAACTTCCTGCTCTCAAAAGTTATGGGATGGCGATTTTGCATCAGTACTGCTCCTATTCCTTCTTTGGATGCATCACACTCCAATACAAATGGTTGAGAGAAATCTGGAAGTGCAAGTACTGGGAAAGTTCTCATTGCCTTCTTCATTATGTCAAATGTTGCATGTGCTTCCTCTATCCACCTAAATGCTCCTTTTTTGGTGAGATTCGTCAGCGGTGTTCCAAGTTGTGAAAAAACTTTCACAAATCATCTGTAATAGTTGCATATCTTGAAGAATCCTCACACCTCTGTGATTGACCTGGGGGTAGGCCAATCTAGGATCGCCTAGATATTTTCTTGATGCACCTTCACACCCTCAACATCGATCATGTGCCCCAAATAGAGGATCTTTGTCAATCCAAATTGGCATTTTTCCTCCTTGGAAAAAAATCGACTGCTCCTCCATAATGGTGAGAATCTCATCCACATGCCCCAAATGTTCCCTCCAAGTCTTACTGTAGATCAGAAGATCATCAAAGAACACTAGTAGGAACCTTCTCAATTGTTTGTTGAAGATATGGTTCATACATGACTGGAAGGTAGTTGGTGCATTATTAAACCCAAAGGGCATGACTACAAACTCATAATGGTCATAGTGACATCTGAATGTTGTTTTATGGATGTCCTCCTCTCTCACCCTGATTTGGTGGTACCTTGATTGAAGGTCAATCTTTGAAAAATATACTGCCCCATGTAGCTCATCTATCAGTTCGTCAATCCTCGGTATCGGGTACCTATTCTTAATAGTCTTATTGTTTAGAGCCTTGTAATCAATGCACATTCTCCAGGAAGCATCCTTATTTTTCAGCAATACTACTGAGGAAGCAAATTGACTAGAGCTAGGTCGGATGTATCCCATTTCCAACAGCTCTTGTATGGCCTTTTCTATTTCGTCTTTGAACTTATCTGGGTGCCTGTATGGTGTAGCAATCATTGGCTTGGCCCCTTCCTCAAACTCAATGACGTGCTTAAATCCTCGGTCTGGTGGTCTTCCTGCTGGCAGTAGCCTGAATACCTTATCATGGTTACCCAGTAACTCATGTATGGCCGCATGGTAATGATGACGATCCTGGGATGGTTTTTGCATTGTGACCAAACACTATGTTCTGCATACCACATCTTTGTGTCTAAAGAGATCCTCCATGTGTTAATTGGATACAACCTTGGGTGCTCCTGATGACATACCCCTCAGGATAACTTGTTGACCTCTAGTGTCTATGAATTCCATCCTCATCTCCTGATAATTCATTTTGAAGTCTTTGAGGGAATATAGCCACTGTACTCCTAATACCACATTGGTGCCTTCTAGATCCACCACATAAAAATCATCGGTCGAGGTATAATTTTCCCAATGTCACATCCAACCCTCTAATCCTCTAGGTACAAGTCATGTTGTATCCATCTACCACTACTACTTCAAATCCCTCAAATTCCTCTATGGGAATTTGTCTCCTAGTAACCAATGTTGCATCAATGAAATTGTGGCTGGCCCCTCTGTTAGCACTAGGAATCACCTTCAGATTGCATGGAAGGCAATCCCAATACCCATCAAGTTATATATAAATGTAAAAGGGTTTTTAAGGGGCCAAATGGATAAGACTCAAGATAATAATGTTCCAACTCATAAATCAGGGCTAGCATGCACGAGAAATCAAGGTCTTGGCTAACTTCAATCAGTAAGTGGGAGTATATGTGAACAGAGGGAAGACTTCAGTGAGAGGAATGTAGAGGTTGATATAAACATCAGGTCTGCAGACAACCTAAGGAAGAAAAACTCTTAACACAAGATCTTCTTGAGTTCAAATTTTAAGGACACTAAAGAAACATCATAACAATATTATAATCAAACATACATCATAATATCAGCACAACTATTCATGTGAATCATTCAAAGCATGAACACTTTAGCATCAGAAGCAAATAAGCTGGAATAAGAAGTTAATTTCTATTAACCAAGATGTCTCAAATCAAGTACATAACCAGTTCATAGTAACTTCATCAAAATATTACAGTATAAGGGAGCCTTGCTCAACCATTCAAACCTACTGAAGCATTTCATCTATCTATTTATAACAAAAAGGGAGGCAACAGCTGGAGGTGCGAGCTGGCCTCCTTCCCATGAAAATCTCTAAGAAGTTATTACACTTAACAACTTAACTAACAACTTATGTTATAAAATGGGAAAGTGTTGGTGATTGATCCAACCAATCTATGAACTGACTTGAACTCCCTTTGGTGTGCAACTCCTTGTTTGCCAAGTGTCCTTCAGGAGCATGTGGTTGTCATCATGCTGCCAGTTGTTGTCTATGCAACTTTCTCCATCATCAACTATTCATAAAGATGCTAGCTCGATTCTCCTTGATTCATGGTATCTGTTGGTAGCATCTTTTGGTAGCGCCTTCACCAAATTTTATGTGATTCTATAGCGCAACCTCAAAACTAGACGAGTAGAAAAGGTAGCACCAAACCCTCATATCTTTTGTGCAAACTTCAGTTTCTGCTAGAATTTTGGTAGCGCCATTCTGTGTAGGATTATGTCTCTGCCAGAATTTCGGTAGTGAATTTTGGTAGCACCATCCTGGTGTGTCTCTGTATAGGATTCTATCTCTGCCAGAATTTTGGTAGCGCCCGCCTGTGTATCATGTCAAACTTTAGGTAGCGTCATCACAATTCGCAACACCTTCACTTGAACATGTGCAGAATGGGTAGCAACCTCAGGTATTAGCAGCACCATTAGTCTTAGGAAATTTGGCAGCATTGTAGGTAGCAAACTAGTGGAATATCAAAAATAGACTATTCCGTAGCGCCATAGCACCACGGAATGTCTGCACTATTACTGTCGAAGGGATTAATTCTTTGTTAAAAACCCAAAACTCTGAACAATAAGTACTAGAAGCCTGTATAGGTGGCAGAGGTATTGTTTCATCAATAGTTTATCTTTGCAAAAAGGAACCATCTTCAAAAATGGAGCTCACCTTTCACCAGCTACTTCATTAACCTGACACTCCTTCTTGGAGAAGGAGGAATTCCCTTTGGCACAACAGGCTTCTTCCCTTTAGCAGTGGCAGGATTCTTCATTGGAGCTATGCTCTCCTTGGTTGATGGCTTCTCCTTTTCAATAGCAGCTTCAACCAATACATGCAAGTTCCTTTGAGCCATTTGATCTTGGAAATGTTGTAACTCTGCTTTGAGCTTTCTGTTCTGAGACTAAAAGTCTTTGTTCTGCCTATAAAGGTTTTTGAACTGCCTATGGAGAGGCTAGGCCTTTCTTGCTGCAAACCTTTCTAGGTCAAGAGTGTGGTTGTAGCCATCCATGAGTTCTTTCATCTTAACCCTGTCAGACATGGCTTCTTCTTTCAAATGAGCTACCTCCTTCCTAGCATCCCTGAGTTGCCTGATTAATATTTTGAATGTCTGGCTGCCAGGTGGAGAAGTGATGTGAACAGTCTCAACGGGTTTTTTCATGGTTTCCTCTTCCTACTGGATAGGAATTACCTTGTCTATCTCATCAGGCTTCTTGATGTCTTTGCCTTTATCTTTCTTCTTCTGAACAGGGATTTCTTCTTTCTTCTCCACAGGCTTTCCAATGCCTTGGCCCTTATCTTTCTTCTTCTGTAGGATAGAGACTTTTGGTAGGGCATGTTCTTCAACAGCCTCTTTAGGAGCTGATGCTCTTGTGAAAGGATTTCTAACCTTGATGCTGGTTGTTGAAGGAGGTGAGGAGAATTGTAGCTTCTTTCCTTTCTTTGTTGTAGGTTTAGTAGAATAAGGGGATTCTTCTAACTCTGGTGGAGGAGGGGGTGAAAGATCTCTCTATGGAGAATGACAAGCTTCCTCCTCATTTCCTGCAACCCCCTTGATGGTCTCTTGATCTTGAACAAGAACTCTGCTCTTTCTCTTCTTGCTCGTACCTGCTTTAGCAGCACTGGTGGATAATAAAGGACTTTCTATTTGCGACTGAGGAGTAGTTGTTATATCAAACTTGAAGTGAGAAGCAATAACGAAATGTTCCCATGAGATATCCTTCTTACCCAGTTCTTCAGAAACCAACATTCTAATCAATCCAGAGTGAAAGATGTTAGTATCCACAGCCTTAGACTTGGATTGAACCATGTCTGACATCCTGCCTGTGCTCCTTGGCAAATAGTATGGAATGTTCATTTCAATTTTGCCAGTAAAATGCAGCAGAAGCCTTATATGGTACTGGTATAGTGTATTGAACCTCCCTTCACATGTAAAGTACCTTTGAATGATCCTCAATATCCTGTCGAACTGCTCAATCAGATGATTCCTTGGCACACCTTTAGTCAAATTATCAGCTTCATGTTCAGGCTTAAGGAAATCTTTGGCATATGTTGCATCTAAGGCCATGGCTTTAAACCATTTCTCACCTGTGATAGGGATTCTTGTTGCAGCTGAAATAGAGGTCTCAGACAACTCGAATTCTAGGTCCCCTACCTTGGTCTTCATGCCATCAAAATGTAAGGCAGACTGTCGTGTTACCTCATGATGACCTCTTTGCATATTCTGGCAGAAAGAGAGGCATCCCACCCTTCGAAAAACTTCTCTGGCCATGGGCTCTGTCTCAAATAGATGCATATCCACGGGCTCGGTTCTAACTACCTTACCTCCCTTGTGTGACTTCTTCATCTGAGGAGTATCCATAGTTTAGGATAGGATCTTTTAGGGCTATGGAGTGGTAATAACCAAGAGGATTAAAAAGTCAAAGCTCAAGTGGACAAGGTTGCACCTTTACAAGAATTTCCCTTAGATCAAATTGGTTGCTAGCTAGCTAAAACTGGTTGTAGAAATCCCCCCCTTGAATGTGTTCAGGTATGAACACTGAGAAAATGAAAGGATATGATGTAATGGCCTTTGAAACAGTTGAAAATGCCCAATTCAACTGTCAGAGGAGGCAAGGGAGAAACAGTGTAGTTTGAGTAGCATTTATAGGTAGCACATCGTGCATGCAGAAGATAGGATACGTTTGTAACTGCGAGCTCAATGGTAATGACGGGCAGACGTATCAAACTCGATATGCAGGTAATGATATTTACAGGTTTGAAAGGAGGGAAGAAACTGATAGGATGGCATAAGGAAAGATCTCCTCCAACTATGCAGGCCCGATAACCAAAATTTTGAGTGCTAACTCTCCTTGAAATTTATGTGCAGAGGAGGAAAACATGGAATACATGTGGAATAAAATCAGTTTGAAGCCCCAGCGAGATCTCAGGAAGACGTCACGAGCATCTCAGCCTCCGAATCCACCTCAGCATCAGATCTAGAAGCGTTGTTGTTGACTGGTTAGAACTGGGATTTTGCGTAGCGCAACAACTTGAGTTTTTCAAAAATCACAAACCGTTATCAGAGCTCATAAATATGAGATCTTGAAAGCATCTTTGAACAAACTATGGGCGCTAAAAAGAAGGAAGAGATGACATCAGTGTTGTAATCATAAATCGTGGTAGAAAATGATGGACTGGAAATGCGCTACGAAAACTCTTGATGCGTTGGCAGCGCTTCATTTCAAAAAATGATTGGACAGTAAGCAAAAGGACAGCAAAGCAAGGCTATGAGGGCATGAGTGAGGAAAGTGGCATGTCAAATCAATCTATTCGTGGGGTGAGTCGATCCTAGTGACAAGTCATAAAGGGAATCAAAGATAAGTCATGAACAAAACGGTCCTAAGTCCAAAATTTGTATGAGGATCAAAATACAAGTCATGACTCAACACTTTATTTATCAAGGGGGGCCCTAACAAACACACTTTTAAAAGGGGCAAATTAAAAAATTAAAATCTAAGAGCTTAGGAAAAGATGAAACTAAAGGCTAAAGACCCAAGGCAACTTAGTGTGATAACACCCTCCATCAATCAGCGTTGTAACTCTCTGCCCCTACATAATGCCCTTGATTCGGAAGGTATAATACATGGGGACTCATGACAATGTGGTTATGGTCACCTTCTTGACCCCTTCTTGCAACAGTGCATGTTCTGTAATTTAAAGGTGTGGTGACTCACCATTGTTTTGTCCCTCATGTGGACTGTGAAGGTTCTCTTCCTCGCCATCATCTTCTTCATCGGATAGTACTTCAATATAATGGACCTTTCCCTTGCCCATACATCGGTGATCGGGTTCCCATGGATCCTTGCAACTAAATCATAGTTTTTTTCTTCTAAGATCTCTTGGAGTGTCTTCATCTAGCCGATCTTTCCATGTCCATGTCTTCTGGGGAAACTTCGTCGCCTAACCCTTCTGAGAAATGAAGGGTTTTACTAGGGCCTTTCTGACCATTGTTTTTTCCATATCCTGGGTTTTCCTGATGGCATCCTGTAATGTGGGTGGCCTAAAATCCTTAACCCAACCCTTCAAGGGTTCAGCTAGCCCTTGTGTGAATAGAATCACTAACCTTTGTTCTGGAATATCAGTTACCTTGAAAACCATCCTATGATATTATGTGATAAATGCCTCCAGTGTACCTGTCTGTCTCAATTGTGCCAATTCCCTTAAATGAATTTCAGGATCCTTCCTTTCGAACCTATCCATCACCCTCTGGGTGAATTCCACATGTGATGTAATGTTATCATGTCCAAGGGTGACCAACCCGTGATGCCACCATTCATGAGCCTCCCCATCAAAATGTAAGGTGTCAATCTTGATTGCCTCTGCCTCAGTCATTGGGTTGAGTTGGAGGTAGGTGTCCATCTTTTTCACCCAAGCGCTAGTTGAGTTCTTGGCTGATCCATCAAAAGAGGGAATAGTTAACTTTCCCACTCTACACATAAGATCATAGTTTTGTTGGTATTGTGTTGTTTTGTTCCTATATTTAGCATTGTAGTAGTCTTGGAAAGAGAATGATGCCTGGAAATCCTCTGGTGTGGCTAGGTACTCTTCATAACCCTTAAGGGGGTCACCATCCTAGTCATGTTGTTCTGGAATATCTGTTTGTTTCTCCCTAAGGAACTCTGGCAATGATGGCCTCGGTATTTTACTACTTCCCAATGGTGAGTTGCTCTCCATTGGAATATGAGTGTTGTTATCCTCCATATAGGCCCTACTACCTTGTTGACTGCCCCATGTTTGGTTCCCATTGTAGCCTCCTTGGATTTGAATGAGTTGCGTCAAGAGTTGTGTTGTTTGTTGTTGGCTTGCAGTCATATGTTGTTGTCCTACAACTATAGATTCTAACAGTTGTTGGACTTTGTCTTCACCATGGTTCCCCATGCTTCCTTCTAGTTCTGATTCTGATGGGATTTCTTCTGACTTCCTTTTCGATGATTTGCTAGAGCGTTGTCCTCCACTCCCTTTCTTCCTCGACATTACAGGCTAGTAGAATCACCAGCTCTGATACCACTATAATATTCCTAATCCCAATTCTTATGTGAATGTGAAATTAAATTCTTACAATAACTTGCTCAATGAGGAATATTATCAAACATATAGAAAACACCCAACACACATAAATGGAGTAGAATAATATGGAATCTTATTATGAATGGGAACAACAATATAAATACTTCTAAGGTCTGTAATAATAGCTACATAAAAATACTAGGGACACAAACTATTGGTTGTTAAGAAGCTAGACAATCTGCTACATACACACAAGAAAACCTGGTATGATGCCAACAAAGAAACCGAGACTCTCCCAACCTTCTACTGCTTTGCTCCAGTACTGTAGATCACCCTATGAACTTCACACTGACCTCCTTGGCCCCAATCTGCCATCAAAACCCCACTACAGAGGTACTCGCGGGACACCTTCTAGGTGTCACGCGGGTACTCGTTGAACGAGCCCTTCGCGACCCATGGGTATGCCTCAAAATACCCTGGTGCGAAACCCACAACACTCCGACGACACTATTGGTTATCTCCTCCCATATCAAGTTGTTGAACTTCATGTGTCCACTGGTATACTTCAAGATCTTCAAAAATTGCCACAACGAACCCAATAAAGACTCCAAATGAATTCTCTTTGTCTAGCTAGGGTGGGTATTGCACCACCGAAACTAAATCTGCAATGGAAGGGTTTTTCCCAAAACCCAACGAAAACGCTGGCTACAGGAGCACTCAATGAGATATCAAAACATAATGTCAAGAAGGTAGGCTACCCATTCTATTTATTCTTCTTCTTCGATTCTTCTAGATCTTCCATCTTTGACCAGATCAAACCCTTACTTTATTAAAATATAATTGTTTATTCTATTTAGTATCTCTTTAGGGTTTGATACCCTGACTCCCCTTTTCTTTCTTTACTATAGCCTACAGGAGTCATGTAGGATAATGAGTCATCAATTGGAGGGGGACATTACACTGTCTAGGTCTACTGGGGATATGGATATAAGCAAGTTCATTGTTCCTATACCAAATGCAAACACCTAACAAGAACTTAGCACTCAACTTCACATCACATTTATCTCACCTTCCTTGTGACCTCTACATCAATTATTTTGTTAAACCCTCCCACATCAGTGAAGTATTCAGACTCTTCTCTCCAGTCGACACACTATCTATGTGTACACTGTAAATCCCTAGGCTGAAATGGGTTGAAATGGCATATTTAAATTTCTATCTTAAACCTATAAAGAAGAATGGAACAAACCCATACTTATTTATCTAAATACACAAATAAGAATGATATGGCTTGTTGTCGAGAGAATCATTAGCAATTTTATGATCCTAGCCATTGCAATTGCAACAAGATAGTTCTTGGAAATTTTCATTTGATCACTACCACCACCAATATAACCATTCAATGTGTTGATAATATTGGAAGCAATGTAGGCTTAATGCCTAAGCTTCAACTAATCCATTCATTGCATTGCTAGTGTATTATTAATTAGCTAGTTCCTACACTACACAACTAAACAAAGGACCATACCCGCAATGTTGACAGACACAGTGGAAGGCGGGGCCCAACTCTCTCCACCACATTAAAACAATGAGCATGTATACCAGTCGGTCAGCAAAAGATTTTTGCACAAAACTGCCTCCCTCACCATCAAATTCAGACTATTGGTTACTCTTGCGTTGTGTAGTCATTACATCGACAACTTCAAGAAGGTAAAATATAATATTGAAAATAAAGTGATTTTGAGTTGCTTAGCTTAGATAATGTGAGAACATTTGCACTCGAGATGAGTAAGTTAAGCTTGTAACAAAAGGACCTTTGCTTTGTCACAAATTTGATAAGAATTTGTTAGAAATTAGGTATGAGTAGAGTTCTATCATGACTCAAGTTATCTGCTTAGTTGAAGAATGTCCTTAAGAGTTTTTCCTAATTTTGAATCAATACATCTCGTTGGAAAATCAATTGAAATCCCAAATTGATCAACTCTTTAACTTCCTATATTGCCCAATTTCAATAACCAACAAAAAAAATTATTGCAAAATTAGAATATGGTCAGCTTATGATAGCTCCAACTTCCATTGGTGTTCTTGATTTGATGATAATTGCTCTCAATTTGATATTGAGATTGATTGTTACTCCCACGGTTTTTTGTTTGTGTTTTCTAGGATAGTTTTACCAATTGTTCACACGTAACCATCACATAATTTCACCATTAATTCAATTTCATATTAAGGTAAATGTTTGATTTGGAAGAAAATCCAATGTTATCAGACTCAAACTCTTTTAAGACTCTTTACATTGGTGACTCTTGAAGACTCCACAAAGAAAAAATACTCAAATTAAAATTTAAAATTTTAATTCTTAAATTTAAATTTCAGAGTAGTCTTGGGGAGTCTTGAGGAGTTTCATAGGAGGCTTGGGGAGTTAGGGGTATTACGTGTTAGAATTTGGTAGCTCAGAGATACTTTTGCATATATTGTGCCTAGGCCTGAGCTCAAGCAAATGTCTCTCTTATGTAAATTTATAAAGTGATTTTATAAAGTCAAGTTGAGCCTTTTAATATTTAATGGGTAAAAGTCACTGATTTTTTGGTCACTTAAGTGATTTAAGTGAACTCAACATACGATTAAGTCACGACCGTTGATCTCATGAGGGAAAGATCTAATCTTGACCGTCTATCTCATTGGAAAACCAAAGGTTAGAGCAGTTACTCATTAATGAGTAATAAAAGGATCACTAGAGGAGAGGTGGGGTGCACACTTCAAGGAGAGCTTGAGGGAGACAAAGAGGCACAAATTCCAAGAGTTTCCAAGAGAGAGTTTTGAGCTAAAAAAAAAAGGACAGCAAGAGAAGGGGCACATTTTCCAAGAGGGAGAGAGGGCATGCATCCCAAGACTGGTACAACATTAAATGTTGGTCCGTACAATTGAGAAAGGGGTCGTACAGTACAAATTTGACGAGGGTTGTACAGCTATGAATGCACAGAAATCGAGGCTACTAATGGCACTGTTAGAATTTAAGGGAAAACTAGAACAAAAATATTCTTTTAAAATTATCCACTACAGTGGATATAGATCAGAAACCAAAACAAATTTTCTGAAGTAAATCAAACACACAAATAGTACAATAGATCTGAACATGTAAAAAAAAATTCTAAGCTAGATCTGATCATGCACAGATCTGATCATTAACAATAAAATAATTCTAAACATAAATAGATCTGATAATTAGCAAAGCAAGAAACTGAACATTACCTTGATAAAAAACAAAGAACAGATTTACCTTAGACAGTTTTTCCAAGAAAATCTCAAAGACCAATCAGCCCGAGTAGAGCTGATATAAAAACCCCAAAGACAAAAATTATAGGCTCAAACAAAGGTTGTCCAAAAGGTACTGGAATGCTACAACAAATTAGGAGGCAAACCTAGGGTTGTCTCATCAAGCCCTTCAACAAAAATTGGGTAGACAGTGGCATCATACAAGAGACACCAACGGTGGCCTAAAAAGGAGCCAAAGGCAGCCTAGGAGGCAGCGGTAGCCTAAGAGTAACCAGTGGCAGCCTAGAGAAGAGCTAGGAGGGGGGTCGTGGCACCTTAACCAGCAAGAGAGAGGGCCACACCACCTTAACACAACAAGAGGGAGGGTTGTGTCACCTTAACACATCAAGAGAAGACCAACACACCAGCAAGAAAGCTCCCAGCCAACAATAGGGAGAAAACACAAGGAGGTTGCACTTCAAAACAGCAAGAGAAGATGCTTCAAGGAGGCTGCACCCAAAAGACCAAACTGAACAAGAGAGTCGCAGCAAAATCAGACCAAGAGAAGTGCGTGAGGAAGAATGAGTGAGAGAAAGAGTGAGGGGGAGGTTCTTTTGATAGTTTAGGAAGACGGTTAGGGTTAATTAAATTAACCCTACCTTTTGTTGAAATAATGTAACTGCAAAGAGTATTCTTATTATTATTGTTATATTAATTCATAGGATCAATCCCCATTGTGGATTGATCATGTTGGTTATTGTATTAGGACCAAATCCCTTTTTGCGGATTGGTCAACAGAAAATTGTAATAGGCAGAATAAGAAGTCAGCCCCAGCAGTTATTATTGAGACCCAGAAATATAATAAAGGTGGGTTTACCCACCCAGAGTAAGAAGTCGGCCCTACCAGTGAAGACACTTCACACGTTCCAGACTTGTATATATAGAGAGGCTAGCGCCTCACTTTGACACACAACACACTTGCTCATTTCTAAGAGACAAGTTGCAACTTACCAGTTGGAGAGAGGGAGAAGAGTGGTGCATCTTTTTGGGAAGCACCAGTCCAGAAATCCGCAGATCAGATTTGAAGGGGCAAAAATTGGATTTTCTCAGATCCAAGTACACCATGCTACTCGCCTCAGCCAAGCGCACCTCTTGGTAAGGTCAAAATTTGATTTTAAGCATTTTCATTTTTGGTCATTTTTCATAGCCTCAAGTACAAGATGTCTGCAAGAACAAAGCTTGTTGAGAAACTAGAAGGCATAGACAACTTCCATGCCTGGAAGTATAGGATCGGTCTGATCCTTGCAGAGAATGACCTAGCAAGATTCATCAAAGAAGAAGTGTCGAAACCTGAAGATGTCGTAGAGAAAGCAAAGCATCAAAAGGACTCAATCAGGGCTCAAAGAATCATTGCAGATTCAATCAAAGACCACCTGATCCCATATGTATCATCCAAGAAAACTCTGAAACATATGTTTGACTCTCTAAGCAAACTATACGAAGGAAATAACATCAACCGAAAGATGAACCTAAGATCTCAATTGAAGAATACCAAGATGCAGAAAGGAGAAATGATTCAAGAATATTTCTTCTGAATCTCAGAAATTAAAGAACAGTTAAAAGCGATTAGAGACACCATAGATGAAGACGAATTCGTAATGACGGCCCTAAATGGTCTCACAAGACCTTGGGATGCTTTCATCCAGACGATATGTGTCAGAAAGGAGAAACTACAGTTTGAGAGCCTATGGAAAGAATGCATCCAAGAAGAGACAAGGGTAGCTAACCGTGAAGTACTACTAGCAAGGGATGATGATCAAGCCCTAGCTACTCATACAAAAGGAGGAAGGAAGAAACCCTACTTCAAAAGGGAAACTCATAGAGAGCCTCAACCA
>ML806078.1:198466-225871 GCA_009831015.1 Picea engelmannii
TGAATACCGAGTCAACGAGTTATCTAAGAGTATGCCAAGGAATCAGTTGATCGACCAGTTTGACAGAATGTTGAAAATCATACAAAGATATTTTAGTTGTGAAGGGAGATTTAACACCTTGTATCATTACCACATAAGGTTGTTGTTACATTTCACTGGTAAGGTTCAGATGAATGTTCCTTATTCCCTGCTGAGAAGTATAGGTAAAATGTCAGATAGGGTGCAAGCCAAATCTAAGGATGTGGATTCTAGTCTTTTCCACTCTGGACTTATCAGGATGCTTGTCTCTGAAGAGTTGGGAAAGAAAGAGATTTCCTGGGAGCATTTTTGGTTAATTCTCACTTCAAGCTGGACCCAACACCTACTCCCCAATCACAGATCATAGGTCCTTCATCACCTACCAGTACTAAAGCAGGGATCAGCAAGAAGAGAAAGGGCAGAGCCCTTGTTTCAGAGATCAACAAGCAGGTCAGGGAAGCTAAGGAGGAAGTCTATCCTTCTCCACACAAAGATTTCTCACCACCACCTCCACCAGGGTTAGAAGAAGTTCCTTCTTCTACCAAGGTGACATCTAAAAAAGGGAAGAAGCTTCTCTTTCCCTCTCCTCCTCCAACAGTTGAAATCAAGGGTAAAAGACCTTTCACTAGGTCATCAATTCCTAAGGGGGTTCTCAAAGAGCAGTCTTTACCAGAAACCCTTATGCATAAGAAGAAAGGGAAAGGCATTGAAAAATCTGTAGAAGAAAAACAAGAAACCCTTGTACAGAAAAATCAAGGGTAAAGGTACCAAAAGACCTTTGGAGAGGAACGATGAAATCCCTGTGAAAGATTGTGAAAAACCTATGAAGAATAAAGAAGAGGTTGTTGCGCAAGAGAAGAAGCATAAAGGGAAAGGTTTTGAGAAGGTTGATGAAACATGCAAGGAAACTCCTGTACAAATGGAAGAAAAGGACGAGAAGAAGCCTGCTGAGACTGCACATGTCCCCAACCCCCTTGGCGGTCAGACCTTCAAGAGACTTATCAGACAACTTAAGGAATCAAGAAAAGAAGTGGTTCAATTGAAAAGGAAAGCCATATCTGAGAGAGCCAAGATGACAGAGCTTATGGAGGGCTACAGTGATACCCTTGACTTGGCAAAATTTGCAGCAAGAAGGGTTCAACCCCTTCATAGGCAGCTCCAGAACCTCTACAGGCAGAACAGAGGCTTCCAGGCTCAGAACAAGAAGCTAAAGGCAGAACTGAAGCATTTCCAAGATGAGGTAACCCAAAGGAATTTACAGGTGTTGGTTGAGGCTGCCATTGAAGATGACAAACCAGCAGCTAAGGAGAGCACAACTACACTGAAGAAGCCTACCAGTGCTAAGAAGAAGAAGTCTATTGAGTCAATTGAAGATACTCTTTCCACCAGAAAGAGTGTGAGGCTAAGTGTTAAAATGACAAAGTAGCTAGTAGTGGTAAACCCCATTTTTGAGAATTGTTCCTTTTTGGGAAGGTTAACTGATATGCACATATTAGTTTTGCCACCTATACAGGCTTCTAAGTGTTTAGCTATATGAATTTTGAACTTTTGCTAAGTGCTAGCTTCACTCAGTGGTAAAGGCACCTGAGTAAAATGATTTTGTCATCATGGAAGGACACAAACTTCTCTGCACACGTTCAAGAGTCAAAGACGTTGCGTTTTGGCATAGCTACCCAAACCTGTATGCAGACGCAGCGTAAGTGGCGCTGCGTAATATTTCACAGAGCGCAGAATTGGCATACAGGCGCTACCCACAAGCGCTACGTAATATTTAGCAGGGAGCAGGTTTACACACAGGCGCAACACAGGGGCGCTACCTACAGGCGCTACTCAATATTGCAACAGAGGACAAATGTTGGCGCAGATATGCAGCACAGTGGCGCTACCTACAGGCGCTACCTTCTCTCCTTGTTCCATTTTAGGGGGCGCTACATAGAGTTGCTACCCAAAGGAGTTGCCAGCAAACACCAGGGATCTAGGAAGACTAAGCCAACAGTTTTGGATAAGTTAACGATGGAGTAAATGACAGAAGTAGCAGTTGGCATTCATAGGACAACTACAAGCTCCAAAGGGACACATGGAAAAACAGGAGTTGAGCAGCAAAAGAGGATCAAAGCAATTAGAAGCATAATTGGATTAGTCACCAACACTTCCCTGTTTTATAACATAGGCTGTTATCTTAGTTGTTAGAATAAATAAATGTTTAGAGATTTTTAAGGAAAAGAGGCCAACTCGTACCTCCAGCTGTTGCCTCCCTTTCTTGTTATAAATAGATAGATCAATTGCTTTAGCAGGTTCGGATGGTTGAGTAAGGCTCCCTAAACTGTAATATTTTGGATAAAGTGACTGTGATCTAGTGTGTACTGGACTTAAGACTTTTTGATTAATAGAAATCGGCTTCTATTTCAGACTATCTGCTTCTAATGCTAAATGTTCATATTTGAATGCTTCATATGGATAACTGTGGTAATGATATGATGGATGTTTGATCATTTTATTGTCATGGTGTTTATTTAGCTCCTTAGTTTCTGATTTCAAGAAGATCTTGTTTTAAGAAACTTTCTTCCTTAGGCTCTTGTGGACCTGATGTTTGCAGTAGCCCTTACATTCCTCTCATTCAAGTCTTCTTTCTATCCACATTTACTCCCAAACTACTGGTTGAAGTTAGTCAAGACCTTATTTACTGGTACATGTTAGCCCTGTTTCTGAGTTAGGATATTATCATTTCGAGTTTTTCCATTCGACCTTTCAAAAAAACACTCATACTTTCACATATAATTTGATGGGTACTGGGCTTACCTTCCTTGCAATCAGAAGGTGACTCCTAGTGCTAACACCTTCCATACCCTTTTATTTCCTAAAATGCAAAAACATTGTTTTGCTAAAGCTACTCTCATATCACCTTGTCCCTCATTGCTTAGCTTTAGTAATCCTATTAGGGATACTCCCCTTAAGCCGGAGGAGAGTCGGCCTAAAGTGAAGGGGATAGGTTATTTAGGTGACAATGATGACCATCCTCATAGTTCCCTCTTGGGTTGTACCTTGTGGATTAAGGCTTTTATCATCAGGTATAAGTTGGGAGGTAACAAGCCCCATCAATATGCATTTCATTGTTTCACACAGACATCACCAAGCCTAATGCAAACAATTTCCAAATTAGCAGAGACCAAAGAGTCCACCACATCCATGCCTAAAGATTTGCACAACTGTGAAAATCTTAGCCATGTGCCATACCCTCACCATCTGTACTTACCAGTTACCATAGCTCATATTGCCTTCCACCAGCAGTATACATAGACTGATTCAGATGCAAGAATTCTTGAGGCTACACCCATCATAAAGAAATAGCTTTTGTGTATAAATATGGGATATCCATTCAGAAGAAATAGTTTCAGATGACCAAGCACTCCGATGCATTAATAATGAAGCAAATACTACGCTTTGGAGATTGGATTTGCAAGACAATGCCCCACTTTACAACAAAGTCAACACTTTCTTTATTTGTAATTTCTCACAAGTCCTTTCTTGGGATAAAAGTTGAGCTCAAACTGCGGAACGTTCACATTTGTAGTACTATCAAAATTCTATCTGAATAACAAATGTCATTGTAGTCCATCATCCATTAGGGTCTTCAAAAGAAATGGCAATGAAGCAAAAACTATAAGAGGGATCTCCCTAAGAGACTACTACATATTTTGTACCAAAGGTCTTGCACATGATTGCCCATCAAGGGAATAATTAGGAAATTGTTTTAACATAGGAAGAAGAGACCTGCCAAACCACACTGTAAAAATATACATGTCTTAACACAATACAATCTCAACTGCTAAGACAATTACTGGATACTGTGATGGCACCCAATAATACAATCTCTAATGTTTCCTTGGTGTTGTTATAAACCTTCARGGTTGTAATATTTTTCCTGTGAGAAATCTACCGTCCCCTTCTAGTGTATAGAAAAATTTGCGTTGTCCTATTGTAGTTGGCACATTCATTCATATGAATGAGATATAGAGTCATATTTACTTAAGAGTTGTTTCTGGTATGCTTAAGCAGCCTAGATCATGTAATGTTTTCAATGTTCATCAATGTTAGCCTCTGTGCCCCGTGAATGGTCCAATCTATGATATCGAAGTCAAAATCTGTATGCAATATTTTTGGTTCTAAGTATTGATGCACTTCCAATCGTTAAATGTGGCACTAAGGATACCCTGATTCATTTTCCATCTTCCCATGTGATTAGATGTCTGATTACTGGTTTAGATTGAGTACTCTTGCCTTAGTATTCAAGGTACCAAGGCCATTTCCTCAGAAAAGCACAAGAATGTTTAATTTTGACTCCTTGAACTTCAATGTCCACAAGGAGTGTTGTATTTTCCACTACTTGAGAAACAACATCATATGGGCCAAACTCATTATACATTTCCAACCACTTGAGAAACAACATTGCCTAGACTGAACTCCCACAGTATTCTCCACATCTAACAAAACATCACTCTAGAGACCAAACTTAAGGCATTTTCAACCAGTTGTGAACAACATCATGAAGACCAAACTCTTATATAGAAACATAGCCTAAATATCTTGAAGGTGTAAACCTTATTTCTTAATCCACTGTTATGATCCCACACCTTAAAAATGATAAAAAGTCAACGAATACACTCCACTTAAAGGGGGAAACCTCCTTTTACAATATATCCAATTCATAATACAATATGAGATGAGATAAGATGATCCTAAGACTAGTTATCCTTCGTATATATATATATATATAGGAGACAGAGGGTACAATTATAATGAAAGGGTACAATTAAGGGTTCTAGCCGACCTACTAATATAACACTAGAAATGTAATAATTCAATATATAGGGGCTTAATAAGGGGCTTTATATATAAAATGGGGCTTTGTCTAGAGCTTAACATGCCCCTCCCCTTCAAACAATTGTTGTCATCAACACTTGACTAACTATGGGTGTTTCTGCATGAAGAATTAATCTTCCCATGTTGCCTCTTCCACTGGTAGGTTCTTCCATTTGACGAGGTACTTAATAATTGCTTGATTTTGTGGCCACCTGATCATTGTTTCAAGGATTGTTTCTAGCTCTAGTATGATTTTCCCTTCTTCATTAGTCTCTGGCAAAATAGTTTGGGCTGGGATCTTGTCACTGATTACCTTCTTTAAGCAAAAAACATGGAAGATTGGATGTACACGTGAAGATGGAGGCAACTCCAATTTGTAAGCCATACTTCCAATCCTTTGCAAGACCTTCTAGGGGCCATAATATTTGGGTGCTAATTTATTGTTCTTCTTTTGTTGCTTGAGGGACATTTGTTTATATGGTTGTAGCCTCAAAAATACCCAATCCCCCACTTAAAATTCCCTTTCATTGCGACGTTGATCTGCTTGTTTCATCCTATTTTGTGCCATAATCAAGTTGTCCTTCAATAGTTTGAGAACCTCTTATTGGTGCCCTATGTGGTCGTCCACTACCTGAACCTTTGTAGTCTATTTCAAGGGAGATGTGATGGATGGAGGATAATATCCATAAAGTGCCAGAAATGGGAACATTTTTTATGAAGTATGGAAGGATGTGTTGTACCACCATTCTGCTAAGGGAAACCACTTGACTCATTGTGTTGTTTATTAGATGCAAAGCAACAAAGATATACTTCTAGACATGTATTCACAATCTTTGTTTTCCCATCGGATTGAGGATGGTAGGATGAGCTATGAGCCAATTGAGTACCCAAACAAGAGAATAATTTTGTCCAAAAATTTCCAATGAAAATTGGATCTCTGTCACTTACAATAATCTTGGGGACTCCATGTAGCTTTTGAACTGTTTCCCTGAATGTTGCGACTACTATACTTTCACTAAAAGGATAAGAGAAAGAACAAAAATGGGCCTACTTCGTCAGTCAATCCACTACTACCATGATGATAGTTTTCCTTCATATTTGGGTAAACCTGTAATAAAATCCATTGAAACTTCTTCCTAGCATTGACTTGGTATAGCTAATGGTTGTAGGAGACCTGGAGTCTTGATTGTCTCTCCCTTATTCTGTTGGCAGACAACACATTCAGACAAACTTTTGAACATCAGTTGTAAGACCTTCCCAGAAAAATTCTTTCTTGATCCTATGGTAAGTTTTCAAGAACCATGAATGTCCTCCTATAGGAGAAGTGAGCAATTCCCGAAGGACCTTCTATTTGAGTTGGGAATTATTACATAAATATAGGCGATCATGATACCATAGCAAATCATTCTTCTATACAAATTTATCTAATGCACTAAGGTCCTCTTATAGTTGGTGAATGATCTTACATACCTCTTGATCTTGCTTCCATTCTATCATTGCTTCTTCCACCCAATCAGATTGCGGAATAGAAATAGCACATAGTGAACCCTTTGTTTCTTCTTCTTTCCTTGAAAGTGCATTTGCCACAATATTGTGTTTTCCTTTCTTGTAGATAATTTCAAAGTCATATCCTACCATCTTTGTAACCCATTTTGTTGTTCTTCTGAAGATAATCTTTGCTCCAAGAAGTACTTCAAACTATCATGATCAGTTTTTACTTTGAAGTGTCCTCCTATTAGGCAAGGGCACCATTTCTTAACTGCATCTAGTATGGCCAATATTTCTTTTTCATAAATTGGTTCGAGTAAGTTTTTCCTTTAAGTTGGTTGCTTTCAAAGGCAAGGGATCTCCCTTCTTGCATTAAAACTGCACCAATGCCATGGCCTAAGGCATCACACTCCACAATAAATGTTTTGTGAAGTCAAGTGTGGTTAGAACGGGAGTTGTACACATAGCTTCCTTAAGTTTTTCAAAAGCTTTGGTTGCTTCTTGAATCCAAGAAAATGATCCTTCTTTAATAATGATGTTAGAGGTGTCGCTATTTGACCATAGTTCTTGACAAACTTGCGGTAATAGCCTGTCAATCCTAGGAATCCTCTAAGTTTCTTCAAGGTTTTGGGAATTGGCCATTCCCTCATAGCTTTAATTTTGTTAGGGTCCACTTTTACACCTTCATGAGATACAATATGACCCAAATATTCCACTTCTTGAACCCCAAAGGCACACTTGGAAGGCTTTGCATAAAGTTGTTACTCTTCCAAAAGTTGTAATACTTTGTCAACATGTTGTACATGCTCTTCCCACGTTTTGTTGTAGATTAGTATGTCATCAAAAAATATTAACACATTTTCTAAGGGTTTGAAAATAGAATTCATCAAGCTTTGAAATGTTGAACGTTCATTAGTAAGTCCAAATGGCATAACCAAAAACTCATAATGACCTTCATGTGTTCTAAAGGTTGTTTTGGGAATGTCTTCCTACTTCATTCTGATTTGATGATATCCCGAACGAAAATCCAACTTAGTAAAGAATTTTGCTCCATGCAATTCATCTAGTAATTCATCAATTACGGGAATAGGAAACTTATCTTTGATGGTCATTTTGTTGAGTTGTCTATAATCTTGACACATACGCCATGAACCATCCTTCTTCGTAACCATCACTACGGGTGAAGAGAAAGAACTTTAGCTAGGTTGAATGATGTCAGACTCTAATATTTCTTGGATCATACACTCAATCTCACACTTTTGTGCATGTGGATATTTGTACGGCCTAATGTTAGATGGTACACTTCCGGGGTGCAAATGAATAGCATGATCATAATCGCGAGCCGATGGAAGACCCTTAGGCATCTCTCCAAATACCTTAGAATGGTTGTTTATAACCATTTGTAGATCCATTGGAGCAGAGGATATAGATGTTTGAACATCTAGTGAACACAATTGTGCAATTACACCATAGTGTTCATTTTTGTGTAATTTTGTCATGCTATTAGAGCTTTATCACTTTAGAGGATTTCCCATGGATACCTCTAAGCTAAATTTCCTTTCCTTCTAAGGAAAATCTCATGAAAAGATGTTGAAAATTAAGGGCCATTGTTCCCAATGATTGTAACCATTTGACCCCAAATACAACATCAACACCACCCATTTGGATAGCAATCATGGGACTATCCAATAAATACTCCCCCATATTGAGCTTAATACTATGGCACTTTCCAAAACAATTTATGGTACCTCCAACTACAATCATTACTTGAAACGTTGGTGCTGAAAATACAAAGTAATTGACATCTTTTGCTAATTTGTAATTGATGAAGTTATGGGTACTACCAGAATCAATCAACACTATTACATTTTTCTTTTTGATGTATCCTTGTATCTTGAGAGTTTGTGGAGTACTAATGTCGGCCAATGCATGACAAGATATTGTTGTAGTATCTTCTAGATATGGATCTTGTGATGGTTCCAATTCTTGATCTTCTTCCTCTTCACAATTTATGTAGAATAATTTCTTCTCACTGCATGTATGCCCCTTACTGTATTTGTTGTCACAATTGAAGTCTCTTTACTCTTCTTTCATCCATTTGTTGAGGTGTCAACCTTGTCAGTTGAGGTACAGTTGTCTTATGAACTCCAAAATGATCTATGTTTCCTGCGTATGCTCCAATGGTAAGCTTTTGTCTAGCTTTATTCTTGGCTTGAATATGATGAGCAAATTGCATAGTGGCCATAATATTTGGAAGATGTTTTAGGAAAATTTCATGTTTAATGTCTTCTTTTAATCCACCCATGTAAGCTTCCAACAAATGTTCATCACTTATGTCATCCACCCTTGTGGCTAATACTTGAAATTTTGAATTATAATCTTCAATATCACCTAAGTGCTTGATTCTTGTCAATTGACTGAAGTATTCATGTTCCCAAACTTTTCCATATTGTATTTCTAAGTCTTGTAAATAAAACCCAAGTATAATGATAAAAGTTCAGCTTCCTTTTAACTACCCATTGATACCATTGATATGGTTTATTCTCAAGTTCAAAGTTGCTATGTGAATCATTTGCTTATCATCCATAATATTATGCAGTTCAAAATATTGTTCTTTTTGGTTCACCCAGGTAATGACCTCTATTCCATCAAACTTCCTTAATTCAACCTTGGAAAGGTTCACCCCTTTTGGAGACCATCCATAAGTAACTCCATTATTGGAGTTAAATCTCCCTAGAAAAGTCTTTGTTCAACCTGAACACTACCTTTATTTCCATGAGTACCTTCAGACCCCTTATCAATTTTAGAAAGCCTCCCATATAAGGCTTTTAGAATCTTTTGTTCAATATGTTCCAACTTTCCATCCATCTTTTGTTCCATTTGTTGCATATTTATTTTCATCGCTTTCTTAATGTCATTCTTATTTTTATCCATCTTTTCCATTTCTTGAATTTTTCTTTGTGTTTACCAACTATCACTTGTTATTGACCTAGCACTCAAATCATTAAGTTGTTCTTCCAATTTGGATAGCTTGTTATGTATCTCCTCATTTTCTTTATGAGTTATAGATGAGACTTTTGAAGGTCTAATTGGTGTTAAAGTATTTTTTGGATCCATGTGGTGGAATAAAAATAATAATACTCCTCTATTTTCTCTTTATCACAAATTTTCAATCACCAAAAACAGATATTCCAATAAAAAGTTATGCCAATTGTAAGTTATGTACCTTTCAAACCATTAATTTGGAGTATGTATGGATGGTTGACCTTTGTCCTGATGTATCTCTAGACTTGGAACCCTTCTGAGTCTAAAATTTCAGCATGTAGTACTCTGATGTGACTTTTTAAACTCAAGAGAATTTCACAGCCTGCACCTTCACTGATAAAAGGTTATAGCACAAATACCAAAATGACTTGTTTAAGACTGATTTCGGGATTAGTAAAAATCCTCAACTTCCACAAGATATATCTCACAAATTATAATGTTTCAATTTATGAAAAAATTTCAACAAGTAACTCACTGTCTCCTCGGGATTCTATAAATTTCAAAGTCTGAAACTTCACTGAAATTCGTTTATAGCGAAAATAAAATCGACTTGTTTGAGACTAATTTCAGGACTAATCACAAACCCCAACTTCCACAGAAGATATCTCTGAAACTATAATGACTCAAAACCTGAAATTTTTATCAGATGTACTTTGCTATGTTGTCTCAGTCTACACAAAATTTCACTGCATGAAACTTCTCAAAAAAAAACTTATAGCAAAAATCTCAAGATAACTCCTTTAAAACTGATTTCCAAATTAGTCAAAAACCCTATATTCCATAGGCTATATTTCTGAAAGTATAACGAACTAGAACTTGAAATTTTTACCAGACGTACTTGGATATTTTTACTGAGTAACCTCCAAATTTCGTTGTTTGAAGCGTGCTCAAAAAAAAGTTATAGCGACTAGGACCAATGCTCTGATACCAAATGTTATGATCCCACGCCTTAAAAATGATAAAAAATCAATGAATATAGTCCACTTCGAGGGGTAAACCTCCTTTTACAATATATCCAATTCAAAATACAATATGAGATGAGATAAGATGATCCTAAGACTAGGTCTCTTTGGTATATATATAGAAGACAGAGGGTACAATTAAGGGTTCTAGCTAACCTACAAATATAACACTAGAAATGTAATAATTCAATATCTAGGGGCTTAATAAGAGGTTTTATACATAACATGGGGCTTTGTCTAGGGTTTAACATCCACCAACTTAAATCTCTCTTTACAGCCTGCAGACAACAAGCTCAATTTCTTGATAAAGTTCAGTCTACCTCACCACATCATGTTCCACTGTTCCACCTAGTAGCCTAAGACATTCTAGTCCAATTTCAAGCTCTTTGATAGGCCATCATCGAAAAACTAGTCTCACAGTGGACAAAAGACAGATTTCCATGGATCCTTTCCATATAAAAACAGCTGACATAGCCATCCACAAATTTGAGTATGAAATATATTTCACCCATCACAAACACATTAATAGCCTCTGCACAAACAAATGTTTTTCCCAAGAGTTACCAAGTCAACCAACCATCCAGAAGTATGTTAACCATAGAGCTTGGTATCTTTTTCTATGGAACTTGAAGGACCGCATTTTTAGTCTGTGTCACCAGCTAAATCCTTTTTGTAGTAGTCCTCACCTCACCATTGGTAAGATTGCAACAATAGCAAAATAAGCCAGATACTCATCATAATGACAACATGATCTCTGTCACTAGCAGATGATGCAGCATTAGATTGTCCCTGAAACAAGCCAAATCAATTCTTGAATACCTCTTTTTTGAAACCAAACCCTCTAGAGGACATCTGTAACACCAATACAAATTTAAGCCTTCACATGATAATAAAAAACTTCGTATCAAACAAAATATAACTGACCCATATATTAACTATATCATCCAAAGATAAAGGAGACCACCAGATAATCTGTATCATCTGTAATTGAAGGAATCATGACCATAAATAACTGCACAAGTTTCACAATATGTCTCATTTCTCTCCTAAAATTATGCAATGTAAATTTTTTTGTGTAAAACCTAATTGCAAAACACTTCTACACATGCCAAACTTTTATAGGAAAAGTTGTGTACCAAAAGCTCGGATAGGAGATAAGGGAAAGGTGTAACCAAACACAATATTCATTAGCCTCATTCCTGCAAGATGTTCCTTGGTGACTTTGTGATCAATTATAGTAAAAACACTTATATGCACCTATCTGAAGCTAACCCTATACTTACAACCTAAGTATGATCAGCTTAACATGCAAATGTTAACACTACTATCCCCTCAAAACCATAATGACTAACAGGTTTAGTTCCTATAAAACTTTGCCATGGGATACAGACATTTATTTATTTCTGGGCAGTAAAAATCCATTCATGACACTCGTGTTAGAAATTTGCATATGAAGTATGTTAAACAGTTTCTGTGTACTTCATGTCAAAAAGCCTGATCATGATTACAGTCTGATATTTTTAATCAACCATCAAAACTCGTAACAAAGAATTCGATCTCCTTGATGATCAATTAAGGTAAAGTTTTCACAGGATGACAAGACCCAGTATTAACATGCAAAAATAGACACGCTGGCTGTCTACAGTTGATCCCAAAGCAAGCAAAATCCTGTTTCATAACAAAGAACATGTTTGAAGCACATGGACACCTGACGCATCATGCAACATGCATTCCATTTAACAATAGAGGTTGCAGTTCAGCACTGAACTGGAAAACAATGTTTTACAGCCTTAAAAATTTGAATTCAGGCATGGGGAGTTGATGCTCAAACAAACTGCTCAACTTATCCTGTATAACTGTTCATCCAACACATAGGCTTTAGCTTCATAGTAACTAGCTCAATTCATAAAATAAAAGAAACACAATTTGTCCAAAGAATGTACCTGGTGAACAGGCTGTTTAACAAGTTGATCCAACCCATGATCTAGTTTATATTTCTTTTATTTTGCTTGTTTTGCTTCTGAGATCAGCTTTTCTACATTGGCACTTCTGTTACAATCTAGTCTGAGCATTCTCCAACTTCCCTCATTGCACCTCAGGATTGAGTTTAATTGACAAAATAATTATTTACTTGCAAAAGAATCGAGCATTAATGCTCATCAAATAGCTCTTCTGGAAGATCATTTACTTGTATGTCAGGGAACAATTCTTCAAAATCCTGTTTAATTTTGTTTCTCAATAAAGGATAAGGTAGAAGACCCTTCAGAACCACTCTATAAGGTAACTCCAATGGCAGATCAGGAGATTGCCTCATTTCTTCATATAGGTTTATAGCCTCCAGAGGTGACCCGTGATCTAAGAATACCCGTATAATATCAGCATATGTATGCTGATCTACATGTATATTCTCAGCCTTCATATCTTTCCAGACCTGCATTGCCTCTTCCCCCTTCTTATTTCTGGCCAATGTAATAAGCATATCCTTGTACAAGAACATGTCTGGTTTGTACCAAATCTCTTTGCGAACAGCATCAAAGATCTGCCAAAACAAACTTCCACATCAATATCTAAAGCAACTAAGCCACGGTAGAGACAAATAAATACCCATACTAAAACAATGATGCATAAGTCTGTGTTATGCTATACCCCAGTGGTTACTCATGAGATTGTGCCATAACATGGGCTGAAATACCAAGGGCGTCTTCACATCAAGAATTCCATTGATCTAGCCCAAAAAAAATTCATACTGATGTGGGTCGGGTGAATAGTCCCATCATCACTCACCCTTATAGCATGTCTATCTGACAGACAAAATTTGGTTTCAAAATCTGAGGTTTGCAAGTGTGTATTTTTTTAACAGTAAATAGAGAAGAAAAACATTCCTATATATATTCTGTACACAGTATTGAGGTAAGCTTGCGTCAGATGTTGCATGACAAGCTATAGGTTTGAGGTGTAAAAAATACAATCCAGCATGCATTCCTTCTGCAAAAATGCATCATCACTACCTGCCTGTGAGACTATAATAAGCATATGCAGAGAGGCACAACATCACATACAATGAGAGGAAAGCTCAGGTTCAAATCCCATGTGCAGACCCAGACAAAGAAATCCCATTGACTAATTCAAATATAATGATGGTGAAATGGGCTGTGTTAATATATTGAAATCCCTTTATCTTGTGCGATGAAAGCCACAGATTCAAATTTAACTCCAACTCAGATAAAGAAATCCAATTGACCCAATTGCAAATTTCTCATAATGAGCTGGGCCATGTGCCTCTGATGAGATAACAGCTACCAGTTCCACATACCATAGAGAAACTCTAGTAAAGAAATCCAATTGATTAATCAAAAGGACCACAACACCATGGCTAGGTGGATATAATCCTCTTTCACTGTGACATGAAGGGGACTTGAAATTAGGTAGGCACCTTACAAAGTTACAACTAAAAGCTCGAAATAAAAAAAGTTATCATCATGATCTTCGTTGGCACCAGTTTAAATCAGTGTAACACAGGTACGCATACCAATGTTATCAGAACCGAACCGGTCAACCCCAAAAATGTGAAACCGGACCAGACCGAAAAAAAAAAACGGTTGACCAAAACACTACATAAAATATTCAAATTTTGAAAAAAAACATATATATTCATGTGCATCCATATGAATCCACACCATTTATACACAAATATGCAAAGTTTCTCATTTATACAGCAAGTAAGAGGGCATATAACCAAAATAGCACTGAGTGCAATCCATATCTGAACCAAAATACATCAACAAAAAGGCTCTAAACGCCCTCTACAGTCCAAAAAAATCATGCTACAATAAATAACGACATATCATCAAAATCATTACCTATATTAGTATCCTCGTCATCAGTGTCACCCTCTAAGCATTAAAATAAGATAGAAAAACCTTAGCATGCCTAATAAGTGATTTACTTGAGTAAAGGGTACAATTTTACGAGGGTCAYGAGTCATGACAGAAGAGTTCAACAATCAATGCCACCAACATCAAGGTGCATAGAGGGCTTAGTGCTCTTGATTAAATGTTAGTTCCATACCCTCATACATGATAGAATCCAGTGGAAATGTTGCAACCCTGCCAATCTTGAAATTCCGAGAACCGCTAACTCTGTTGAATTTTGAATGGGACCTAAAATTATACTTTCTCCATATGAAGTCCAATGAGGTTGGAACCACTCTCAAATATCCTGAAACAATTAATGGTAATGTTAAAAATTTAAGTAAAAGGAAGTCCCTTTTACTTTAAGAATTTTATATTACCATTAATTACTAGGTTTGAGTAGGCCCTAGGGTTAGTTAGTAGACCCCCCTCTATTAAACAATTCAGATTTTTTTTGTAAAAATGAAATCCGCAGGTCCTAGATGCGCTGTACGGAACCGGACGGTTCGGTGAAAAAGGTCGATTCGGTACTGAACTGGCCAAAAACGGTTCAAGGATGCCGGTCCGGCCGGTTTTTCCCCAAAACTGGCCAGTTTAAAGTTTAAACAGTTCAGAACAGTTCTGATAACACTGACGCATACCCAACCTTCGGGTACACATTCCAGATGGAGACTCCATACTAGGGACATCGGGTGCGGCCCATAAATATCCGATATGTTGGGGACTTCCCAGTATGCCAGTGGGTAAGCCAAAGTACCCAAAATTTGTCCCCTATGTTCGGTTATGCACAAGGTACCTTCTACCTGCAAGGGACACACGAGTACCCACCTGTGTCTCCCTTTTTTTTAAGATAACATTTTTTTTTTAAAAAGCCCCAAAACCTAATTACTAATTTCCCACCCTTTTTCTAATTGATCCCACCAACCCTGCGACAGTTAATAAATCCTAAACAAACACAAGAAGAAATCACAATGATCATTTGCTAGTGCATCACTTTGCTGTTGTTGGGCAGTAATTTAGTGCTGGGGAGGGGGTTGGTGGCTGAAAACTCATAACAGCAGTGAATTTGCAGCATATTTTCATTGGATTCAATATTGAACAGTCATCAGTATGTATCATGATTCATGTATGAATCAAGTCTGTATTAGTAATTTATCAGTGATTATTTTTGAATTTTAAACTTCAAACATTAGTATTTATTTAGTATTTATATATTTCGCACAAGGTTCCCTATGCCCTACGCCCATGTAAACTTTCCACCCTAGGTGACTGCTGTCCTTATGTTCTCAATTAAATAAATCAAATGCAAAATTTCATTAACATAAAAATATAAATTCTGAACACGGCAACAATCACACAATAGCTGGAAAACAGTAAATAGCAAAAGCCTAAATTAATACATACATGCACAGATGATTTCTCCTTCTAAATCAGTCTTTCATTCCTTAATCCAGCTTACAAGGAAACCTCCACAGACTGCTTAACCTAGCAGCTGTACGGCCTGGTCAAATCACCCAAGAACTGAGCTGTACGGCTTTCACAAAGGGTACAGTCTGCACAGAAAACAAGAAACAGCAGCTGTATGCCCTGATGTACGGCACTATACAGATCTATATGGACCTGCTGTACGGATGCTTCTTTATGACCCTTCTTCAACCTACTTGACTGCAGATCAATCCTCTTCTTCCTGTCACTGTTTTCTCTCTTCTGGTTGCTTACCTGCTCAACTGTTCAATTATCAGCAATACCTCTCTATCTTGTCTTATTTATGATTTTCTGAAACCCTAATCTACCAAAACCTAATCTCCAAAACCCTAATATAATTTTGAGATGTATGGTTGAGATTAAAACTAATCTAAGTCGTTAATGCATTAAATGCACTTTATTAGACTCAACTGAAAAACATAAGATATTTCACTTTATCCTAAGTGAATTACAACATAGAATTAGTGACCACTTTTTCGAAGTGGTCACCAATGAAATGTCTTGAACCATTTCCTACACATTCATACTGAAACCTGTGCAAGAAGTTCCTACTCAAGCTACATTTTTTTAACACTCCCTCTTAGCAAGGAAGGAATTCTGCACCAATCCAAGTCTGTCTCTGAATGCTTCAAACTTCCCTTTCGCTAAGGGCTTGGTCAAAATATCAACTACCTATTGATCTATGGGAATTTACTGGAGCTTCACTTCCCCCTTTGGAATCCTGTCTCATTTGAAGTGATATATGATCTCTATGTGTTTGGATCTGTCATGAAACACTGGATTCTACGAGAGTTTGATACAACTCTAATTATCACAGTAAATACCGTGGGATCCAACTCTTGATCAAAAAATCCTGCAAGCAACTTGCAAACCTAGATGGCCTCACAACTAGCAATATTAGCTGCCATGTATTCTACCTCTATTTAGCTAAGTGTCACGGAAGTCTGTTTCCTATTGAACCAGGATATCATCATTGATCCCAAGCTAAAGCAACACCCTGAGGTGCTCTTCCTATCTGTTGCCTTGCGTGCCTAATTTAAGTTTTATACCCCTACAAACTCACTTCACCATCTCAAAGATATCTCAAAGTTCAAACCATACTCCACTAAGCCCCTAAAGTATCTAATCACATGTTTTCCTGCTACCCAATTCTCATCTCTTGGCTCCACCATGAACTAGCTCAAGGTGTTTACTGCAAAACATAAATCTAGCTTAGTGTTGACCAAATACATCAAAGAACCATCAGTTTCCTGTACAACGTAGGGTCCACCAACTCTGAATCTAATGTTGTCACCTTCTTCAAATTAGTGATCATGAGCGTGGTCATAGGTTTGGAGTCATCCATTCGAAATCTCTTCAGGATCTCCACTACATACTTACCCTACCCAAGGAAAATCTCCCTTAGTCTCTACCAAACCTCCAAACCCAAGAAGTAATGCATCATTCCAATGTCCTTCATCTCAAACTCAACAACCATATCTACTTTGCACCTTGCAATGAGCATCTCTACACCTATAAGAAACAATTCATCTACATACAACACCAAAATGAGCAAATCAATCCCAACAAATATATAATATAAATTAGAATCTGCTTCACTTTTGGTGAAGCCCATACTCTACAAATAATCATCTATCCTATAATACCATGCTCTCAATGCTTGATTGAGTCCATACAATGCTTTCTTAAGCCAAGCCCTGAGTTTGCTCTATGTACACTTCTTCCTCAATGATCCCATTAAGAAAATTTATCTCCACATCCATTTGACGTATCCTCCATCCCATAAATGAAACTAAAGACATAATAGATCCGATGGAATTGTACCTAGCGACTGGAGCAAAAGTCTCATCATACTCCACTCCCTCTCTCTAGGAGAAACCTCTCGCCACAAACTTCACTTTGAACTTCTCAATGCAGCCATCTACCACATGCTCAATCTTGTAGAGCCACTTGGAACTCACTACCAATTTCCCCTCCAATCTTGGCACTATGTCCCACACATCATTCTTCATGATGGAGGTGCACTCCACCATGGCATCTTGCCAAACCTGTTGGTTTGTTGCCTCCTAAAAGCTATAAAGCTCTAAATCTATGATGTTGCTCATCGATGCCATGTAGTTTGGAAACTTCTTCAGACATTTTCTCTCTCTAAATGTTCTCCTAGGATCCTCAACATACTCCTAAAGATCCCTCAATTTCTGAGTGAACCATCGAGGTCTCCCGATAGAACTGGAAAGTTTTATTGTCTCCTCCTCTTCACCTAAAGGTTGTTCTACGGTTCTGGAAATCATCGGTGACCCTAGTTCAACCTTCAGAGCTTCTTGCTCCTCATCCTCTATCATTGGAATTGGCTCATGAGACTTCCTGGATGCAAGGTCTTCCTCAAATTTTACATCCCTTCTCACTGTTATCTTCCTCTACTCTGGAATATAGACCCTATAGGCCTTTGAAGTCTCATTGTAACTCAAAAATAAACCCCTCATGTTGGAGGGCTCTAACTTGGTCCTCTTCTCCACAATGGTGGAGATATAAACTGGACATCCAAAGATGCAGAAATGACTCACATCTAGCTTCACACCAGTGAATGCATCCTCTAGTGTCTTTTCCTCCAATATCCTGTGAGGACATCTATTTTGGATGTAGAATGTTGTGTTGCATGCCTTTGCCCAAAGAAACATTAGCAATTCCTAGTCATGAATCATGGCCTTAGCAACCCCCATGATGGATCAGTTCTTCCTCTCACCAACCCCATTCTACTATGGGTTGTACGGAGCAGTTAGCTCCCTCTCGATTCCTGCCTCCTTGCCAAAACCCTCAAACTCCTTGGAGGTATACTCACCCCCATTGTCCAATCTCAAGACTTTGATCTTCTTCCTTGTCTAGTTTTCAACTAGAGTTTTGAACTCCTGAAGCCTGTTAAAGACCTCGTCCTTTGTCGTTAAGAACTAGATCCAAGTCGTGTGAGAGAACTCATCCGCAAAGGAAACACAATACATGTAATCCAAAATGGATCTGAACCAACGAATGGGAGTAAGACTCAATACCTACAAAGAAATTTGGCAATCTATGAAGGTTATCTAAACTATGTAAAAGACAAGTAAATGTAAAGATTGAATGACACAGAATGGAATGTGAGACAAAAATGAAAATTAAATAAAAAGAAAAAAAGAAATATAGGAGAGAAAAGAGTGAGGAATGGGAAACGAAAGGTCATCCTATTGGCCTTCCCATTACCCCATCTCTCCCTATTTCTCTCATCAATTTCACTCTCAAAGGGTTTTTTGGGCCAGGGGAGGAATAGGAGAGAAAGCCATGAATGCATTGTACTAGAGATCGTAGAAATGAAGAGATTGGACCCCATTCGAAGCTGGTTTTCCCATTTGGGTTTCCAGGGTAAAATTTATGATTTTATGGTGTTTGATTAAAGTGTGTGTTGCTTCGAGAAGTCCTCATGTGTTTAATACTCTGATGCATCATATTAACTTGTTGCCTAGTTATTTTTATGTGTGTGAGAATTCAATTTTGTTGTAGCTCTGTAAGATTTCTATTATAATCTCATTCTACAACTACAAATGGAGAATATCAACAACCAGAAGTTTTAGACCATTCATTGTTGTGTCCAAAAGATCAATGGCTCTCATCTCTTGACTATTGAATTGTTTAAATAACTTCTATTTTGGTTCCTCATTACCAACTAGTGTCTGTTGAAGTTGTTGGGTGAATTTTCTCACTCCTCTGGACTGTAATTTCATCTCCTAGCCGAATTTATTCTGCCTCGATTGGTTTAGCTCTGCCTGAAGTGAATTTTTAATTGCCGAGACGAATTCCTATTTGTTGGGTCATATTTCTAATCCCCTGAGGAAAATTTCTAATTGCCAGGGTGTTCTTAGTTTGCTAGACGTTTAAATTTTTTTGTTGGGGCGTTTTCGCACTTGCTTGGACAGATTTACATCTGCCTGGGCCAATTTTTCCCTGACCTAGGCGAATTCTTCCTTTCCCGGACTGCAATTTCATTGCTTGGGGTGAACTGATCCTCCCTGGGTCGTTTTCTCTCACACACATGGTTCTACAGTGGTTGTATGCATTGTACATAGCCTATGGACATATTCTTTCTCTCCATGGTGATCAGCATCAAATACAAAACGTTTTTTTTGCATCTGAGCACATGAGAGTAGAGGGGTTAAAAAAAATCATTGTTGAAGAAAACTGTTATGGAATTTGTGGGAGTGAAGGGAATTGGCCATGATTGGGAATGGGAAGATATATAGAGAAAGAATGTTTATCTACTTAGTAGTCTCATTAAAAGAGCACAGTTAGCTTCACTTGGTAATTTGAAATGCAGTATTTAATTTAGAGTCCTGCATTGTTTGCCTCAGACACGCGAGATGTCCAGTATTAGTAATTAGTTGTAAAAGAATGCAATGTTCACTCCTTCATTAACAATATTTGACTTGTTGCTCGATGTTCAAAGACTTGTGAGTTTGCTACTAGGATATTGATGCTCTAGATGCTCCAATTCATAGCACAAAAAATTTCTCACCTTTCATGCCATGTTTCCCAACTTGGAAATTGTTTGAGTTGGTGTATTGTTTCCAATAGGCTTGAATACATGCAATTAATCCAATGGCATTAACCAAGTTGTAGACTGTTGCTAGTAGACATCACCTATAGAGGCTAGTTCTAGCCATTCATGTACAAAGGATTGACCTGGCATATCAAAGCCAACAAATCGAACCACTAGAAACAAAATTAGAAATGCTCAGAACCATATTGATGAGTGGGCTACTCCATTGTTGAGAATTGGCATTGGTTTGGCATTGCACTCTAGCCATTGAAGTCTTGAAACCAATCCTGAAGGCGGAGAAGATTTGTTGGCCACTATAAGGAAGTAACCAGCAAGGTAACCCATCACACGAACAAAACCACCCTCACATTCCTTCAAAAGAATAGTGAGCAGAGGTTGCACAGAAGACATAAGTCTTGTAGTCAATCTGAGAACAGAGATCTCTGTACAAGACAGAGAAACAGAGAACAGATCTTAACTTCCGCAAAGGATCCCTGTTGGTGAAGTGAGTGGGCTATAAGTCCCTCATTTATGAATCAACATGCTTCCTAAAATTGATTCTACCGACTTCAGTCCACAAGCATCCAAATGCACTAGATCTAGAATCTCCTTAGATCTATGCTCGTTGCTTCAGAAGGCAACCTCGGCATGCTTGCCAAGCATGCACCACTGCATACTCCCTACTGTTCAATGTTGAACAGTGGAAGACCTGTGACTATCTCCCTCAAAATAAGCAATGCCTTATGATGCAGGTGCCTAATCCTCTTCTACCACAACTCACACAAGTTGTCACTATCATAAACTAGGGCTCAAGCAGGTTCATCTTAATCCTTTAAATATTACCGTCTCTAGCCACTATTACTCCAGTTGCTTCTAGGCTAGATTCCTTCAGCCTAATGAAGGCCTGCTAGTTCTTGAACTCTCAAGCATAGCCCTTATCCTCCATAACCAAAACTGAAGCAAATTCTTCCTAAGATCTGGAACAACCAAAACATCATCAAAGTTTGAACAGTTACCTGACTAGTGCTAGAAGGGAATGGTACCAACTCCTACTATTGGGTACTTGGCATCATCACCAAGCTCAAACTGAACCCCCGAGTCCTGCTTCTTTAGACTAGAAAAAAACTATCAAAGTTGATGCTTAGAGACCCCACTACTGACCCATAAAAAAAAATTCCTGATACAACTAACTAAATGCATACAACAAATTAAAAAACGTATGCATCTAGCAGAAATAATTAACAGCATGAATGCAACTACTTAAACTCATACACAGCAGCATATATTTGCTTAAAAATCAAGTTCATACACAGCAATAAAAACCCATGAATAAAACTGATAAACAGAGATAAAAACACTTATCTTTTAACAGCAAATGAGCAACTGACTGCAGGGGACGGACATTCTTCCCAATCGTAGATTTGCTGCTCCAAAATTTCAACAATAATCCACCCCCAATCTGGGACTACGATTCCACAAAAGAGGGTGTCTCTCACAGCCCAATTCACTCCCACAGCCAACTAGTTTTCCTACAGCTATCCCAATCCACCAACTCTCTTTCCCTCAACCTGTGCAACCCAAGGAATTTGGGATCCCCCTTCACTGCTCACAGTTCCTCAGGCCTTCCCACTTCCCTCCAGAGGCTCCAACACAAGGTTGGCTAGGAATCTCTAGGAAAACTAACAAAACAACCCACTGTTCAAGTGAAAATATCTCACACAGAAATCTCCCTCTCTACAAGCCTAACAGCCTGCTTCTTCATGCAACAAGAGCTCTAACGAGCTTCCCACAGCACCTACTATGGCTGCCTTCGAGCTCCAATGCTCCACACTCTCTTGTTGCTCCCAAAACCGCATGCAAAAACTGCCCACAATGGCCATTCGAATTTTCCTTTTACCCGAGAGTTGACTCACATTTCCCGAGGTTGATTGTACTCAACCCCCATGCTCTCATAACTATGGGATGTGACTTCTCCCACCAATTCCTATTACATGTGTTTAATGATTAGGCTCTCATACACTCAAAAGGAAATTAGAAAGGTTCACTTAAAATAATAATTTTAGGAAAGTGGGTTGGAATTAATACCCATAAATAATCCCCTCCTCTCCCCCCTCCCCTTGGACCCCTTTCTTAGACAATCCTAGACATTCCCCTCTCTTGTGGAAACTTAGCCCCCAATTACTCTGCCCATGTCCACCTGCAGCCCAACGTCACGTTTATATTATTATTACAATCATATACAATGTTTACAATTACATATTCAAACTCGTAGTTGTACATCGTATTTAATTACACATCGCTAAAACAGGGTTGTTACATTCCCCTACCCCTACAAATTGCACCGTCCTCAATGCACAGCACCATACTAGTATACATGTATAAAATTTACATCATAATACTTGAAACTTTTGCAAGTTCAACTCCTGCAACAATTCCAACCACTAATATCTCGTTCCCCGCAACCTACACAACCCAAGGAACTGTACCCCTTCTTTGCACCACGGTCCCTCAGGCTATACCACTTCCCTTCTAGGGCTCCAGCACAGATCGGGTAGGAACTCTCAAAGATGTGGCTCCAGGAACTCCAACTGCCAAAATGGAGCCTGGCATACTTTGTTCATTCAGCTTTCTTCAAAATTTTCAAAAATTTGTGGGTACTCCTCCCACATGGTCTCCTCGTGCTCCCACGTGGCGTCTTCTAGACCGTAGCAAGTCCATTGAACCTTTACCAGACTAATGGCTCCATTCCGGAGCACTTTGACTTTTCGGTCCAGGATGCGCACTGGTTCCACCCAAAAATCCCCTTCATGCTCCACTTGGATCATAGTCAAATCAATCACATGGTTAGGATCACACAAATATTTCTTTAATAAAGACATATGAAATACATTATGAATTCTCATGGATGCAGGAAATGCAAGCATGTATGCCATTGGGCCTATCTTCTCTAAAACTTCAAACGGCCCATAATATCTTGCTACCAACTTTGGGCAACTTTCCAATCTTAGCGAGCTCATTTTTTCCTTTACTTTTAAAAACACATGCTCACCCACTTTAAATTCCCTAATGTCCTGTTTTTATCTGCATAACTCTTTCGTTTGTCCTATGCAACCTTTAAATTCTACCTGATCTTTACCATCTACTCTTCCATTTCCCTTAGCAATTATGGCCCAACAACTGCTCTATATGTTGGGTTATCCCAACTCACTGGTGTGTTACATTTCCTTCCATACAAAGCTCCAAATGGGCTCATCTTTATTGATGCCTAGTACCCATTATTGTAAGCAAACTCAACTAGATGAAGGTAGTCTTCCCACTTGGAAGGATTGTCCACATCCTCAACATATCTTCTATTATCCGATTAGTTCTCTTTGTTTACCCATCTGATTCTGGGTGATATGTTGTAATGAAATTCAAATTAGTCCCAAATCCTTTAAACAACCCCTTCCAAAAGTTAGAAGTGAACTTGGGATCTCTATCTAACACTATTGCCTTAGACACACCATGTAGCCTAGCAATTTCCTTCATATAAATCTCTGCTATGTTGGATGCCTTGTGAGTTGTTTTCACCGAAATAAGATGTGCAGCCTTCGTAAGCTTGTCCACTACTACCATGATGAAATCATGTTGCCTTGTTCTTCTTGGCAACTTGGTGATAAAATCTATTGTAACTACCTCCCATTTCCATTTAGAAATGGGCAATGGCTGTAACGGTCCCGCTGGATGCCTATGCTCAGTCTTCACAATCTGACATTCCATGCACCTAGCTATGTGATTGCCACATCCTTCGTCATTCCGGCCAGAAATATTGGCTTCTTGCTACTACAATTATCTTCTAGTATCCTGGATGACCAGCATATGGACATTGTGCATTTCCTTCAACACTAAATTTCTCAAATCATGAGTGTTAGGAACATAAACTTTATCCCTAAACAAGAGGACTCCATCCTCTCCCAACCTATAGTCTTTAAACTTCAGTTGTACACTTTCTTGTTGCAAGCCTTATGTAACTTGTGCATAATGTCCATCTGATGCTACAGCTTCCAAAATTATGCTTTTCAAATCTGAACAATACATGTTGATGGTTGGAGCACGCATTTCATTCACCCTCCTACTAAGTGCATCAACCACTTTATTCTCTTTATCCTTGATGTGCTTGATGTCGAAATCATATTCACTAAGAAATTCCAGCCATCTAGTTTGTCTAGCATTCAATGTTGCCTGTTCGAATAAGTGTTTCAGACCACTATGATATGTCTTCAACTCGAACTTTCTTCCCATGAGATAATGCCTCCAGTTGTGAACTATGGCTGCCAACTCTAAGTCATGGATAGCATAATTTCTTCCATGCTCATTAAGCTTCCTTGACTCATAACATATGACATGCCCATTATGTGTAAAGAACTCCCCAAGCCCTTCCTTCCATGCATCTGTGCACACAACGAAATCTTCGTCTGGATTTGCAACATTTAGAATAGTTGCCCTGGCAATTAATTCTTTTAAAAGTGTTGAAAACTCTCCCCACACTTAGCGGTCCATTCAAACTTTGTTCCCTTCTTCTGCAATGAAGTGATTGGATTTGTAACTTTGGAGAAACCTTCAATGAATCTCCTATAATATCTAGCTCATCCCATAAAGGATCTCACTTCTGAAACGTTCTTTAGCGTTGGCCAACTTTTAATTGCTTCAATCTTTTCAAGGTCCACTGTCATGCCTTCCTTTCAGACGATGTGGCCCAAATAATGGATTTGTTTTTTATAGAAAGTGCACTTGCTTATCTTGGCATACAATTGGTGCTCTCTCAACACTTGCAGCACCATCCTCAAATGTTGCTTATGTCCCTCCTCTATCTTGGAGTAGATAAGAATATCATCCAAGAAGACAATGACGAATTTGTCCAGGCAATCTCTAAACACTCCATTCATTAGACACATGAAAGTAGCTGGTGTATTTGTTAAACCAAATGGAACCACCACAAACTCATAATGGCCATACCTTGTCCTGAATGTTGTCTTGTTGGTGTCTTCTTCTCTGATTCTTACCAGATGGTAACCTGACCTTAGGTCAATCTTGGAAAATATCCTTGCTCCTTTCAATTGATCGAAAAGATCGTCAATCCGCGGTAGAGGGTACCTGTTCTTTACAATGACCTTATTAAACTATCCGAAGTCAATACACAACATCAAAATTCCATCATTTTTCTTCACAAAGAATTCTGCAGAAAATTGCGGAACCCTAGAAACCCTAGGGCCAAAAATAAAAAATTCTCTGATTTGCAATATGAGAGTCTCTGGAGGTGCGCTGAAGGAGGCCGTACACTTCTATGCAAAAATTAGCCTCAACGTTCCAGTGGAAAGTGCAGAAACTAGCAAAAGAAAGAGAGTTGTTTTTGCAGTTGCAGCAAGAAGGTGACGGTTGGCTTCTTCAATGGCTTGTGCAATGGTCTCTTCAAGAACTCTGCTCTGATACCATGTTGAATTTTAATGCTTAGCTCATGCACATGTGGTTTATTTCAATTTAGCATGTACTTGAACCATAAACAATGTAGCTACTCTAGTTGCAGTAACCAAGATCATAAGAAGAATAACCATGCACAAGAACACAAGAGTTTATCTTGGGAAAAACCCAGCAATCCTTTGCTATATTCTCAAGAGAAAATCCTCCACACACCACCAAACCCTAGCACACAAGAGGGTGCTTACTTGACCTAGAAACTTGTGCCCAAGAGAGATGCGCACTTCAGTTGTACAAGTGTTGCTGAAATTATGAGACGACAAGTGAAGTGAGTGAGATCCACAATGGGGATATCCTCCTATTTATACAAAACCTGACACAGAAATAGATGTTTCTACTGGCACAATAGGGCCGACCTCTTCAACTGAATAATATAATTAATCATTACATAATATTAATTATCTTTCACATGGTGGGGCCGACTTGTACCCTTCACAACATAATTAGGGTTACAACAAATCTTACTCTCAGACAATATAGCAAGGGATCCACACATCCTCTAGTGCTCAGCCACTAGGGACACATCCACCTGTGCTCACCCACAGGGACATCACACTCAACAGATCACTCAACTGAGTCCACAAGAGTACCATCTGGAGAACCATCTCAGGACGACTCAACTAAGTCCATAACAGTACAAGGCAAGAGACCATCTCAAGCCGACTCAACTCAGTCCAGAGGAGTACAAGGCAGGAAACCATCTCAAGTCATCTCAACTCAGTCTAGAGGAGTAGACAGGAAACCATACGTCATCACAACTCAGTCCAAAGTTTGACGTACACCCATCACATGGCCACACCCAACACATGAGCTCTCTCACAGATGTCTCAACTCAGTCCAGAGGAGAACGATCTGGAGGATGACTCATCAAATTGCAATCATCAACACTCCCTCTCAGCTAGGGAGGCATTCTCCACCAAGCCAAGTCTCTCACGAAAGTACTCGAACTTCGTCCTGGCAAGCAGTTTGGTGAAGACATCTGCAACTTGCTCGTGTGTAGAAAGGTATTGCACATGTACTGCTTTCCTCTGCACCATATCTCTGATATAATGGTATTTAATCTCAATGTGTTTAGATTTATCATGAAACACGAGATTCTCTAAGAGCTTCACACAGCTCTGGTTATCACAATGGATAACAGTAGAATCCATCTCATCTCCAAATAAGTCTGCAAGGAGCTTGCGAAGCCACACTGCTTCGCGGACTACCACACATAACGTTGTGTACTCTGCTTTTGCGGTACTCAAAGCC
The DNA here is from genome assembly GCA_009831015.1 of Picea engelmannii. NCBI lineage: Eukaryota > Viridiplantae > Streptophyta > Pinopsida > Pinales > Pinaceae > Picea > Picea engelmannii. The sequence goes on from ML806078.1 coordinate 225,565, forward strand.
ACAGAGCTTTGTTTCCAACTGTACCAGGAAACCATGGCAGATCCCAAAGTAAAACAACAATCGGATGTGCTCTTCCAATACACTACGCTCCCTGGCCAATCTGCATCGAAATATCCCTGCAATCCCATGTCTACACCAAAGGCATATCTCAAGCCATAGCCAACTATGCCTCGTAGATATGTCAACACATGCTTCGTTGTTATCCAGTGTGTTTGTCTCGGTTGACTCATAAATTGACCGAGTACATTCACTGCATAGCATATATCAGGTTTGGTGTTAACCAGATACATCAATGATCCAATCAGCT
>ML806079.1:71532-95873 GCA_009831015.1 Picea engelmannii
ACTCTTAGCTAACCCTAGGCTACCTTTCCCATGAGTCATTTCTCCAAAAAAAAAAAAAAAAAGATGAATTTCCTCCTCCTCATGCGTGCGGGCTCAAGGGAGCATTTCGAGGAGCGTTTTTTTCCCTTGGGAGCGTCCAGGGAGCGAACGCTCCCTGGACGCTCACTGAGCGCTCCCTCAAAAACCAGGGAGCGCATATTTGAAGGAGGAATCGCGCTCCCTAAAAATGCTCCCCTTCGGAGCGCGATTCGAGAGCGGGTTCGAGGGGGGGGGGGGCGCTCCCCCGCAGCCTTGGTTCAAACAATTTAGTAGAGTAGAAGATTGTGAAATGTTCATGGCAAATGTGATGGTAGGTGGCATTGCAACAATACATCCTTTCTTCTTCAATAGAGACACACCCCAATCCAGGATATGTAATATCCCCAATGGACTAAGCAAGGATATTATGATCTTCTATGCAATGATGTTGTTTTTGGTTGTGCGCTTTTGTCAAACAATTTGCATTACATGTATTTTTATGCCAAAAACTTGGTTGACAACTTTCTACAAACAGTTTGCATACACACTACTGATAGACTTTCGTCAAACATGTTGCAATGCAATCCTAGTACACATGAAATAGAAGAGACAACATGGAGTATTTTTATTATGGATGAAACCCCAAACACAACAATAACAAGTTGTAATGGTTGCTATGGCAGCTGCAATACATCAACTAAATACACAATGCTCAAACCAAAAACCTGGAAGATGCCATGATCACCTCCAGAAAGCCCCAAGAGCCTCCTAAGAAAGTCGTTACACCTCTAACCTAAAGACAAACCACAAAATGAAGCTCCAATGAAAATCTCGGATGGATCCTCCTCCTTGTCTAGCTAGGGTGGATGTTGCACCACCGAAACCAAACCACAATGGAAGGGTTTTGTCAAAACCGCAATGAAAACCCTGGCTCACAAGAGCACTCCAAACAAGAGATCAATCCAAAACATAAAGAGAAAGTGAAGCGCTACCCCTCCTTGTATTCTTCTCCGATGCCCTTCTAGAACTTTTCCTTTTGACTTAATCAACATGACCCTTATTCCCTTTTTACTTTTCACTTAAAGATTAAAGTCACATTTTCCTAATGTTTAAGTGACTATCAATCTTAAAGTTACCTTTTAACACCTTTTTAATGCCAGAAAGTGATTAATTTGCCTTTAGGACATTTCCAAATGCTAGAAGTCTCTTTCTCATCATGCCAACCTCTAGATCTTTTCATCCTGATTCCAACAAGTTATTACACTAAGGTGTCCCCTCAAATAATATGATCCAAATAACACCTTTAGTGCATTTAATTAGATTATGCTCAATAAGACACCCAAATTACGAGAATCGTCGGAATGCCACTGTACCAAGAACAAACTATGCGGAAGTGATCCCGGTAATAAAAGATGGTAAATGGACTAGGTTGGGCCTCATATAACTAATTCAAACCCTTCGATCTCTCTGGTAATCATAACCTCACCTCTTTGTCTTGGTTGACGCAAGCCTCAGAGGTTATCTCCAACTGCAGAACAAGGGAACCCAAAAATGGGGACATTACAGACCTCCCTTCCCAAATATTGCTTGTCCTCGAGCAATGCCATCACAACCTAACGCTCCACAGACTCAACCAGACTGAAAATGATACCAAGGTCCCAAACCAACTTGGAAGATGTGAAACATCCTCCGCTCAACGCATGGTCCAGCAAGGTACTGACATAAGAAGCCTCCTGAATATTGTAGATAAGTAGAGCAACTCGATACTGCAACAAATCGATCAACCCCTCAAAGAACTGCTCTACTAGAGAACCAATCTCATAAAAGTAAAAATTGGCTCTCACCTCTATGTCAGCAGCTAAATTGTTTAATACTAAAACCCCATGGTCCCACACTAATCTCAGAAAGGAACCACCATGCTGACGTTGTGCCACTCTGATCATAAACGTCAACCACTGTGCCCAGTCTGCTTCCTCCTCTTCTGGTACCCCAAGCTGAAATACCTATAAGGGATGAACCTACTACCATGAATAGTAGCCTACATAGACATCTAGGTGAAGTCACGGCCTACAAATCCATTGCCATACTCAATCTCGAATATCAAAAAAGGAAGTTTGTCCCAATCACTGGCAATGACTCTGGCCTACTCATGGACTCTAAACATCTCTCCACTAGATAGCTCTGTCACCTGTGCTCCCCCATACTCCGAAGAAATCACCGAGAAGTGTGTGAACTGCTAAATCACTGCATGCATACTATCTTCCCACTTTACCCTTGGTAACCTTGTGATGCAATCTATCAACATGCTCTCCCACTCTCTACCAGAAAGGGTCGAAGACTGCATCAATCCTGCCAGATGAGTGTGCCCCGCCCTGCTCTACTGACAAGTCATACACTTAAGCATATCTCCCCCTACATTATCCTCGAAGCCCCCCCTCCTTGCAAACCTCTCTCAAGCATGCCTAATCTACAAGGTGTTAATACAAGAATCCACCTAACTTCCATTGGTAAGCCAGGCAATCATGAAATGTGTAAACTCGATCAACTCCTCAAAAGACCGCTCCTCCAAGCAACCAATCCTACGCATTCCAAGAGTAACTCTGGAAGGCGAAAACTGGCCATCTCTTCTGTATCGGTTGTCGAGCTATCAAACACTGCAATCCCAGGGTCCCAAGCTATTCTCCGAGAGGAATCATCATGTCGATGTTGCACCCCTCTGATCATAATTGTCTGACCACAATACTTAGACTGCGCCCTCCTCTCCTGGACCCCCGAGCTGAAATCCCTGAAAGAACGAAATTCACTTTCCTGGATCATGCCTCGCCAAAGCATCGCAGTGAAGTCAAGGTCTGTCGACCTGCAGATAGACTCGATCCTGGGTATCGTGAGGGAAATCTACCCCTTCATATAGAAAAAAGCTCAACAACTCCTCTCACAACGTCCCCACAATGACACGGACCAATCACTGACATGACCCTGTCAATCATCCTCATCATCTGACGCAGTTTATCACTCTGATGAATGTTAGGGTCCCACCACCAATTTGGAAGTCCACCACTCTTAATGCTTGCTGAAAAATCTATGACTCAATCCAACAGAGTCTAGATCTCCTCCTGTGCACTCTGGGCAATGATCACATGGTCCAAATGAAAACCCTTTGTCTTGGCCACAATGCCACCTCTCTCATCCAACTGACTCAGGTGAACCTCACATGTCCTGTTGTATATAATGAAGGCATCAAATAACAGCAATAGATGCCTCTGTCGCTGCTTACAAGACTGGAAAGTGACAAGTGCGTTGGTCAACCCCAAGGGCATGACCAAGAAATCATAATGAAGTTTGGAAGCAAACCTATGAGTATATTGCTCCCTGGCCCTCATCTGGTGATATCCCAGATGAAAATCGATCATCGAGGGATATGCTTCCCCCTAAGGCTCACCCATCCACTCACCGATCCTGGGCAACTTGAACTCAATGGTATGCTATAGACTCTGTCAAGAGGTCTCCCTGGAAAGAACGCTCCAAAACTCCATTGTACACTACCGTGTGCCAATGAATACCCCTGCATACTGTTTCCTATCACTGAATCATCCTGTACCATCCTGTATCCTGTAGGTGCTATTGTATCCATCACTCTACTGATGTCGCCTGAACTTGTATCCCAGAGCATGTCGATGTCTATCATATACCTATCCACCCAACCCATGGATGCAAATACTTCCTTGCGGGCTGGCCCACAAGGAATGTGCTCAACTATCTCCTCCGTAGCTAAGCCTTGAGCCTTTAGTGGGCTCTCCAAAAGAAACGGCTTAGGATTCCCACAATGCAAAACAGCAGCATGGTCAAAACCTTCTACGTCATACCTCTCCTCAAGCACCTGCAAATCTGAATGTTCCTCATGTGGGATCGTCACAAGAGGCTCTCTCCTCCCTCAAATCATGAGTGCCACTCACGCCCTCATGTGTCACAGCTGCCAAAGATGATGGAGTCTCTATTGTTGTCAATGATGAAGAGCGTGCCAAACTCAGTAGGTAACAAAGCTCCTCAACTTCCCTTTCCTTATCTTCAACGAACTTAAGAGCAAGGTCCCTATCCATGAACAGTTGCAAGTAATCTGATTTCATCTTCTCTAGTGCTTCTTTGATTATGTGCAATTGAGCACTAGTGACTCCACCTACAACTCCTTGTTGTCTCTCCTCCATTTGGGCTTTCCAAATAAGTTCCTCGATGAACTTATGAGTATCATCTACCCTCGTCAACACTTGTACAATTTGCTCCTCTGTGACCAACAATCAGTCCTCCAAATCACGCAATGTTATTTTATCAACATGGCGTTGGTTGTCACACAAGGGACCGATTGACTCACTAGATGATACCATGCAATGATGGGAAATTTCTGATTTGTTTTCACCTCCAAAATCAGCCCCTTCTTTGCCATCCTCCACGCATGGATTTTGAGAGGATAGATCAATATCCCATGGCAATTTTTCAAACACCCATCCTTCATCATATTGAGGTACAGTCACGCCCCCATCATCATAGGCATCTTAAATGGGATATGGTGTTGAATCCTCATCGTGTGTAGGTGCTATCACTCTTGACTCACCCTCATCATAAGCATCATACACAAGGAAAGGTGTTGGATCCTCAACAACTATTGATTGGAACATTTCTTCATAGTCAACATAAGTAGGACAAGATGTTGCATCCTCATCTTTTGCTGATTTGAAAACTTCATCACAGGTATACCCATCCAACACACTAGTGTCATCGGCCTCAACGGTTAGCTCTAATGGTGTATCATAGGATGTTATTTGGTCTTCCTCTATGCACACATCCTCAAAATGGCAATGCATACTCATCTCTCTTCAATTTTTTCCCTGTAACTTTAAAGGAATCTTCGTCCAAATCCTTGGGCCACCTTTTGTACTTAATGGTGCAATATTCTTGTAAGGACATAGATGCACAAATCTCCTCACCCAATGCTAGATACTCTCTGTAGTAAGTCCTGTATTTAATTGTTGCTAGCTCCCTCTTGGTTTGTTGAATGTGATGTGAAATTTCAGCCATGAGCTCCCTCTTTGTCTTCATCTTTTCTTACCCTTGTACAATCCCTCTTCACTGCTATTATAAGCTTCTGCTGCTATTTACGAATTTCTAGATTAGGGCTTCCTTCAAACAATTTCCTTAGTTTGGTAATGTTCCTTGCTAATTTTTCCAAATTTTGTTCAGTTCATTGGTGTGGACATTTAGTCAAACAGTTGCCAGTAAACCACCTTTCTCCACAGCTTAGTACTTCTGATTGCTTACTAATAGTATATAGAAAATGGACATAATATGATGTTAAGTTTTACTGTTGTTATTAGGTTATTTCCAAATTACTTGAGCATTCAATGCATTTCCAAAACAATAGCATAAAGAGGATCACTGAAAGAAACACAATCACAAGGTACGCAACATTTTATCCTGGTAAACCCTCATGGGGGAGAAAACCCAGCAAAAACTTCCTCAATAATAGATTGCCAATACAATGCCAAGACTAAGACCAAAACACCAAAGATAAACCAAGATTAAGCATGCACCTCTCTTCTCCTTCCTCCTGCAACTGCAACTGCCTTCAAGATATGAGCACTAGATGAGTGAGAGTGAGTGTGTTCAAATGAGGCATCATCCTCACATATAAATGCAAGTTGAGGAGGCGCTAGGGTTATGTCTCTTCACTTGGTGGGGCCGACTTCTCCTAGAAGTAGTTAAAACCACTTTATAATTACTAGGGGCCGACTTTACAAATACCACTATACAATTGCAGTTCGACCACTCCACAAAAGGGGATTTGATCTTATACAAGACTCAACTTGATCAATCTGCAAAAGGGGATTTGATCTATTAAATTAAATAATAACTCAAATATAATTAGAATATTCTTCGAAGTTACAATATTTCAACATATGACAGCAGTATGACAGCAGTACAATGGATCACTTTCATAAATACTCTAATCAGCAACATAAATGAAGACAAGTTCAGAACTGTTCATTAAATAAGAGCTGCCTGTAAATGGGTAAAATGTGCAGCAATCATACATGTTGAATTTTAACAATTTCCAGATCTGATAATTACTTCCTTATGATTTCAAACAGAATTTTAATACCACTGTTATCATAGAATAATTACACACTGAAAATTTCAACCAAAAACTATACAGCGGAAACAATAGAATCATGGAAAGCTAGCGATGCACAATAGACACAAAGATTTTATCCTCGGAAACCCAACAACTTTTCTCTAGAAGAAATCAATCCAAGATTACAAGTATATCATCAATATGAAGAAACCCTAGCACTTGGATAAGTGCACCCTTGAAAGAAAGATAACCTGGACAAGATAGCGCATCCAACAAAAGATAGAAAACCCTAGCAAAAGATGCCCCTTGCTGAAATTGCACCTTCCCTTCTTGAACAACAAACTTCTTCTTGAACATCGAACTTTATGAGAGAAGAGAAGTTGTGAAGTGATGATGATCAAATGAGAACCAAGGCGCCTTGTTTAGTCCTTGTTGAAATTGCACCTCCCCTTTTTGAACATCGAACTTTATGAGAGAATAAAAGTTGTAAAGTGATGATGATCAAATGATAACCAAGGCGCCTTATTTATACTAAACAAGTCACCTTAATTTTACCCGCGGGGCTGACTTGTACTGCTTGGTATTTCTTCTTGCTAGAAAAGTTGTCCATGAGCCATGTTGATTTACCTTCTCCTCACATGCACGTCTAATTAATATAGGACTCTAATGTTGAGTAAACCCACCGAGAAGCCCCTCATCCCAAGAGGTCTCTTGAGCCTACATCTTCAACATTAGACTAGACTTGTAAACAAGTCAAACCTGCCCTATAAATTTAGATCACTCCATCCTGAAGCAGGCAATGTGAGAGCATCTCGAGTCTCTATCACTCCTAGTCAAATCAGCATGACAAATAGGAGAGAGGCTACACCTGGGTCATTCACCACTAGCCAAATCAGCCTGGTCCTGTGAGTGAATGTATCATCCTCCCTTGGTCATATCAGCATGACCAATCTAGGAGAATGTCTACCCGATGCTGCTAACTGGAGAAAATCAACACTCCCTCTCAGCAAGGGAGACATTCTGCATCAAGCCAAGCTTGTCTCTGAAGTATACAAACTTCGCTCTAGACAGAGGCTTGGTAAAGAATGTCGGCTATCTGCTCATCTATGGATATGTATTGGAACTTCACTTCTCCCTTCTGCACCATGTCTCGGATGAAGTGATATTTGATCTCAACATGCTTCGACCTGTCTTGAAATACTGGATTCTCCGAAAGCTTGACACAACTTTGATTATCATGATGTACCAAGGTCACCTCTAGCTCCTGATCAACTAGTCCTACAAGAAGCCTCTGATGCCATACTGCTTTGCAACTTGCGACACTGGCTACGATATACTCTGCCTCTGTTGTACTGAGTGCTACAAAAGTCTGCTTTCTGTTAATCCAAGATATCATAGCTAATCCTAAGCTAAAGCAGCACCCCAAGGTGCTCTTTCTGTCTACTAAACTCCTTACCTAATCAGAATTTGTATATCCCTACAGCAGCACTTCACCACCTAAGACCTATCTTAGACCATATCCAACTGTACCACGCAGCTACCTCAACACATGCTTTGTTGCAACACAATGGAACTGCCTCGGCTCAACCATAAACTGGCTCAAGGTGCTCATTGCAAAGCAAATATCTGGCTTGGTGTTAACCAGGTACATCAAGAATTCAATCAGGTGTCTGTACATAGTGGGATCCACCAAATCTGAATTTGTCATCATAGGTGTAGCCATGGACTTGCAATCCATCATACCGAATCTGCTCAAGATCTCAACCGTGTACTTCCCCTGTCCGAGGAAGATCTCACTTGGTCTCTGCCACACCTCCAATCCCAAGAAAAAATACATCAAGCCAAGATCCTTCACCTTGAACTCAGAGGCCAACTCCCTCATGCACCTGACAATGAGCCTCTTTGCCCCCGTAAGGAACAGATCATGAACATACAGCACCAAGATCAAAGGATTGCCATCAACAACCTTGTAGTAAAGCTTGGGATCAACATCACTCTTGGTGAAGCTCAAACTCATCAAGTATCCATCAATCCTAGAGTACCATGCCCAGGGTGCCTACTTGAGTCCGTACAAGGCCTTTTTCAATCTACAAACACGAGACTCCTTCCCATGTATCACAAAGCCATGAGGTTGCTCTATGTACACTTCCTCCTCAATCACATTGTTGAGGAACGCAGTCTTCACATTCATCTAATGCAATCTCCAACCCATAATTGAAGCAAGAGAAATAATAGTCTTGATGGAAGTGTACCTGGCGACAGGAGCAAAAGTCTACTCATAGTCTACTCCCTCTTTCTGAGAGAATCCTCTTGCCACAAACCTTGCTTTGTACTTCTCGATGCTGCCATTTGTTGCGTGCTTAATCTTATAGATCCACTTGGAAGTCACCATTGAATTCCCCTGTGGTCTCGAAACTATCTCCCACGCATCATTCTTCATGACGGACTGATACTCTTCCATCATGGCATCCTTCCAAACCTATTGGCTTGTTGCTTCCTCATAACTGGAAGGTTTGGAATCAATGATGTGACTCATCAATGCAATATAACTCGAGAACCTCTGAGGTCGTTTGCTCTCCCTAAAAGTACCACTGAGAATTGCATTCCCCTTTGCATCCTACAAAGTGTCACGAAGCCATGCTCACCTCTTCTCGATTACTACAACATCTCTAGGTAGAACCATTGGCTCTACCGACTCCTCCTAATAATCTGAAGGATGAACAACTGGACTAGAGGGACCTATACCACCATCCTTCGGAGCCTCTTGCTCCTCACTATCAATCTCCAAATGAGACTCTCTAGACTTCCTGAAGGCTACCTCTTCATCAAAAGTAACATCAGGACTAACTTCAATCTGACGTTGTCATGGAATGTAGATCATGTAGGCCTTCGAAGCCTCGTTGTATCCCACAAAAGTATCCTTCTTTCCAAAAGATTCTAACTTCGTCCTCTTCTCCTTGGGCACATGGATGTATACTCGACAACCAAAGATCCTCAAATGGTTGACCTCTGGTTTCACTCCTGTGAATGCCTCCTCGGGAGTCTTATCTCCCAATATCCGATTAGGACTTTTCTTCTGAACATAAACTATTGTGTTGGAAGCATCTTCCCATAAGAACATGGGTAGATTTTGATAATGAATAGTTGTCTTGATGGCCTCCACAATGGACATGTTCTTCCTTTCTGCAACCCCATTCTGTTGAGGCTTGTAAGGAACTGTTAACTCCCTCTTGATCCCTGCTTCCTTGCAGAAATAACTAAAGTCATTAGAAGTATACTCTCCTCCATTATCTGACCTTAAAACCCTGATCTTCTTCCCCATCAAGTTCTCTGCTTGAGCCTTGAACTCCTGGAACTTGCCGAAGACTTCATCTTTAGTCTTCATGAACTAGATCCAAGTCTTCCAGGAGAAATCATCAATGAATGTCACATCGTATAAGAAGCCACCCAAAGATGATACTAACATCGGTCTGCATACATCTAAATGCAGTAGATCCAAGATCCCTTTGGATCTGCTATCACTACTTGGATATGGTCCCTTGGTATTCTTACCAAGTGTACATCACCTGCAAACACCCTCATGCGCTCCCTGGAACTCCGGAATACCTGTAACCATTCTCCTTAATGTTGGCAAAGCCCTGTAATGCACATGAGCAAATCTTCGATGGCATAACTCACATGAACTAATATTGTCATGTACCAATGCTTGGGATGGACGCCCTAATAATCTGTACAGTCCTCCCTCTCGAACACTAATTACTCATGTTGAGTCTATGCTCGAGCCCTTAAGCCATACAAGAACCTGACCATCTACAAATGCAACTCTGTAACCTCTATCCTCCAACGCTAAGATAGATACCAGGTTCTTCCTTAATCCTGGTACAAACAATACATCTCTCATGTGTAGAGAATCTCCAGACTCTAGCCGAAATGATGTTGCTCCAACTCCTTTTACTGCATACCTGCCATTGTCTCCAAGTTCTACCTATAATGTTGAGTCCTTCTCTGCTAAATCTCTGAGAGAATCTCGGTAACTTGCCATGTGCCTAGAAGAAATATTCCTCTAGAGAATCTCGATAACAATCTACCAACCGGGTATCACGACTATCTATAATAGTGCAGGTAAGAGCGGAGACAAAGAAATATTGATTCCAAAGTTCATCTGCAATCTCATCAAGTTTAGATTCCTTTGTCTTCTTCTATGGCGGATGCTCAGCAACATTGATTGTTTATGCATGTTGTTTTCCCTTCCTTTTCTTCGAGGACACTGAGAAGCATAGTGACCAAATGTGTGACAATTGTAGCACTTGATCTTTGAAAGATCCTTCTTCTTATGTTCTTGAACTGGAGTTGATCCTCCACCTGTATTCTTCTTTCCAAGATTTCTTTTATCTTTGCCTTTTCTTGCATGAGTTGCTAGAGCTTGAGTTCCTTCATCCCGGGGTCTCTGCAAGCTGCTCTTGGACAATACTCTAGCCTCCTCTTGGAGAAAATCAGTCCATAGTCTATCAAACGTGGGCAGCTTCTCTCGCCCACAAATGCTTTGAACAAATGACCCATGAAGAAGGCAATCCATTAAGAGTCACGGTAACAAGTTTTGCATCATCAATGGTGTCTCCAATGGCATTAAGATGATCTCTCAACTGGGAGACCTTCATGAAATAAGTGGCAACTGAATCTAACTTGGTCATCATGTTACAACAAAGCTCATTCCTCAAAGCTAATTTTTTGTTAGTGTTCTTACTCTCGAACAATTGCACCAAGGCGTCAAACATTTCCTTGGCAACCTTCAACTCAGCAATGTGAGGAATCAAATGATCTTTTACGGAATCTATCAAGATCATCTTCGCCTTTGCTTCATTCTTCTTGTGCCTAGCTTTCTTTTTATCACTTTCTGGTTCTGAGACAACTTCTCTTACATAATTATGAATCTCATTTTCATCCAAGATGAAGAGTATCCTGGTCTTCCAGGATCTGAAATTTGTAGCATCATCCTGTATGTCTTCTACTCTGAGACTGGTCACCATTGTCAACCAGCCTGAAACCCTAAAATTTCAACCTTGACCAAATGTCAAGCTGAGAGCACCAAAAGATGCGCTAGGGTAAGGCGAGTATATCTTAAGCAAAATTAGTCCCAACGTTGTCCAATAAATGCCCAACGATTTCCAGAGAAATTTCAGGTCTACTATGCAATGGCAGATTTCAACAATGCTCTGATACGATGTTGAATTTTAACAATTTCCAGATATGATAATTACTTCCTTATGATTTCAAACAGAATTTTAATACCATTGTTATCGTAGAATAATTACACACTAGAAATATCAACCAAAAACTATACAGCGGAAACAATAGAATCATGGAAAGCTAGCCGTGCACAATAGACACAAAGATTTTATCCTGGGAAACCCAACCTTGGGAGAAAACCCAACCTTGGGAGAAAACCCAACAACTTTTCTCTAGAAGAAATCAATCCAAGATTACAAGTATATCGTCAATATGAAGAAACCCTAGCACTTGGATAAGTGCGCCCTTGAAAGAAAGATAACCTGGACAAGATAGCGCATCAAACAAAAGATAGAAAACCCTAGCCAAAGATGCTCCTCGCTGAAATTGCCCCTTTCCTTCTTGAATAGCAAACTTCTTCTTGAACAACAAACTATATGAGAGAAGAGAAGTTGTGAAGTGATGATGATCAAATGAGAACCAAGGAACCTTATTTATACTAAACAAGTCACCTTACTTTTACTCGTGGGGCCGACTTGTGCTTCTTCTTGGTATTTCTTCTTGCTAGAAAAGTTGTCCATGAGCCATGTTGATTTACCTTCTCCTCACATGCACGTCTAATTAATATAGGACTCTAATGTTGAGTAAACCCATCGAGAAGCCCCTCGTCATAAGAGGTCTCTTGAGCCTACATCTTCAACATTAGACTAGACTTGTAAACAAGTCAAACCTGCCTTATAAAATTAGATCACTCCATCCTGGAGCAGGCAATGTGAGAGCATCTCGAGTCTCTATCACTCTTAGTCAAATCAACATGACAAATAGAAGAGAGGTTATGCCCGGGCCATTCACCACTAGCCAAATCAGCATGGCCCCATGAGTGAATGTATCATCCTCCCTTGGTCAAATCAGCATGACCAATCTGGGAGAATGTTTGCCCGATGCTGCTAACTGGAGAAAATCAACAATACAAAGATATACATGCTTGTAGATGGAGTTTGTATGCAGCAGAAAATTGGACAATGTAACAAGAATCCCGAAATAGGTAACTCGTCCAATCTGGGAATGGATTAACCCATAAAGATGGCTCTGTCTTCAACGCTCAACTCGGTCACAAAAGTAAGGAGCACGACCCAGCAAGGCATACACGTCCCACATTAAGTAAAAATCGGCCCTAGTCAGTATAACTCGACCCCAACATGTTTGCAAACTGCCCAGCAATGGATTTCGGTCTCCCCACAGCCTCAACTCAACCCAAACAGGAGAGATCAGCCCTCCTCAACAAGAACACAACCCGGGCCACTTAATAATCTGCCCAACAGTGAGACTCGACCCATAATGGAAAGACAAAAACCAGAACTCGGCCTCTTTATCCAAGGAGTTCGCCCAACAGTGAGACTCGACCCATAATGGAAAGACAAAGACCAGAACTCGGCCTCTTTATCCAAGGAGTTCGCCCAACCAGTAGTAAATTTCCCCTTCAACCAAAACTCGACCCAACAAAAAGAATGGTGACCTTACTTGGAAGAAAAGCAACCCCTCAACAAAGATCTCAGTTCAATAATGGTGATTTCAGCCTCCCACAATGCAACTCGACCCTCCTACTCAAAGATCTCAACCCCTACAAATCGGATCTGAACTTCCCAAAAAGATTTGCGCCCTGGTTACTCAAGTTTGGCCCTGGAATAGATAAATCGGCCCAGCATTTAGAGATTTCAGCTTCTTAAAGGATGATTTGGCCTGCTCCAAGCTAACACGGCCCTGCCAAAGGAACTCTGATGTAGATGTAAAGAACTCAGTCCACACACTAGGATTTGGCCTTGGTATTATTATTTCCCCTCAGGCTGGCAAGATCTCCAACTCTGATACCACTGTAATATCCCCAATGTACTAGGCTAGCATATTATGATCTTCTATGCAATGATGTTGTTTTTAGTTGTGTGTTTTTCTCAAACAATTTGCATTACATGTATCTTTATCCCAAAAACTTGGTTGACAACTTTCTACAAACAGTTTGCATACACACTACTAGTAGACTTTCCTCAAACATGTTGCAATGCAATCCAAGTACACATGAAATAGAAGAGATAACATGGAGTATTTTTATTATGGATGAAACCCCAAACACAACAATAACAAATTCTAATGGCCGCTATGGCAGCTGCAATACATCAACTAAATACACAATGCTCAAACCAAAAACCTGGAAGATGCCACGACCACCTCTAAACTAAAGACAAACCACAAAATGAAGCTCCAATGAAAATTTTGGATGAATCCTTCTCCTTATCTAGCTAGGGATGTTGCACCACCGACACCAAACCACAATGGAAGGGTTTTGCCAAAATCCCAACGAAAACCTTGACTCACAAGAGCACTCCAAACAAGAGATCAATCCAAAACATAATAAGAAAGTGAAGCGCTACCCCTCCTTCTATTCTTCTTCGATGCCCTTCTAGAACTTTCCCTTTTGACTTAATCAACATGACCCTTATTCCCTTTTTACCTTTCACTTAAAGATTAAAGTCACATTTTCGTAATGTTTTAGTGATTATTAATCTTAAAGTTACTTTTTAATGCCAAAAAGTGATTAATTTTCCTTTAAGACATTTCTGGATGCTGGAAGTCCCTTTCTCATCATGCCAACCTCTAGATCTTTTCATCCCAGTTCCAACGAGCTATTACACTAAGGTGTCCCATCAAATAATATGATCTAAATAACACCTTTAGTGCATTTAATTAGATTATGAAAGGTCCAACTAATAGCTATACTTGGAAGGTCTTTTATGAGCCATCAAAGTGTATATTCCTTGTTGTCCCTAAATTTTTTGAGTATACTTGTGTGTGGAATCTGGATTCAAGGCACATTGCACTTCATTTGAGAAACGTTGCAAAGGTTTATTGTTTCCAACCAGCCTAGCCATCAAATCAATGAAGTGAAGGGTGCAACAACCCTCTCTAAATGCTTAGCGTTGCCACCCTTTTTTATTGTTGTCTACTGCCTTATTCACTGTGAAAAATGCAGAGGTAACAAGGTGAATTAGGTCAATGGTATCTGTGTTTGGAGTAGAGCTCCTAAGGTTCCTTCTGGATGGTTCTTATGCTGAGAAATTGACTTGGAATAAGACCCAACATCCTGGCGTAGGTGCCAATATCTCCCTCCCAAACTTGTTGACCGAGACCATTTCCTTGACTATAACAAACTGCAAGTATCCAGAGACCGAACAAAGGTTAATTGACTACCCTTTAGAGCAACACTTGTCATGCTTCCTTGCTTCCTAGGTTTTCCACACACACAGCTACCCTAAACCATACAAACGACCTGCTAAAAGTGTGTATTGTGTTGAGTTTTGTGTACCTTGGGAAGTGGTCCCCTTGGGTTTGTAGTCTCTAAACACAAGAGGGAAATGTTTGACCCTTGTACCTTTACTTTATGATCTAATTTCACTTTGACTTAGTCACTTAAGTCATAAAGTGACAATTAATTCACAAAGTGGGTGAATTAATAGACATAAAGAAAACTATGGAAACTTGAGCAAAGTGGGTTTCCAAGTGAGATTTATGAGATGAGATCTCACCCTTTGATTAGACTTGGCAAGAGTTAATCTTAGCCATTGATCTTTTAGGTTTGGCCTTGGAAGGCTAAGGGGCCGCATAGGGAAAAAGAGAGGCTCATTGTTCACTTGTGTTGTGAAGTGAAGAAAAGGAGAAGGGAGGCACACCATTGAGAGAGGGAAGCCATTGTTGAGTGGGAAAAAGCTTGAGGAGGCGCTTTGGTGAGATGCTAGGGCACTCAAGATTTGGTTTCCCATTGTGTGGGGCGTGAGCTAGAGGAGAGCGCAACCATTTCTTGTGGGGGCGCATATAGCTATAGAGGCACATTTGTGGAGGGCGCACTTGTGGGTGAGGCTTTTGCTTGTGGTGTGTGGTGGATTCAAGAGGGGCGCTTCATCTGAGTAGGAGGGCGCAAGGATCCATCTATCAGGCAAACACTTCATCAAGGGCGCAAGCAATCTCTAGTAGGCACAAAGAGGAAAGGGCGCACAAGTCTAAAAGGGGTGCCATTATTCAGGAACTCCAAAGTAATCTGAGAAGGATTGCTATTGTAGCAGGTTCCATTGTTATATTTTCTCTTTGTAGCAGTTTGCTTTGAGATCTCTATATATACATCTATCTCCAAACTGGTTTTCCCCCGGGGGGTTTTATCCAGGGTCATGTTGACCAAAAACCCATGAGTTCATTTGTCATGTGTGCTTAGTTATTATCAGTTGTAAAGTAGTTAAAGATCTAAGAGGGTATTGTTTGTTTTAAGGTTTATGTGCTAATTTTGGTCACAAAAACACTTGCAAGAGCACCCTTAAAAGAGCATGCAATCACAAAGTTAAAGGCAGATTTTCAAGGGCAGAAAATCAGATTTAGCGGCTGTCATAAAACAGCAGTGAAACAATTTGAAGACCTTGAACTTAGAGCTCAACAAGAGATCATATGACAGATCTGTTGAGCAGCCTTTAGTACCTCAGAAATTTTCATATCGTTCCCTATCCTCTTGCTTGTTTGAGGGCCGATTTCATTGTTTGATCTTACAGTCAGGGTTTTGAATATGCGATACAGCTGATATATACATACTTTGCAATCTCAACCTTGAATATGCTCATTTGAATGCCAATTTAGTATTGTTTCTATCTCTGCTGATATATGTATTATACTTGTCATCTAAAGCTTCTCACTACAGCATTGATATCCCACTGGTTCATGGCATGAATGTGGTAACAACTCTGAGATCTGGTTAATGATATACATGCTTTGAAAGGTTAAATTTGCTAGTATTGTCTCATGGTAGTTGACTAGTGGTTGAAATACTCCTATTGATGATCTTGCTCAGCATTAAACTGTTCATATAATTCTGGTAGTGTGTTTGACTGGTTAGAGATATATGTTTTTTGGATCTTCCTAATGAACACATGATTATGGTACATTATTACATGCATTCTAAGCTTCAAACCGGGTATATTTTATATTGACCCTTGTGCTTTGCAACTTCAATAAATTCTGGTGTATAAATGACGATGAATGGATCCATGTGTGCAAGTTTGATGTCTCATTGATATAGCATACTAATATGTGCACTTTACATTTCAAATCAAGCAAAGCTTACATTGGATCTTGTGCTTTGAACCTTCATTGATTATTGAATAAGCATTGGTGAATGGTAATTGACAAATTAATACACTTGTATGCCAGCTTTCACTTTCAAGCATTTATTGAGTATTGTCCTCTCGATTGACATGTATTATCCCTTTAGAGAAGATAGTCAACCTTGAGTCAAACCAAGTCCTTGTCCTATCCCGTCTGAATACAACAATAGGACTTAGTATTGACCCCGTAGGAAAACCCTCCTTAGGTTAGGAACCCTAGCCTTAAAGTGTAGAGGCAAGGCTGCTGAGGTGACAGTGGGCTGCTTGCCTATCCGTTGCCCCAAGCTCTTCTTCATAGGGTGGGACTTTCCCTTAGTGAAAGTTTGAGCAGTAACAGGGTGCTACACCTAAACAGCTTGAGCGATACCCTTGGTTGATTAAGTAGCTGCACTGCTTATTTATCAGTACCTTGCTCCTAATCATTGCAACCATAGATGCTGAACACTGATTATCAACAGTGGTATTAAAAGTTAGGAGTGTAGTTTTCAACAGTAAAAGAAATCATTGTAGAAATTTTTTCTATGGTAAGTGAATGGAAGGAAGGTTGTTGAGCAAAAAAGAAATGCAAGCTTTGAAATGAAAGACAAGAACCCTCTAGTGTATCAGAGGAGAAGGTATCAAGAGGTTTTTCCTCCTGAAAAAGCACCCAAAAAGAAAGGCACAAACAATCTAGTCACAGCAACAACGTAGTATTGATGGTCAATTATCTAAAGATTGCAACTGCACATCACTCAACATACATTAAAGGATAGCAATCAAAGACATATATGCTTATAGCATGGTGCTATAAACAAAAAAGATATAAGTCAAGAAGCTAGACAAACAAATGAGCTATTGGAAGTTGCAACAACCTTTCCTTGAAAATTAATTATCAAAAGAGTGTATATGCATATCACTCAATGTACATAAGAGTATAGTTATCAAAGAATATAGCATGCTCGAACAGAAAAGATTCAAGTCAAAAAGTTAGAAAAGAGATTGTCTAATCTCCATGGTAGAGATTTTACGCCTTTTCTAGCAGCATCTATCATCAATCTTTTTTCATTTTCTTCAAGGCAACCACTTATGAGGAAAGGGAAACCAGCAAAGAACAAGAAAACAGAAAAAATAATGTGAGTAACAAGCTCACCCAGCTCAGTAAGCATCTCAAAATCTTGCAATTCCTTTCATGTATTTGAATATGTTCACCAACTTTGTCTTCACTCTGCTGCAATAGAAATTCAAGAACAGCAGGAGTATGCGAGAGAAGCTAGCAACAAGAAACAGGTGTCAGCACAACTGAATCAGTGAAAAATATAAGCTTGAAGAAAGATGTTCAGAAATAACAAACCGCTTGCACCCCCATGTTAACAACATTTAATGAAGTACCATATATCCAAGGACCAAGATAGAACCATGGCTTAAGCTGCTGGTATTCATTTTACTTTTTCCACTTACTTTTCCAATTGAAAAGGAGCTATTTATAATTTGAAAATATTACTCTTCAACCAAATCAGTCTACACAAAAGTAAAGCTTCTACTCATCAAAGAAAAGGATGCAAAACATAATAAAATTTAGTAGAAATCTAAAAAAGTTCAAGCTTTCAATTTTTGTACTTCATGAAACAAAAGGATTTTAACTTTTAAGCTATTCCAAAAAAGTTTAAAAGTACATATAAACGTTACTGGGTCGCATGATCAATGACATTTGCATACATCCCTATATATTGTACTAACCTTAAATGAAAGATTTGATATTATTAATCTAAAATACACATAAACACTCTAATATTAAAATTTTGATGCACACTAACAACCCAACAGTAGGCATGGCAGGTGGGGGGGGGATCGTCATTGATCCCAGAGGAAAAACTGAAGCAACCTTTGTGTGGGGCTTAGGGAAATCCTCTAACAATCAAGCTGAAGCATGTGCCTTGCTTCAAGGATTGCCTATAGCTGTTGACCACCAAATTCAATCACTGAAAGTTATAGGAGACTCAAATGCAATAATCAGTTAGTTGATCTCAAAATCCCTCCCATCTGATTATACCCTTGCATCTATTCTTGCTCAGGTATATAAGGAGGCTGGCAAATTTGAAGAGGTATCATTCCATCGGGTCTTGAAGGAGAATAATCATCAAGCAGATACATATGCAAATGAAGCCACTAAGTTAAAAGAGGGGGTAATTAAGATCAATGGTATCATTGGATATCAAACAATACCTTGATCAAGTTTTAATGAGCCTAATGGTGAGAGACATGCCACTAAATCTCCTCATGCCTCACACATATGAGCTTCACTTCCAATGCAAGACTAGTAACTCGATGAGACCATTGTACTTCAGTCACATGCTCGACTTCATGGCCAAGCACGAATTTGAAGCTAAGGTTGGAGTTTATTATCTTCGTGGTGGGATAATGGAATTGTAGAGAGGTTGGCATTCAATGGAATTTGGCTTCTAGCTCCAATTTATCAGCCATCGACCGTTAAGTGGTTATGATGACTATATTGTGGTTCTACACTTATTTGGTCTGGTGAAGTTTCATCCAGGAAGCTTCTCTTGAGGAATAATGTCTTTGTGCCTCTCCATATTAGGTATTTTCCAGTCTTTATATGGTGCTCACCCCTCTAGTGTGGTTAGAATTTGTTTTTCGTTCCTTTTATTCTCAGACAGGAAGAATAGTGTTTGAGGGTGGTTTGGCATTTTGGCGGGTTCAAGGTTTTTATGCTCCAGAACTCTCATCAAGAAAATTCTGAAGGTGGTCAGGTGGGCAGGAAGGCAATTCATCTGTTTGATAGTTAGTCTGCTTTTGGGTCTAGTTCGGTATTGTGGTTCTCTATTTGTTTGTGGATCTGGTTCCACTTATGTTCTGTTAATGTAAATATTAGCTTATGATGGTCCATTAGATATTAGACTTAGGCATTAATAAAGTCAATTTGACTTTAGATTATTTTATGCTTTTATGTCTTATTTAACTTTATTGTGTTTCTCGGTCTATCCCACATTCATAAAGTGGATTAACTCAACTTGCTTGTCATCCTATATAAGAAAGCTTTCCCTTTCTCATTATGTAATATAATACGGAGAAATCTTTCGAGTTATCTTGGTTTCTTTATGTTCCCGATTTTTGTAATATGGTATCAGAGCTGAGCTAAAGCGACAGAGTTTGTGTAAGTGTGAAGACCTAGGGATTGTTGCGGGCAGAGCATATCAAAGAAGCAAAAGGGTTTCACTGAAACTCGGTATTGTTTTGTTTTTCTTTTCGAAGCAAGGTCAATTTTTTCAACCACAATACAGCGATTTCCAGCCACTGTTTTTAGCTGCCATTCCTGGCAGTCGTACTAAATTGTACGGAATTGCTTAAATTGGAGTTTATAGTGTAGATGAATTGGAAACAAATTGAAGCTGTTTTTTTCCTACATCAATGCCAAGATTTGCAGGTCTAGAAGTTTTAGTTGCTGATTTGTTATTTTTCAGTAGATCCAAGGAGAAATTGATTTTTTGGTGCTATTTCAGAATAGATCCGAGTGATTTTGAGCTGGCGGTGAGCAGATCTGCCTAGATCTACGTGTTTTTCAGCTGGTTGAGAGCATATCTGAATCTTATTGGGCTGGTGGTGAGCAGATTTGCCTAGATCTGCGTGTTTATGGGCTGTTTGTGGGCAGATTTATTATTAATCTGCAAATTTTTCATCATATTACTCTTTTGTTGGGTTATTTCTAACCTTCACCTATGTCATCTTTAGCCAACATCGTGCTAGAAGGGAGTTAGAGGTTCACGGGCAAGAACTACAATACATGGAAGCAACGGATGCTGACCATTTTTTAGTACAAGTGCCTAGCAAACACTATCCTTGGTAAAGTTACCCAGCCTACATTTGCAGGTAGAGACCAAGATAAGTATGATGCGAAAGGCAAAGAAACTATGATGGTGATTAAGTTGTCCGTAACAGATGAAATACTTCCAAAGGTCCAGACAGGTACAACTTCCTCAACTGGAAACATTTGAAAGATATGCATGAGACATCTGACAAGGGCAAAGCCTTCTTCCTGAAGAACACATTGTTTTTGATGATGATGGATGAGCATGCATCCCTCCAGGAGAATTTGCTCAAGATCAAAGATATCCGAGAACAATTGATGGCCATTGGTCGAAAGACAGAGGAGGAAGGAAAGGTCGTAATCACACTAAAAAGTTTACCACGTGCTTATGAGCAATTTATTGAGACCCTAAACATCACTTCTACAGATGTTGACCTAAAGTTTGATGAGCTTTGTAATCAGCTCTTACAATAGGACGTCGAAAAAATAGTTCGATAGTAGCAATGAGATAGAGGGTTCTGAGTAGACCTTTGTTGCCAAATTAAAGGGCAAGGGCAAAAAATCGGCCAAGAAAACAGGACACAACAGCGGTGAGGATGTCACCAAGGATCAGAAGATCATCAAATGCCATTATTATGGCAAGGAGGGCCATTTGAAGAAGCATTGCAGAAAGAGATTGGCTGACGAGTAAACCAATCAAGGAGGGCCTCAGCAGCGGGCCCATGTCACAAAGCATACATAGGAGAAGTAATTAGCCTTCTATGCATTTATGGCCATGACACAAGTAGATAAGCCCGAGACATCTGCTTGGTTCATTGATTCAGGTGCACCACGTCATTTTAACAAGAAGCGGAACTGGTTGACAAAGTACACGCCTTGTTCTTCCAAGAATTCAGTGATCTTCGGTGGTGGTGAGTATACAGTCATTGGCAAAGGAAATTGGCATATTTCCTTTAGAGGAAAAATGTTGATCTTCCTCAATGTTTACTACGTCTCAGGTATGGAGCTTAATCAGCTTTCAATTAGTCAGATTATGTGGTATAGCCCACAACTAAATGTCAACTTTAGTAATCACAAGTACTACATAGTTGACACGGAAACCAAGAAGATTGTTGCTTAGACTGTTGGATATTGGACAGGTCAGAGAGTATGCACTAGCAGCCAAGAGTGCATCGGATATCAGTACACTATGGCATCAAAGGTATGGGCACCTCAACTTGACCTCTCTCTCTCAATTGGCACGAGAGAATCTAGTAAATGGACTTTCAGACATTCTGCAGCGGATCCAAAGAGTTTGTGGAGCTTGCTAAGCAAGGAAGCAGCACAAAGCACCATTTGACAAAGGACAAGCATGGAGAGCATAGAGAATCCTTTAACTAGTTCGTGCGAACATTTGTGGACTAATGAACACGACATCAATCATCAGTGTCCGATATTTCCTTCTATTTGTTGAAGATTATAGTAGGAAAATGTGGGTGTATTTTTTGAAACTGAAATCTGAAGTGTTTAATGAATTTCAAAAGTTCAAAGTGTAGAAAAAAAAATCAGTAACAAAAGCACACACATAGAGCTTTTGTCACACACTTAGCAAAACTTAGATTTCTGTCTTAAATGAAAATAACACACATCACAGTTATACTTCAAAAGCAGAAACACGCATTACTAAGTACATATGCGGCGGAAAATAACAATGAACAGCAGTCACATCAGCATGTGCACACCCAGAAATTTCGACAACCAGCCAGGGAAAACCCCAACTTGGGGAAACCCACCGAGAGAGATTTTATTATCAGCTTCAGGAAGAAATTACAAGCTACAGCTATCAATATTGGCAGCAAAAGACAACTTACAGGCACCCAACAGTCCCCCTTTATTTTTGTCTTGAAATCTGTGCCAAATCTGTACTGTTGTATGGCCCTCTCTCACTTAACAGCAGCAAATAAATGCACCAACAGTCTGTTGTATGGACTGTCCAAAACTGTCCTCCAGCAGCAAAGAAAAATTTCCAGCACCTCTCACAAAAAACCCTCTTGTGAAATGTGCCCAATATCTCTTGGAAACTATGTCAAACCTAGTTGCAAACAATTTCTTCCTTACTCTCTCCAAAATCTCTCACAAGCATGTCTTGCACACTACCCTAGACACACTCTTATAACCTGAAAATGACTTCATATCTAAATATCTTTTCACCTTCCCCATCCCTAAATCTAATGGCCAAGATCTAATCTTGCCTTCACAAGATCAAGGGACACGATTCATTGTCTCCAAAATAAATCACTTAAATATATTAAAGTACAATTTCACTTTATGACATAAGTGCACTTTATAAAATAAAATCACTTTAATATTAGAAGGTTACTTTACAAAAAGTCGCTTTAAATAAAAGGGCCACTTTATTACAACTTTATAAAACACCTTTTACAAAGTTAAGTGCCTATCAGTGTAAATGTTAGGTTACTCCTGTATACAAGACACAACATGCGGAGTACGTCCCGAGCTACCAAAAGCTAACACTCCCTCTTAGCGAGGGATGTACTCGCTGCCATCACCATCATCCGGTCTCGTCCTCATGTCCATTACACTGTTCATGGTAAGAGCTCCCTCCGAACCTGGAGCCAACCTCAACACTTATACTGAACTCGAATCTGAAGACATCCTCCTGGCAGCTACCCTGAACCCTGAGCTCCTCGGAGAGTCCATCCTCCCACTCTAAGCTTTTGTTCGCTCACACCAGCTAAGCCTCCTGTCGGTGCTCTGAAGAGACTCCCTCTCTTCCCTCGAAATGAGAGACTGAACCCTTGGTACCACTGCAGTCTGAGGATCCTCCTGCTCCTCATCCGACTCTGAATCATAACCTGTAGGTTGTCCTCGCACCATGTACAACCTATCCATTTGATCACCAATCAACTGTGGTACGACCGAATCCACTCCCTCCCTATAGATAAATACATGTCCCCTCTTGAACAATGTAGAATATCCAGCATCTTCCAAGGCTGAGACCGAGAGCAGGTTAACCCTCAACCTCGGAACAAACAGAACTCCATCAACCTCCAGGAGTCCTCCATACTCGAGTCGGAATCTAATCCTTCCAACTCCACGTACAGCTCGTGTCATACCTCCTTCACTCTCCACCAGCCGGCCAAGACTAGTCTCCGTGATACTGAGGAATATATGCCATATTCTTGTCACGTGACAAGAGGCTCCAGTGTCAACAATCCATCTACTGTCACGAACAAATCCAACACTACCGACACTGGATACTAGAGTGACCAAAGAGAATTCCCTATCAAACTTGGACGAAAAGTCCTCTATAGCTTTTGTTGTTGCTGTAGCAGGCCCCTCTTGTTCCTTCCTCTTCTTCTTCTTCTCAGGACACTGAGAAGCAACGTGCCCCAATTGGTTGCAGCAGTAGCATCTGACTTTACACAAGTCCTTCCTAGAACTCCCTTTCTTCTTCCCCTTGCCCTTTGTTGCAAGAGCAACATCCTCATCAGCTTTGTCTTCCTTCTGTCCACTACTTTGAGATCCCATCCACATATCCTCCCGAGTGAAGTCGTCCCATTGTCTACTCCAATCTGGAAAATTCCCCGACCCACCACACACTTCACGAAGACATCCCACTCCTTCGTGAAGCCTTTCAAAGTTATCCTTCCCAACTCGAGTTCTGAGATGACCTCCCCTCCTGCAGCTAACTCGTCCTTAACCTGAGCTATCTGGGTAAGATATGATGCAACACACTCACCCTTAGCCATCTTCGTGTCATGCAGTTTATCCTTCAAGGCCATCTTCTGGTTTCCGTTCTTAGCCTCATATAAATTTTTCAATGCCTCCCACATATCATATGTTGTCTTCTTCTCAGCCAGATGTGGGATGAGTGGGTCCTGTTGACCGCCCATTTAGCACCGGTGGTCAACTCATGTGCCATGAAGAGATGCATCATCAGATGCCCATGTTGTCGAAGACCTTTGGTTCTACA
>ML806079.1:100119-129848 GCA_009831015.1 Picea engelmannii
TAAAAAAAAATCAGTAACAAAAGCACAAATACATAGAGCTTTTGTCACACACTTAGCAAAACTTAGATTTCTGTCTTAAATGAAAATAACCCACATCACAGTTATACTTCAAAAGCAGAAACACACATTACTAAGTACATATGCAGCAGAAAATAATAATGAACAGCAGTCACATCAGCATGTGCACACCCAGAAATTTCGGCAAGCAGCCAGGGAAAACCCCAACTTGGGGAAACCCACTGAGGGAGATTTTATTATCAGCTTCAGAAAGAAATTACAAGCTACAGCTATCAATATTGGCAGCAAAAGACAACTTACAAGCACCCAACAGTCCCCCTTTATTTCTGTCTTGAAATCTGTGCCAAATCCGTACTATTGTACAGCCCTCTCTCACTGAACAGAGGCAAATAAATGCACCAATAGCCTGTTGTACAGACTGTCCAGAACTGTCCTCCAGCAGCAAAGAAAAGTTTCCAACACCTCACACAGAAAACCCTCTTGGGAAATGTGCCCAATGTCTCTTAGAAACTGTGTCAAACCTAGCTACAAACAATTTCTTCCTTACTCTCTCCAAAATCTCTCACAAGTATGTCTTGCACACTACCCTAGGCATAATCTCATAACCTGAAAAATGACTTTTCATATCTAAATATCTTTTCACCTTCCCCATCCCTAAATCTAATGGCCAAGATCTAATCTTGCCTTTACAAGATCAAGGGACATGATTCATTCCCTCCAAAATAAATCACTTAAATATATTAAAGTAAAATTTCACTTTATGACATAAGTGCACTTTATGAAATAAAGTCACTTTAATATTAGAAGGTTACTGTACAAAAAGTCACTTTAAATAAAGAGTCACTTTATTACAACTTTATAAATGTGAGGTCACTCCCGCATACAAGACACAACATGCGGAGTACCTCCCGAGCTACCAAAAGCTAACACAAAGCCTTAGTAGAAAAAGACTCAGGTTGTCACATTACCTCTCTTAGGTCTGATAATGGTGGCGAATTTTGTTCCAAATAATTCAATTAGTTACACAGTTAGTTAATTTCCTAAAAGATAGGGAAATAGCCAAGAATATTTTTCATACTTTGAAAAGTTTGTATAAAAACAGAGACATGGGAACCATTCGGGTTCGCTTGTTTTATGACATTGGTTGGATTTTTCTGTCCTCTTTTCTGACTTAGCTCTAGTGATCATCTGGCAAGTCTGCAAAAGCAAGGGCACACGGCTGAAAGTATCTCTGTTAGCAATACACTGTTTGGCGTTTATTTCTGCAAATTTCCATTCTGCAAATGTGATTGATTAGATAGGTTTATTTCTGCAAGTGTCATCAAGTAGGTTTCCATTATGTGAGTTTCATTTCCTATTGAGTGCTTAGATGGTTTTATTTTTGCAAGTTCTTTTATTGGTAGAGTAATAGTTAGTTCTGTTTACCTCTTGCATTTCATTTCTCAGTTTGCTTACTCTGCAGCAAAGCGCTGCAGGGGAGTCTTCAACCTCATTGAGATTGGATTAGAATAGGATATTTGCATTTAATAATGAGTTTAGCACTTTAATTAAAGAAAATATTCTCTCTCATAGTGCACCCCTCCTCATGCATAGTGCAACTTATCTAAAAGAGAATCTCAAAACTATTCAAGATCACTTGATGCATGTTGGTGAATTTTTAGTATGTTGACCTCTTAATTAGAACACCCTCTTAGATGTCGATGATTGCAGCGTCGTGTGATATTCTCTAGGTCGTTCTCCTCTGGACTGAGTTGAGATAATCTGTGAGAGAGCCCATGTGTTGGGTGTGCGCATGTGATGAGTGTGCGTCAGACTCTGGACTGAGTTGTGATGACGTGTGGTCTCTTGTCTACTCCTCTGGACTGAGTTGAGATGACTTGAGATGGTCTCCTACCTTGTACTCCTCTGGACTGAGTTGAGTCCGCTTGAGATGGTCTCCTGCCTTGTACTCCTATGGACTTAGTTGAGTCGGCTTGATATGGCTCTCCAGATGGCACTCCTATGGACTTAATTGAGTTGATATGTTGAGAGTGACGTCCCTATGGTTGAGCACAAGTGGACGTGTCCCTAGTGGCTGAGCACTAGAGGATGTGTGAGATCCCTTGCTATATTGTCAAAGAGTAAGATTTGTGGTAACCCTAATTTGTATTGTGAAGGGTACAAGTCGGCCCCACCATGTAAAAGATAATTAATATTGTGTAATGATTAATTATATTTTAAGTTGTTCAGGTCAGCCCTATTGTGCCAATAGACACATCTATTTGATGTAATAGGATTTGTATAAATAAGAGATAGATCCCCATTGTGGATCATCTCTCTCACTTGCAAAAACGCATGGTCTAAATTTATGAGGACTGAAGTGCGCACTTTTCTAGGCACTAGTCCTTCTTGGTCATAGAAGCACCTCCTTGTGTGATAGGGTTTAGTGGTGGATGGTGGATCTTCTCTTGGCAATATAAGAGAAGGATTGTTGGGTTTTTCCCTTGGTTGAGAAGGTTTTTCCCAGGATAATTCTGGTATCTTCTTGTGCATGGTTATTCTTCTTGTGATCTTGGTTTACTGTAACTAATGTATTGTTGTTGCAGTGTTTATGGTTCAAGTACATGATAAAATGAAATAAACCACATGTGCATGAGCTAACCATCAAAATTCAACATTAGAATAGTCATTTCGTCAATTTAGAAAAGTTAAGTGTGAATTTTGACGACTTCTTTATCTATTGTTCACCTCCCTCCGCCACTCGGATGCTTGAGATGAGTACATTGTGAGTTTGAGAGTAAGTTGACTTGAGAGAGCTCAAGCAAGTGGACGGCTACCTTTCTAAGGTGTCTCCCTCTTGTATTGTATCATTGTCACCATTCTTTGTCGCCAAATGAGAAGTTTTGTTTTTCCAAGGAAAACCTCATGGGGAAACCCAAGGGATGCCTCCCCACATTTGTGGATGGCCATCCCTAGTAAACATGTCAACATAGACTAGTGCGCCTCACATAGGGGGATTCAAACCAGCACCTGCTAGCACAGAACTAGCCAAATGCCCAGTATGGTGAATAAGAAGTTGTGTGATTGTTGTTATACGTTTCAAGCTTGCTGGTTTTGATTTACAACAGTAGTATTTCTCGGATCTACCACCGATTTGTTGGAGATATTACACACACCTAGGATTTTCCTTTCATTTTCTTTTCCTAAGTTTATTTGTCTATGTTGAGGGTTCCTTAGTCTGAGATATTCTCCCCTCATTGAGGATATTCTCCCCTAGACAAGGGTGCCACATACCCTCCAGTCAATTCTCAGTTACCGTTCAGTTAGACTAGTTAAGTGAAGTGTTGCATGTCAACCTTGGCTTTATCACCAAGTGTTGCATGCTAACCTCGGGATCATCACCTGTAATGCGCACTTGCATTGGGATCAACACCAGTAAGGCGCATTCCACATGTGTGAGTGATCTCCTCCTCATTTCACTCTGATTTGGCTAATTAACTGACGACCGCATGGCCAGTTAATTAGGACTAGGTGGTAGTTGACTCCAGTGAGTGCCAGTGTTTGTCACATCTCTCTAGAACACTACTAATGCGTATTATCTTGGCTACTATGGCGAGTTAGTTGTGTCATACAGAGTATTTCACTTGTATTGTAACATTCTCTTACTCAGATAATAGAAATTCTTTCATTTTTTTCTCCAATTTTTGTCTTCTCTCTTCATCTACCATTGCAAGTTGTGTATGTTTCATTGTTAGCTAGATCTTCTATGCAGATATCTCAGAAACTCTACATGGTATCAGAGCCCACAAGCCGCTAGAAAGGATCATCACCAACACTCTTTTGCAGGTACCAAAGATGGAACAAAACAACAGGAAAGATGGAATGTCCTGCATCTGCAATTCTAACGCCATATAACTACTTCGACTGGAAGCCAAGAATTATACACCTACTCAGAGGTAAAGGCTTGTATCGGATAGCCATGGCCACAGAAACAGAACCTACCTCAGTAGTGGAAAAATACAAGTACTTCAACTGCATGGACGAGGCTCACGGTCTCCTATGCATGTCTATTTCTCATGATCTAAGGTTTGACATCGATGCATGCAAAACACAAAATGAGATATGGACCACCTTGGCTGGTCTCTTTGGCAAGCAGGATGAAATGAGGGGCCATTTGCTCGAAGTAGAACTGAACTCCTTGAATCCGAAGAACTTTGACAATGTCCAAGATTTCTTCACCAAATTTAAATCTCTACTTTGTGAATGGACAAATTGTGGTATTGACAAATTCAAACAAGAAAAAAAATGGTTCTTGCTATCATGGAAACACTTGGACCGAAATTTAGTGTATTTGTCTCCACATTTCATTCTACCAGATTCACCGTCGGAGCAACCTGGACCATGCCTTCATTGTCACAGTTCATTGAGGCTTTGACATAGGAGCAAGATAAGCTCATTCAAATGGGCATAATTAAGGGCCCCAAGGCACATGCACTTGTTGTGCATGATGGCAGCAGGTCTCAAAATCCTAAATCCAAACAAAAAGGCAAAGGAAAGGCGCATGCAGAGCCAAAGAAGGAAGGGTACTCCAAACCCTTCAATGATTACTCAAGTTCCAAAGGTGGAAAAAGCAAGCAAGGGAAGAAGTGTGGTTACTGCAATCGCAGGAAGTTAGGAACCATCCAGAATTTGCATGCATGAAGAAGCAAATAGATCTTATGGTGCAAATACTTCAGAAGAACAACCTCAAGGACTTCATTCCTGAGGCAACCAAGAAGAAGTCAAAAGATCAAGCCCTTAAGAAAGGTAATTCTCATGCATTAGTATCTATTCATTCTTCTCTTGACGCATGGATTGTAGATTCAGGCACTTCCCATCACATGGAAAACACAAAGGATATTCTATCTTATGTAACTGCATGCACGAGGCCTCCTATCCTCATGGGGGATGACTCTCCAGTCGAGGTCACCAAAAAAGGGAGAGTGGAGCTAGACCATGGAAGTTTTGAGAACATCCTACATGTTCCTCAACTTTCCGTGAATCTGCTCTTAGTGTATCAGATTACACACTTAGGCTCGAGAAAAAAGGTAGAGTTCACACCAGACTTCGTGTCCATATTCGACATGCAAGGCAACTCCAAAATTGTTGTCGGGGAGGTAAATCATAAATCTCGGTTATACACTTTTTCTAAGTTTATTGAACCTAATTCCTTTGTACTATTTACACATGTTAATGACAGTAGTAGATTATGGCACGAGAGGTTTGGTCACCTGAACTTCAGGTACATGCAGCAACTTAGCAAGAAAGGGATGGTCGTCGGGTTTCCTAATATCCACTTTTCCGAAGGGGTTTGTGAAGGATGTATCCTTGGCAAGCATCCTCAAGAGAAGTTCGATAAGGGGAAGGCTCACAAGGCCTCCTCTCCATTGGATCTGATTCACAGTGATCTCATGGGCCCATTCCCACATCCATTCATCAGCAAGGCAAGGTACGTGCTTACATTTTTGGATGATCACTCACGTTATACTTGGGTATTTTTTCTCAGGCTGAAGTCCGAGGTCTTTGAGCATCTCAAAGAGTTCAAAGCACTTTTTGAGACTCAATCAAGGAGAAAGATCAAAGCCCTCTGTACAGATAATGGGGGGTGTATGTAAATAGAGATGTTCAAAATCTTTGTCTTGAGGCTAGGATACAGTTGCAGCACACAGTACCATATACTCTGCAGCAGGATGAGGTTGTTGAGCGGAAAAACAGATCTCTCAAAGAGATGACAAGTTGCATGTTACATGCAAAAGCACTTCCTCCCAAGCTTTGGCATTTAGAACAGATCCCTTCACCGATCTGTTAAGGACGGGACTCCTTTCGAGGCTTGGAGCAGCAACAAACTGAAAGCCACCCACTTCCATATCTTTGGATCACAAGCATGGGCCGGCATTCCCTCTGAGAAGAGGAAAGCATTAGATCCACAAAGCCACCCATGCATCTTTGTCGGTTATCCCAATGGTGTGAAGGGATACAGATTACTTGATCCCTCTACAAACCAACTCATCATTGAGCGCAGTGTCTAGTTCAAGGAAAGTCCCTCGCATGCTCCACATCAGCCACATGCAGAGGCTTTTGTACTTCCACCAGTTGTAGATGATGAGTCCATACATTCGGATCACACCATAGATCTAAGTTCCGATGCAGAGTCGAAGGATTCAAAGGGTACAAATGCACAGTGAGTACATGTAGATGAGGAGCCAGAGCAAATGCCCCCGGATGCAAGAGACCTTGTCGAGGATCCAGCGAATCCGAGGAGGACCAAATCTCAGTTTGAGGATCCTCCTCCTATACTCACTGCTACTGAAATCCATGATGCCTTTGCATTGTTATATGGTTAAGTCTTCAGACCCGTAATCCTACAGAGAGGCTGCAGGGAACCCCTTATGGGAAGCAACCATGCAAGAGGAGTACAACTCTCTCCTCGAGAACCAAGAGTACAACTCTCTCCTCGAGAACCAAACTTGGGATCTGGTTCCGCTTCCTTCAGACGAGAAGCTTGTCAGATGCAGATGGGTGTACAGGACCAAAAAGGCAACAAACAGACAGGTGAGCAAACATAAGGCAAGACTGGTTGCCAAGGGATTAAAGGAGATCCACGAGAACGACTATGATGAGACTTTTGCTCCAATAGCAAAGTTGGATTCTATCAGGTTAGCCTTATCCATTGGAGCAGCCAGGGGATGGCAAGTACGTTAGATGGACGTGAAGAACACTTTTCTTCACACGGACCTCTCAGAGGAGATTTATATGGAGCAGCCGCCTGGATTCATACAGAATTCATCTTTAGTGTGCCGACTCAAAAAGTCACTCTATGGCCTCAAGCAGGCACCTAGAGCATGGTACACAAAGATGGACTCCTACTTGCTCTCAAAGAATTTTGTCAAATGCAAATCCAATCCAAATGTCTACATGTTGAGGACCACTGACTCACTTTTGATCCTAGTCCTATATGTGGATGATCTCTTGATCATCGACAGCTCAGCTTCAGCGATTGTTGCGTCAAGGGAATTCTTCATGACAGGTTTTCGATGACGGACATGGGTCCACTCCATTTCTTTCTTGGTCTCGAGATCAGCCAGAATGCTTTAGGCATCAAGCTATCTCAGTCTAAGTATGCTTGGGATCTCATGGAGAGATTCCACATGACAGACTGCAAGTCTACACCTACACCCTTCTTATCTGGGGTTAGACTTGAAGATGGTTGGGATACACCGGTGGTGGACAGCACCTTGTGTAGACAGCTTGTGGGGAGCCTTCTGTATCTCACCCACACCCGACCAGATCTATCATATGCAGTAGGGGTAGTCTCCATGTACATGCAAGAGTCACATGAGTTACACTGGAAGGTTGCTAAGCGCATCCTCAAATACGTTCAAGGCACCATCAGTTACGGGATCCACTATGCAACAGGTTGCAAGTTGGATCTCATGGGCTTCACCAATTCTGACTGGCTGGCGATGGCATCGATCGCAAGCCCACCTCCGAGTACATGTTGAGTTTGGGATCTGGCCCAATCTGTTGGTCAAGCAAAAAGCAGTCAGTTATTGCTTTATCTTCAGCAGAGGCCGAGTACAGGGGAGCAATCAACATCACCATCCAGGCACTGTGGCTACAAAACTTCCTCACTGAGCTTAGCATTCAGTTCCACCATCCGACTGTGATCTGGTGTGACAACCAGAGTACACTCAAATTCTATCGAGATCTAGTACAATGACAGTGGACAAAACATATCGAGATCCATATGCATTTTATCAGGGCATTGGTTCATGACAGGGTCATCAATTTGCAGTATTGTCCTTTCGCTGAGCAGACTGCCAACATCTTCACCAAGACTTTTACTAAGCAAAAATTCCATAGTTTGCGTGATCGTCTTGGAGTGAAGGACACAGTTGCCTAGCAATTGTCTCTTTCTTCTTTTGATACATTGTAATTTTTTTTTTTGGGGGGGGGGTTCCCATGAGGTTTTCCCTCTTTCCTCACTTTGTTTCAGTGCTCATTAGTTGCATTGTTCATGGGTACCTAACATGGCCTATGTTGTCGGGATCCATTCATTATGTATACTCCCTAGTAGTGTTCAGGGGGGGTGTTGAAGATATTACACACACCTAGGATTTTCCTTTCAATTTTTTTCCCAAGTTTATTTGGCTATGTTGAGGGTCCCTTAGTCTAAGATATTCTCCCCTCGTTGAGGATATTCTCCCCTAGACAAGGGTGCCACATACCCTCCAGTCAATTCTCAGTTACCGTTCACTTAGACTAATTGAGTAAAGTGTTGCATGTCAACCTTGGCCTTATCACCATGTGTTGCATGCTAACCTCAGGATCATCACCAGTAATGCACACTTGCATTGGGATCATCACTGACGACCGCATGGCCAGTTAACTAGGACTAGGTGGCAGTTGACTCTAGTGACTGCCAGTGTGTGTCACATCTCTCTAGAACACTCCTAATGCACATCAGCCTGGCTATTATGGCGAGTTAGTTGTGTCATACAGAGTATATCACTTGAATTGTAACATTCTCTTACTCGGATAATAGAAATTCTTTCATTCTTTTCTCCAATTTTTGTCTTCTCCCTTCATCAGCCATTGCAAGCTGTGCATGTTTCATTGTTAGCTAGATCTTCTGTGCAGGTATCTCAGAAACTCTACACCATTACTTGCCAGATTGATTCAAAATTCAGATATGTTATGTCTCTTTCTCTGATCTATCTTTCTACTGTAGTTTTGTAACTTGTTTGAAAATACAAAGTTTTGATTTGTGTTTCATAAGTTTTACAGTGCATATTTAGGTTAGATCTCTGGAATCAGATCTACATATCATGAATTGAAATTTTAACATTTGGAAAACTAATTTCTGGAAACGCGTTATAGTGTTGATTTGTTTCAGGGGCAGCAGTACTGACTGAAGGGATGAAATTATTTTTCTAACCGTAGTAGCTTCTATAAAACGAAAATGGTGGTAATTCACACTAAAACAATGGTAGTGCTTCAGCTACAGTTGTGAGTCAACATTGGCGGCTTTTGCATGACAGGAGAGTAACATCTTCCCCCCATATCTGAGAGGGAATCTGCAACTTTCCTTCTAATTTCGTTGCTGGTTACTCTGCAAATATATTGACAAGATTCTCTGTGCATGCTAGATTAGACTTGGCAGATTAGTATAATTTTATCTCTTTTTTGGGGGGGTGTTGAAGAGATCAGAAGAGATGGAAAGGGACAAATCATAATCATGACTACTAGAATAAAATAATTGGCAAGAGACCAGGGTAGGGATGGCCACAGCCCAATGGATCAGAGTCCACACAAGGCTCTGATACCACTTGAGACACACCTTACAGTAGTCACAGTGAACTGTAGGCATTCATAGGTAAAGGGACAAGAACATTTAGTCCAAAAGATGAAAATAAATATCTTAAATGTAAGTTACAAAGGTATGGTGATATGCAGTTAAAAAGTCTGTACTTAATATAATAACTGTGAGACATGACTATCTTAATGGACATGACTCTACATAATAATAATGTAAATAATATTAATTTGATATAAGACACCTGGATTTCCAACAACGTACACTACTATGTCAGTAGAATGGAATAAGATTTATTTTTGAATAATTTCTAAACATACAGCAAAAAAAGGAGAAAAGCCCCTAGCCTTCACATTATAAACATTGTGCAAGCAAATCAACCAAATAAGATATATTAGAAGAGGAGTTGCAGTATATACTTCTTGACTAAAATGCCACCTCCGAGCTGAACTCACTGTAGCATTATTCTTTTGGTCTTCAATAACTTCTTCCGGTAACACTGTCAGCAACTCCAAAATTGCACTGCTTCCATTTCCATGTCCCTCCTGTAGCTCATTCAAACCTGCAAATAATTGTTCAATTGGTTTTTTCCATTCTACTGATCGGAGGACAAGTGCTGATAATGCTAAGCAGATCTGTGTTAGGAGCTGTCGCATGGCAAAAAATCAGTCAGAGGATAACAATTGTTCCATATCACAAACAAACATTATAGATGACATAAAACTTCATTCACATAGAAGTTAGAAAAGAAATACATTCAATACTGAGAAAATTGAACAATCTCATATTCTACAAAACTACAAACAGTTTTGTATTTGGCAATAGAATTGTGAAAGAACGACAAAATACCGGAGGAGGGCCCAAGCTAAATCTCTTTGCAGCCAAGAGAAGAGCAGTTAGCAGGGCAGTTCTAGCTTCAGGTTGTAAGCAACCTCCTTCATTTTGAATCTGTCAAACCAAAATGTAATATTACAGAACATATGTCAACTTTAGAGAGTTTCTCTGATAAGCCAATCTCTCTAACATTGATAAGTGCAGAATGACTAGAATATGCAAACCTAATATTGAGAAGAAATAGGCTTCCTTCATTTACCATCTTCCAATCCATTGCACATAAACAATGTAACAATCTACTTTGAACCTGTTTATATAGTGATTAGCGAATACTACTACTACCTAGACAAATTGATGCAAAAACACAAAAATAAAACAAAAATCTCATTAAGGGAATTCCTCCACAGTCGATAGCACATTGCTGCATTGACAAAGTGAAAGCAATGACAGAGGACTACTAAAATATATTGGGCCATCCAATCCACCCCCCATCCAATTTGTTGAAATGGTGTAAGCTTCACTTTCAGTTACAACCGACCTTTTCTATGATTATTATTAGGTTTGGCTAAGGCCGACCTAGTCTATAATGGTTAGTTGTGTGGGCCCATACCCCTCTCGAGGAAAGCACCCTACTACCTGAAATGGGTGTAAATAAGCCCTCTCTTATTTGTATTTCACATCATGTGATCACTTTCATTCTTTGATTCTTTATAAAACTGATTAGGCTACAGGAACCTTTACCTATTGTGCTCTCTTCTGCTCTTGGTTCTTGTGGCTGAGATCTTCTCTCTAGCACACTCGGTGATTCTCTCTTGGGTGCACTTATGGTTCAGCTCTAGCACACTCAGGATTTCTATGCTGCACTCACCTAGTGACGTTTCCTCCTAAGTTTATTATGGGATTTAGGGTTTTCTGGGTGGTTCCATTCTATCCTCCTCACTCTTGTTAATTTTAACATAATTCTCAAATAAAATTTTACTATAGCAACAGCATTTTATTGCTGAAGAAATGATATTCTAGATCCAACAGTCATGCTAAGAATATAGTATTATAGCACAGAAGCATCAGCCAAATCCAATTTTCTCCCAGCTAACAGTGATGCTTTCTTTGGGAAAATAACTAGATAAAGAGACAGAGATCTACCACAAATGCCTCTACTTTGTGGGGTAATGGATCAAGACATCGTATCTAAGCCAAGTTTAAAAATATAATTTAAGTCATCACGAGGTTCACCAAGATTAAGAAGATGATGGCCATGAATGGAGGCAAGTGTCAACTTAGAAGAATGTCTCTTGAGACCATCAGAAAATACTCTATGATCCCACTAAAAAGGTGCATTGTTCTTAGCCAAACCATGAACAAATAGTTGTTCAATCCTTTAGGAATCAAAATCCCTCAATAAAATAGCATCCACCATTATGGAGTAATCTAAAATATCCAAATAAGTATCAATGGATCAATAACAATCAGCAAGAACTGTTACCCCTCTCACCTAGGGCTAACTAGAGGAGATAATTCTTCATGATCCACATTGTAGACAGTGGTCCCTGTTACCCCCTCTCACCTAGGGGTAACTAGAGGAGATCATGTCTCATGGCCCACAATGAAAACAGTGATCCCGAGGATCATGATGATCAACATGTCCACAGATATCAACCCAGCAGCCCCCTCAAAAGCCTCTTCCTCACCAGCATGGCTCATCACACTCAATCAGCAAGGCCCAATGGGAGATGGTGGCCCACGGGCCAGCACACTATAAGGTACATTAGTCCCCGTTTCATATAAAGTGTCAAATTTAATGCATTGGGCATTTGAGTAATGATCATGGGTTGAAGTTGGATAATGAATCATGAGCTCAGAAGTTATGTCTTTTGCCTTGTTTCAGCTTGGTGGTCATCCTAGGCATCCTAGTCCCGTGTTGTCACTCCTGGGGAAAAGGGGTACTACCGATGGTTCCTTTCAAGGGGTGGCATACTATTTCCAACCAAACTTACCACTTTTCCATCCTTGATTCTTCCATTCCCCCACCTTTTGGGTAATGTGGTTACATGTA
Organism: Picea engelmannii; assembly: GCA_009831015.1. Lineage (NCBI taxonomy): Eukaryota > Viridiplantae > Streptophyta > Pinopsida > Pinales > Pinaceae > Picea > Picea engelmannii. Next base: position 112,359 of record ML806079.1, read on the forward strand.
CACCAAAAAGGCATGTACCTCATTCTCTTATGAGAAGAAGGGGCTAAAGGCCCAAGGGTAAATTGCAGCTAACAGATAAAGAAAGAAATGGGATAATTAGGACAGTTAAAAGCCATAAGTCCACAATTGAGCTCTACCCCCTCATTAATGGCAATCGCCCCTAGTCCTAATGCAAATAAACGCATTCATCTACCAAAAAGGACTTGAATATATATCAAATGAAAGCAAAGGAAGTGTTATGCTTGAAACCTTTTTAAGGGGACTTGCAAATCAAATAAGAAATGAAGAAAAAGGCAAAGAAAGGGGTTTGGAATGCAAAAAGCAAAGAGGAAAGGGTAACTTAATTGCCAAGCGCACCCTCTACAAAGGCACTCATGGAGGTGAGTCCATACAGTGTATTGCATGTTAATGACCCCATGCCCAAAGGTAAACCCCATGACCACCTCACATTCATTACATGTTTCTAATGGGTTCTTTTGGAAAATATCTCTCTACTTGGGTATCAACACACCTAATAGGTTCCTTTGATGGTCCTCCCATACCTAAACTTGCCAAATTGCATACAGTCTTGAGCTTGTGTGAAGTTTGAAGGGGATACCCAAAGAGAGTTGTTCGCTTGGATTTTGTATTATCTGATGGCCTACTTTATATGCTTCTTAGGACTACTAGATCTTGTGATTGTTGGTTTTACTTGATTCCATGGTTTTGACTAACTTGAGTGCACCTGACAAGGTCTTTGGAGAACGTCTTTGTGCTTTCACCCTATGACATTGTGCTTGATTGACCCCCTTCAGATACATCTTGGTGATTGACCCCCTTCAGATACATCCTCTCGCCTCTTGGATCCTGGACGATAGTCAGATGAGCTCACCTTTGACGGATATGGTCATCATGGCGAGAAAATGGGCAGAAAGCCCACACTTTGGACAGTGCACCCCATACCTTATTCAACAGTTGATGGAGGAAGTTGCACTTGGTTATGCTTGGACACTACTCGGAGAGGTGATACGTGATCATTCCACCTTGGACACTGGCCTTCCCACCTTGGACATTGAGCTCCTTGATGATGACGTCGTTGCTTGATGAATGGGCTTGCTTGCCATTGGGGCACTGTTTGATGTGACATGACCATTGATGAGGAGACATACCTTCCACCTTGCTTGCACCTCTTGGATAAGACATGGCCTTTGGAGACTTCACACACCCTCTTGGAGCATGACATCACCACACGTGTGACCTAGGAGGGCATTGTATTGGTGTATTAGCGTGACTTTTCATTGTTAGAGGCTATTTGAGGGGTCGGCCCCACTTGTATCATGGATCATTGTTGTTTTAGCTCATTATGTGGACATATGCGCTAAGGTTACCTCATATAAATGAAGATAGCACTCATTTGGATCAAATCATAACTCACTCACTTGTGAGATCACTATTACTTGTCTTCTTCTCTCTTATTTTCGCTTGGAGTACTTATGCGTACTTTTGAAGGAGGATCTTTGTTGGATGTTTTCTCTTGTTTTGATGGATAAATGTTGAGCTAGGGTTTCCTCATGCATAGCGCTTGATCTAGTAAGTGTTCTTCTTCAAATTTCAATGCTTGTTCATGGTGTTTTATGGTGGATGCTCTATTAGATGGTTAATTGTTGCATGTTACCTTGTATGTTAGGTTCAATTTTGTTAGAAACCCTAGGAGGGATTAAGATTGTTTATCCCCCTCCCTACTTTCATTTATCTTAATTTGTTGAACCATTTAAGACTTAGTCTAGGGGCTAAGATTGTTTATTCCCCTAGGGTTTTGTCTTTGCTAGTTCAATTCCTAGGGATTAAGATTGTTTATTCCCCTAGGGTTTGACCTAGTTCAACTTAGATCTTGTTGCTAGACGCTAGAGAAGAAAACGGCACCTAGGGTTTATGGTGGTATAACCCCTAGGGTTTGTTTTCAAGAAGTTTGGGCTTGGTTCTATGATGGTATAGCTCCAAGTTTTGATCTTCAAACCCCTCTCTTGCCTTTAGCAAGCTTCTTTGTGTTTACCTTGACTCAATTTTCCCAAAGAAAGGAAAACGGCACTAGTCCCATTGCTTACAAGTGTTTACAAACTCTAAACTCTCTCTCTCTCTCATAAAGCAACTTAATGATTAAACACCTGACCTCATCACACACTAGTTCTAACTCAACACTTGGGAAACTAAGTATATTTATTACTATTGTCATAAAAGTTTTGCTACAGCGATTAGGGCTTGACTAATTGCTTGGATTCATTGGTCAAAGTTGCTTGGATTCAAAGTTAATACTTAATAATGTGGTCAAAGTTGGATTCATTGGCTTGATACTTAATAATGTGGTCAAAGTTGCTTGGATTCATTGTCTATCTATTAGGCCTTGTTCTACTCAACAAGGGCTACATTCTAAGATTTAATTTGTTATTTTTGGTAATTGACGAAATCTCTCTCATATCTTCAATCGATCAATAAATTGTAATTGTCTTGTCTCGTTACAGGTACCCCCTTTTCGAGCATAATCTTCGACTTTTACCCATGAAAATCAATTATTTCCTCAAAAAGATGATTTAATTCACTTCCTATTTTTAAGGAAACACATTGGAGAGATGTTTTTGACTTGTCTTCACTTCACTCTACCTCACTGGTGGTTAGTGGCAGTTGATGCAAGTAAGAGTGAATTGAGTGTTGAGTTGAGTTGACTTGGTGAAGATCCCAAAGAGAGGTGTGCCCTCTCTCTTGAGAGGTGGCGCACTCTGCTTGAAGGCGCCAATCCCAAGGAGAGGCACGCCTTCCTCTTGAGAGGTGGTGCCCTCTCTCTCACTCTTCTCTTGACTTGTGGTGACTTAGCTTGAGTTTGTCGAAGATGTGGCATTGATCCATCCTCCCACTTGGCTTGACTCACATTAGGATGTGCGGATGTGCGCCCGCCTCCTTGGGAAATGTGCCATCCTTCCTTATTTAAGCAAGCAACCTCTCCTCTTGATGGTTAATGAGAGTTTGGGCTAGCTTGGGGATTGTATTGTTATTGTGATACTATTTGGAATAAAAAAGAAGACCTTGGAGGTCACATCGATGGTGTGCAACTATTGTGTGGATGCTTGATGTTTAATGCTTAATATATGAGGTAACAGTAGGTTTATTTCTTTCATGTACTTTCGTTATTTTGGCCTTTGAAGAAGTGTTATCACCCAGTAGGATAAAATATTTTAAGCTAATCAACTTTCAAGGTTTTATTGATTATTTGCATTGGATATTCTAGATTTGTATGTCCTTTCGGTTGAACTAACATACTATCTAAGTTTCTTGTGTAGGGATCACCTCTTTTAACGGGTTTTTGCAAGTTTTAAGTCTTTACATGTCCTCATCCTTGGAGAAGTGGTTGGATTGCCTTGAGCAACCTTCCATAAGCTCTAAGGCTATCGAGAACAAAGTCCCTCAGCATATCACCAAAAGACCCCGTAGCCCAAGAGTTCCACACTTCAAGCTTTCTCTCTCTCTTTCCTTCAAAATTCAATTCAATCTGGTTACTTGTTTCCTTTTGCATGCAAGATCTAGATCTGCATTTTAAAGTTAGATCTATTTTTGCATGCATGCATAGTTAGATCTATATTGCACTTTCAAATTTATTATCATTCAAGTTAGATCTAGCTTAAGAATTCATCTTTTAGTACATTTTTTAAAGTTAGATCTGCATGCTAAAAGATAGATTTCATTTTAGAGCTTTATTTCCATATTTTGGCAATATTAGTGCCCATTGCGTGTTGTCCAAACAGCAAACAAAAAGCCACTAAGAAAGTCGGTTTCTTGCTGGTTTTCTTAGTCATTTTTACTATTTTTTATCTAACCTTCACTTGGGAAATTTTTTGCATGAGACTAACAACTTTTGCAGGTTGTTTAAAAACCATTTCGGGCAAGTTTCCTACGAATTTGCTCGCTGTTTTTCTGCATTTCACGAAGATCTAGGAGGATACTCTGCCCGTTTCTCGTAGATCTGAGGCATCCAGGACCTCCCAGGGCACCTCCTCTTCCTTCTAATCATTTTCTTCTATCATTTTGTAAGTTTGCTAGGTCCTTGAGTTATAAAAGGCCAGCAAACACTTCATTTTGAGATTGTAAACTTGAAGGAGTTAATGGGATAACCCACTAGCCTTCTCATCCCCCCTACCCCGTGGGGATTGTGTCAGTTTTGCCCTTTTTTGCTTTTGTCTCATTTTTTATAACTTAAACAAGATAAAATTAAGCTAAAATAAACCAAGACAACAAGGCAAAACATTTCCTTTCCGCTTTTAGATTAATTTCTCATTTTATCTATTTCAGTTATTTTTCCTTTTTTGCAAAGTAACGAACCTTCCCCATCAGGATCCTAGTATGCTCTCTGCCTCACGAGTCTAACTCGATCTTGGCATGATCAAAAAATATCTTGAATAGTGCGAAGCAGATTAATTAGGTAACTTTTTACTATCTTTACCTAATACAGGGATTAATACTTGCAAATTGCATGTGAGTTCAGGGGGCTACTCATTGAGATTAGTTCTCGCCCCGTTGGAAGTCCTTGTAGTTTCACTTGTACCTACTTGAGTAACAATAGCCAAAAAGTGACACATGATAGATTAGATTTTCTATTTCTTGCAATTTTACAATCTTGCAATGGTGAGTGGATCAGCACATATCTATCCATCTCATTGAATTAACTTAAATCCAAGTGAAACCATTTAATTAACTAAAACTTACCAAGAGAAATTGCACAACATTCATCTTGCAGCAATACACTTTTGGCACTGGTCTCTACGATATTATCATTTGCTTTATATCTCATTTGATTATTATCATTTTCATTAAGCAATCTTTTGATGTGTCATTATATGTTGCTAGAATAGAGTTATTTGTTTTTGTTTCATTATTTAACTCCTAGAATTCTTATAATTAGCTTAATCAGCCTTAGATTATTTTATTAGGGACTACCCCCCTTTGGCTTCGCTAGGAGTTAGCCTGGACGGAGGAGTCGAGTGTTAGGTGACAGAAACTCAACTCGAGACTTGCCCCCAAGGCCGCACCCAATGAATTGAAGATTTCTTTCACATGACCCGAGGTGCGGATTAGGTGGCGACAACAGGCTACCAACAACTTGGAGTGGTTGTTGTGGTGATTACACAAGTTCAAATCCTAATGAGCATGCTCCTCCCCTACGTGGGGTATGTCGAATGTACCACGTTACCCCTCATATTGGCATGAGTGGTAAATTGTGATTCATCACATGACAGGTTTTGCAAGTGTAACTTACAGGGATGCTAATGAGGTGATGATACGTCAACTTATTGGTTTAGACCCTATTGAATTTGCATGCATTAAAGACTATTAGTAAATGTATTGATTACAAGATGCCCTCTTTTGAAGCATTTACGTTGATTCTAACTTGAAATCAAGATAAGCGCTTGCACCTTGGAGTGATCAATTTCACAACTACCTCCAATAAAGCTTTTAGTGGCACAACAAAAACAAGGCCCCAAGCCATCGAAGAAGCAACAACCTCGCAGCAACAAAAAGAACAAAGGTCTCAAACTCACTTGGCCTTCTCTTGCTCCAAATGCTTATAAAGGAGCTCAATCTAATCATAAGAAGACTGGGAAACATTGTAGCTTTGTGGGCGAGATGGTCATCTAGAGACATTATTTCGAGAAGATGTAAGCCCTAGAAGCAATCATGAAGAAGAACAACACCCAACTAGATCTTTCTTCGTTTGCCGCTTTTTTCAATCCTTCTTCTAAAGGACATGCTCTTTTTGCCTCTTCTTTTTCTTTAAATGCAACAACTTCTTTTTCTTTAAATGAGCAGATCTAGATTCAAGAGCATCTTATCATATGGCTAAATAAAGTCATCTTTTCTGCTCTTAATCAATGTAACACCAAACAAATATTTGCTGTTGATGATAGGTCTTTGGGCATTTTAGGTTCAAGAACATTTCAGTTAGACGATGGTCATTTCAATAATGTACTATGTGTTCCTAATATTTCCTGCAACCTTCTTTCAATCTATCAAATAACTCATTTGAGTGAAAGCAAGATCGTGAAGGGAGCCTCAACATGTTGTCCCTACAGGGAGTGTCGATGATATTACCAGGTTGTACAAATTTGACAACTTTGGGTAATCGTCACTTCAAACTGTTTTTATTGCTCATAGTGACAATGTGAGCAAACTTTGGCATCAGCAATTTGGACACTTACACTACTGCTCATTATAACAATAATGTAAGCACAATATGGTCATTGGCCTTCCTCTTGTTTCTTGCAAAGATGGTGTTTGTTCCATGTGTGTTCTCAACAAACATCATCAGGGCAGGTTTGACAAATGTACCTCTTGGCATGCATCAACTCCTTGGCAACGTGTGCATAGTGATTTGTGTGGTCCACTTCCTTTTGTTTCTTTTTATGGGTTCAATAATTTCTTAACCTTCATAAATGACTTTACCAGATGTACTTGGATTTATTTCCTTGAACTGAAGACAGAAGTTTTCGACATGTTTTTTACTTTTAAGGCCTTTGTAGAAACACAATCTGAGCATCGACATCAGAAATTGAGATCAGATAATGAAGGTGAATATGTGAACAATAATCTATCACTTACTACCACTCCATATGGAATTCAGATGCAACACATTGTCCTTACACACCGTAGCAAAATTGTGTTGCTGAGAGAAAGAATTGGACCTTAAGAGAAATGGCTAACTGCATGATCCAGTCCAAGGATCTTAGGACTCATTTTTGGGCAAAAGCTATTAATTGTACAAATTACATCATTAATCACACTCCCACTAAAGCTTTGCAAAACATAACACTAGAAGAATCATGGCGTAAAATTAAACCTGATTTAAGCAATTTTCGAGTGTTTAGGTGCGACACATGGTCTAATGTACTTTTAGGTTTACTGTGCTTCATTCGTGTGCTTCTGTACTTTATTAATCAACAGTCACAATCATGTCCTATACATGAGCGATCTGATGGTTCAACATCTCCTCGATATTCAGAACACTTCTTTCCAATGGTCCATGAACTCTAATCAAAAATCATGGAGGACCATTTGTTGATGATTGATGTAAAAGATGTTAATGTAATATTTTTTCTGCATTGATAAATTGTCTTTAATGCTGTGAGTTGTTTTGCGTCTTTGAAGATTTTAACCATGTAAACAATGTTGCCACTATCCTTATGTGAGTGAATGTCTTCAAGTTGTTATTATGTGAGTGAATGTCTTCAAGTTGTTAGACCATGTCTGAATATACCTGTTTTTCAAACAAACTACTCCAAGTTATTGCTAGAACACAACCCAACAAACTACAGTTGCAGATAGGTTGAGGTTATTTTTTAGATTTTAGATTTGCTTGCAGCTCCTGTCCACTCTTCCGTGAGCGACTTCGTTGAAAAGATAATTTAACGAAAATCTTTCGAGTCGAGCCAAATATATTATACACCGAAAAGCTTCCTACTGCAATTTAATGCATTAAGATATTATTGAACGAATTTTAACGCAGGAATGCGGATTTCCCTTGTGTTACGAAAAAATTGACTGAATTCTTAGGTTTTCCGTCAGAATGTTAAAGCAGGGATGTGAATTTGCCTCATCTTAACAAAATTTATGTCGGTAATACTGGACACTAATCACTTACTCCGACACATCAAGCTTTGCCCTAACAGTCCGTGGAAGTGCTAGACTGACCTTGAATCCGTGGGAAGCAATTGAAGTATTGTGCGCCTTTACTGAAATTTACCTGAAATTAACAGAACGGCCGCTAAATTTAAAGAAAGAGGCCAGCACTGACCTTTCTTTTGAGAACTTGTGCCGAAAAGAGCTCCACTTCAAAATCATGCACATAAGACGAATTTGAAGTAAGAATAGAGGTGGCTACTTCCCAGGCTGCATCCGTTTGCTGGAACTGTACAAGCCATTGGTTCGCAGCAACTCTATTGCAGGACTGTATGTCGTGATTCAGTACTTGGACTGCCTTCGCTACCTGCATCTGCAGCTCCATTGCCGTTCCTCTTTTCAATCAATTCCAACGCGTTTTGCAGAGCTCTCCACTGCGATTTTCTCACATAAAAGCTGAGATGACTGCCCTGACTGTCAGGGAATTTTCGCAATTCCTGTGTATTATTATGTTCTTCGCAGCTCAGCGACAATTAAATCTGTTTAAGCGAGATACCGATACTGAGCTGACGTATACAAACCCTCGCTCCGCCTCAAGAATGGAAGAAGAATATAATAATACACAAAAGACACGCAGATCTCCATTCAATTTCGAAACAACTAGCGGTTTTCCGTACGTCTTGTGCAATGCGCTGACGAAATGGTGGTTTTGAATATACCACTTGCCCTTTCGAGAGGGGGAACCGTCATTGTTGTCTTGTGACCTGTCTGTCGATGTGCGAGGTTCCCGTATTTATGGATCAACTGTGGAGATTGCGTGGAGGCCATGTAGACGAACAACTCATCCGTAAAACATCTAATCGAAGGCATTGGTCGTGAATTTGGCCAGCTAAACATCCGCTTCCTCTACGTGCGGGCGGGCCCTCAGCTGGCCTTCATAGCTTTTTGACCCGGCGCGCCAACTTTTCAGGGTAAACCAATCGGCCCTATAAATTATTCCACTTTTTCCAAACATGGTAACACACATGGAAAAGTTCGTGTTTTTCCGAAAGGTAAAATGTAAACATGTTACAAATTAACAAAGGAGGATAACAACTTTTTGAATTTGAATTAAAGAAAGACAACAAATGTACACATGCTATAAATTTGAATTCAACGAAGGAGGATAACAACTTATTGTCATACCCATTTAAATTACATTAAAAAAATTCTTTTTAAAAACTAATGTTTACATTAAAAAAAATTATTGGTTTTGATATAGTTCATCTCTTAAGGAGGCCATCAAAACTAGAAACATCAAAGGTATAAATGTTGGTACTTCTTGCCATGTCACCCATTTACTCTTAGTTGATGGCATTTTAATATTCTTTGAATGAATTAGTGGTACTTCTTGCCATGTCACCCATTTACTTTTACTGGATGACATTTTAATATTCTTTGAATGAATTAGAAAGATGATTAAAAACCTTAGAGAGATCATTAATCTCTTTTATGAGGCAATAGGTATGAAACTTAACATTGGCATCTCGGAGAATGAAAAAGCTTTATATTCTAAAGTCTTTCCTTTTCATGTATTGGCATCAATGATGGAATGAAATACATGGCTATCATTTGAGAGCAAATCGATATCAAAAAGGTGACTTCCATTGGCTAGTAGCTAAGGTAGATAAAAAAAAGTCAACACATGGTGCAATCAATGGCTCTTTAAAGGTGCCTGATTAGTTCTTGTCGAACCGGTTTTGGAAGTCATTCATGTCTATAGGGTGTCCCTACCATGAATTTCGAAAAGAGTCCTAGACAAAATCAGGTAGTTAAGTTTCAAGTTCATTTGGTCTAGAGAGATGAGGAAAAAAGGGATGGTTCTAGCCTCTTGGAAAAAACTTCTTGTTCCAAAATATCAGGGTGGATTGGGGCCTAAAGAACATATTCTTTTTTTCAAAGACTCTCTCAACCAAAAATGTATGGACACTAGTACAAGGCTCTAGACTCTAGGCATGAGTAATTAAAGATAAATATATTACTCTTGGATCAATAGAGGAATGGGTTAGAAAGCTACTTTGACATTTCCAAAACACTTGAAAGATATGGAAGGCAGTGATTATGACCTTCCCCCTGATATGCAATTGGTTGGTATGGAGAATTGGCAGAGGTAACAAAGTCCAAATTGGCTTAGATCCCTAGATTGGCAACAATGATGCATATAGGCTCTCACCCTAACTAATTATGGACTTAAAAAGCCAAGGCTACCATACTCTAAGACAAGTAGCTCGGGGAGTCCAAACTTTGGACAAGCCACAATAGTGGCTTTCTTGGCAGGAGATGGGACTCTAAGAGGAGAATGCAGAAATATGGGAATGGCATACTCAAAAGTTAAGAAGTTGTTTCATAAATCTGAATGATCAAGAAAATCATCTCATTTGGTCTTTGAATCTTATAGGTAACTATTAGCCCATACTAGGATCCAAAGCCCTTGCTATTGAGGGTAATGATATCCCACAACCCTAATGGTCAAGGCTTCTCTAGACGTTTGAATGCATGTCCAAATCAAAAACCTCCATGTGGTTATTGCTAAACAATAAATCCTTAACATGGGACATCCTTAAAAAAAGAAGGGATTGGTGTTGTCTCTGCAAAGCTAAGTCTGAGATCAACTCTCACCTTATTATGCCTTGCGCTTATACTCTAAAAGTCTAGCATGGATAAGATAGCTTGATTGGTTTGAACAATGCTCGAAAGGGGAATTCCATTGAAGAATCTCACAAGAACCAGTGTATAAACAAGGACACAAAGAGGTATAAAAGCTCTCCCTCTATCCATAGCCCGGGGAATTTGGCTAACTCAAAACTCTAAGCTCTTTGAAGATAAGGATACCATGCCCTTGAAATGTGTTATCCAAAGTCTAATCATCCTCTCTGCATTTCCCCAATATGAGGAAAGATGCATCTCAAAGCACTCCCCTAAAGTAGAAATAAATAAAGATTTATCGTGGGCTTTTTATGATGGAGCCTCCCAAGGATCCCCCCCAAAGGCAAGGTTGGGGGAATTTTACATATGTCCCCCACTCACAACATATATTATAAGGTTGGACTGGTCATTGACAAAAACAAATTTTGTGAACTTATTGTTGGGTATTTGTTATATTCTTTGCACAGCCAAACCCACATGCTACGTTGCACTAGGCATGTGGGGGGGTCACAAGGGGTTGCAAGGGGGGCGGAGCCCCCAAAAAAAATGGTAGTTTTTTTAATCCGTTTTTAATGGTATTTGGCGCACGATTTTCACACATGGTTTTCTAATTTTGGTTGAAGAATTAGGATTGTATATTAATCCAGGTCACTAGACTAGGGGTTTTGGATGTCGCGGGATCCTATATATTGTATTGTAAACAATGAAGATGGGTGATGAATAGAAGAATTAGAGATGCAACTCTAAATAGATTGTTGGTTTTCCTGGTTTGGGTTTCCACCGTAAAATCTCTGTGTAACTTGTTTGTGTGTCATTGTGTTTTTTCTATTTTTATTAAGAATCTATTTGCAATAATTAATTGTACAAGGTTAAAATCTACATTTGGTATCAAAGCAGTTATTGGCTTCAGGGGGGATGCATTTGTAGCTAAGGGTTTGGCTTGGGTCTGTGATAAACCTTGTTAGAGTGGGAGCTCTGCGATATTGATTCTTGTGGTGAAAAGAAATGGCGAGCAATTCAAAAATAAAGATAAATTTAATGGGCAAATTTTTTAGCTATGGAAGCTCGGGATGGAAGATCTTTTGGTATACAAAGATCAATGGATCATTTTGGATCCAGATACTACACCTATGTGAATGTCAACAAAATATTGGACAAAGTTGGATCGGAAGGCAAAGAGCACAATCTGATTGTGTCTCTCAGATTCAGTACTATTGAATGTGTCAAGGGAAGCTACGACAAAGGCTTTCTGGAATAAGTTAGAAACTTTTTATCAATCTAAGTCTATAATACCCTTGTTTCCCCCAGCTTGTAAATATAACTATAACCTGCCAAAAGAATGTGGCAGACTAAATGTGTGTGAACGTTGGATTTGATGAACCTTTTTGTTATAAAAGGTAATGTATGTATTTATGTTATTGATTAAAAAATGGATAGTGTTGCATGACTGTTGAAAGGGGGGTTGCCAAGATAGATCATGATGTTATGAGAGAGATGGTGAGGGGAACTATAAATGGTTGAGATGACCCCCACCAAACTAGTACCTTACAGGATTTAATTGCTCAGACCCAGAACAGTCCTCTGACCCATAAATGAATTACCAGTCAGGCTGGTAGTTGGAAAATCCCTCCTCGAGAGTTAATGAGGAGATGGGGCAGAGTACCCATCTGCAAGGCTTCCAGACCTGACCACGAGCTGGGGATTCAGACCCATGCAATGTTGTTGAGGAACGCAAGAAAGGAAGTGATTTTGTGGGCAGAGGTAGATCTGTAGAAGAGAAGAGTCAAGAGACCAATCTCCAAAAGAGAGAAATGAGTGCTTGCAACTCTCTGGTTCGAAAGAGAACTAAGAAACAAATTCATACTGGGTGCAAGAAGTTGTGGTAGCATTTTCAGTCCAAGCTGATAAATGGGGTTGACAAGTGACTGTGAAAGTACTCGTTGTAGACCCCCTTGCTTGGTACAGAGAAAATCGTTTAACAAGACCTTGTGGGAGGAGGAGAGTAACCTATGTCCCCGACTATCGCAAAGCAAGAAGAAAGAGTCTCTCTCGGAGCATCATGGTCTAGCTAGAGGGTGGCAACCGATAAATCCATTAAGGAGTGGTTGTGTCTACGGTTGGGTGGAAATAGGAACCCCTTTCAGCAGTCACTTCACGATTTCTAGTTTCTGATAAGTATTTTCATACTCTATGTACTGAAATGGAAATGATGATTGAATACACATGTCTATGACTAAATTCTGTATTGAATTATTAAGGTAGAAATGCTCATTGTTTTTCTGTGAACCCATGCTTTTGAATGGTCTTTTGTTTGCCTTAACTTAACAGCGAGAGAGTTATGGGACGTGGGACTACAAGAAATTCGGGGTAGCGTTAACTGGAATACTTAAGTCATGTCGACCTATCGAATTTACCTTCGCGGGAATACTAAGTTCGAACTTTGTGGAAGGAGGGTGCCTCCTTCAGACACTTCACATGTGTGACCGAGGGCTCATGTCCATGGCCTTAACCAATTCATGGTTAAGAGTTAAGAGTGTAGCCTTGCACTAGGCCCGAACAGAGCTAAGCTTTTTTGGCTTCGGAGCTCCGGTAGTTCGGAGTTTCGGGGTGTTATGGCCTTACCACTTTCAAACCGGCTGAATACAACTTGTTGTTATGGTTACCCACTCGCTGACCGACATATGGTAGTTTCCCTAACCATGACCGATGGACCTGTCCCAACGTTAAACCCTGACCAACTTACCAATCATGAAGTAACATGAGTCGCAGATCCAAGGGTATTCGAGAGTCTCCCTGGCCGTTGGATCTATGCTGAGGTCAGTCCGGCGTTGACTACTTCAGGAAAACAAAGGTGTCATAGCACCAAATTCCCTGAACGTCGGAGTTGTGAATTAATGTGAGTCATGGATCTGGGGAGTCTATTGAGAACCCTTCTTAACAGTTTGATCAACCAGTGGAGGGACTAGTGTACAACACTTTGACGAGGTCCTACTTCGAGAGAGCGGAGCTACCACAACGCCAAAACTCTCGAATGTCGGATCCGCGAATTAATGAGAACAGTATATCTAGGGACACCTCGGGATCTTCCCTGGCCATTGGATCTATGCCAAGGTCAGTCCGTCGTTGACCACTCCGAGAGAAAGGGGGTGGTAAGCGAGCAGAACACCCAAACGCCTAATTCAAGGAGTGATAAGAGTCGTAGATCTGAGGACATTTCAAGATCTCCCATGATCGTCGGATCTAGACCGTGGTCAACCTAGCGCTGACCAGTCCTGGAGCAAGGAGGAAGTCACACGGTGGATCCCCCGAACGTCGAAGTTACGAAGTAACGGAGACCGTATATCAATGGATCTACGTGGATGCATCTCGACCATAAGATATAAGGGCGTCAGAAGGATATTAGTCCGGAGTGATGTGGCACACAGACATCACCCAGGGTGATGTGGACCCACATTTGACGTGCCACATGTCACCTTGATTCACACTTTTCGCAAACCCTATGTGCCCATTAGAATGTGAAACATGTCACCCACTGACGGGGCCATGTGTCATCTCTGCTTTGTCGCATTTTACCCCCTACCACATATTCTCTTAGTCCATTCGGTGGGTGGAGTACTCAGGACCCACATGTCCTTGCCTTTGCGTTTAATACGCCACCACATGTAAGAGTGGACTCTTAGGGAGTCCGGGACTTCGGAAATCTGACAGTTTGGGGTGTAGTGTCGTAGGTAAGTTGAAAGGAACGAAGGCCGGAACCATGTGGCGAGATCTCAGGCTCCTTCGGGAGTTCGGGACTCCGGAGGTTACGTGTGTAGAGAGAAAAAGGGGCGTTCAACGCCAAACACCGAATTTTCCCCTTTAGCTTATGTGTTAAACGAGGATCAAGTCTTGCCATTAGATTGGATGGTGGATGGAATTCCACCATGGATGTAGGAAATTGGGGATGGTACGAATGAGATGGAGCCATGTGGCCCTTGACTAATAACGCCCGAAGAGCTTTGGGAGGCCATAACATGCAATCCAGAGCTCGGATTTGAGCCTGGTAGCAGTCGTTAGAAACCTACAGTTGAGTAGAAGAGGATGGAGACCTCGGAAAGAGGATTCAAGATGATTAAAGTAAGAAAAATTTTGATGCCTCATCCTTAAAAATGGTGCTTAGGGGTCGGGTGTGTTACAAAGTCCCTAAAAAACAAATTGTTCCTACGGAAGAAGCTGTACAAACTAAGGATGAAGGATGGAGACTCGGTGATAGAGCATGTGAACGTCTTCAATATTGTGGCGAGTCAATTATTATCTGTTGATATCAAGATTTCTGATGAAGATAAATGTATCAATTTACGGTGCTCTTTACCAGACTCGTGGCATAATTTGGTTGTGGCCATGGGTAGTAATTCAATTACTTTAATTTTCGATGACGTGGTCTCCTCCTTGTTGTCGGAGGAGATGAGGCAGAAAAACATGGAAAGCTAGAGCATAGATGCCTTATTTGCAAGAGGATGCTCCCAGGAAAGAAATAGATCTAAGTCCTTAAGTGGGAGATCTAAATCTAGGAGGAGATTTAAATCTCTTGGAAAAATTATAAAGGTATGTTGGAGATGTGGAAAAGAAAGGGCATTACAAGAAACAATGTAGATCTAAAATTGTTGAGAGAGGGAAGGGATCTAACGATGCTTCCTCTACAGAAGGAAAAACCTGTGTGGATGAAGGAGGGGATGTGTACTTGGCTTCTTCAATCACACATGCAGATCATGAGGCATGGTTGGTCAACTCAAGTGCATCCTTTCATATGACTGCTCATAGGGAGCGGTTCTACGGATATGAAAGGTATGATGGTGGTGGTGTTTTCCTAGTTGATGACTCGACAGCCAAAATCATAGGACGAGGAAAATTCAAGTTGAATCGCATGGATGGAAGGATCAAAACACTCCTTGGTGTTCTACACATCCCATTATTGGCCAAAAAATTGATTTTTGTAAACAAAAAGGACGATGCAGGGATAAAAACAGTGTTTGAGAAAGAAACCTACAGGATAGTTCGTGGGGAAATGGTCTGGTTGAAGGGAGTTTGGATTTAAACTTTGTATAAGTTGTTGGGAAGCACTATTAGCGACAAGTGCAATAGTTTTGTTGTTCCTGAGATTGGATATGAAGAAGGAAAAACTCTTACAGTCTCTGGAGAAAAGCCTATGTTGTGGCGTCAAAGACTGGGGCATATCGGAGAGAAGGGCCTTCGAGTACAATACTAAAGTTATGGTTGAAGGTATGGCCAATTGCTCTCTAGATTTTGATTTATGTGAACATTGCTCATATGGGAAGCAAATCTATGTAAGATTCTTCTCTGGTGCATTGAGAGCAGAGGGAATACTACAATCGATGCACATTGATGTGTTTGGGCCTGTGTCGGTTCCATCATTGGGAAAATATGTGTATTGTGTCTCATTTATAGATGACATCTCGAGTAATATATGGATTTATTTACTTAGGAAGAAATCTAAAGTCTTTTACAAATTCAAAAGTGTAAGGCTATTGTGGATAATTAGACATATAAGAGAATTAAGGTGACGAGGACGGATAATGGTGGAGAATTTTGCAGAAATGAATTCAAAGAATTATATCAGAAGTATGGTATAGTAGGGAAGAATATTACTGGACATACACACCTCAACAGAATGGAGTTGCAGAAAGGATGAACATGACGTTGGTGGAAAAAGCAAGGAGCATGTTTAGTGGTGTCGGGTTAGGACAAGAATTATGGGCAGAGGTAGTGGGTATTTTATGTTACTTGGTCAATTGATCACCCTCGTCAGCACTGGATGACAAGACTCCACATGAGGTGTGGACTGGTAAGAAACCCTCTCTTACACATCTCATGGTATTTGGCTATGATGCCTATGTTCAGGTTCTAAAGGAAAACTAGAGTAAACTTGATTAAAAAGGCTTAAAAGTGTATCTTTATTCGTTATAAAGATGGTACAAAAGGTTATAATCTTTGGAACCCTAAAATTAAGAAGGTATTGTATAGTCGAGATGTGGTATTTGTTGATGTTATGGTAGTTGTGGGAGGTATTAACTTGCATATGGAACCTTTGATTATAATAGAATATTTCGAAAGCAAGAGAAACCCTAAACATATCTGTGAAAACCCTAAAAGACATGTCGGCTCAACATAATATACAATATTAAGGTATTATCCTCTAGGAAGACAAGTCGGCCTCACAGGAAAAAGATAAACACAAATATAATTATCAGAAAGTCAGGTTGGCCCAGCCAGAAAAGTCACTGGACATATTAATATAAATAGAGGACATCTTGGCTCTTTTGTTCACTCACTCTCACTCAGGAAACCATAAACAGTGCACGAGTTTCGAGGAAGAGCAACAACAACTGCAATTGTATGGTTTTCTCTTTTTCAGTCTTTTTGGTACTTTCTCTTGTGCACTACCCTTGGAGAAGATGTGCTCTCTTGGTTATCTATTCGTTCTAGTGTGGCTTCTTGGAATTATTATTTTTGTCAAAGGTTAAGATGCTCTGGAGTGGCTTTGTGCCTATGGTTGGGTGGAAATGGTGTAGCATTGTTTATGGTTAAATGAGCACTTCAACATTATTCTAACAGGTTATGGGCCCACACCACCTTCAAAACATTCTAACCACTGGAAGGTAGATCTGCAGGTCTCTGTCAAGCTCGTTGTAGCACAATTGCAGTTGCAGTGTCAGTTCCTTCGTTCCAGTTGCAACACCAATTGCAGTGCCAGTTACAATGTCAGTTACAGTGCTAGTTGCAGCACCAATTGTAGTGCCAACACCGGTTGCAGTGAAAGTTTCTATGAAGTATTGGGACAATTTTTTGGCTATTCTAGTGCGCCCTAGCCTAGCGCACCCTCTAGTGCCTCAACTAGCAAAAACGTCAAGTTTGAGTTCTTGGGTCAAAGTCAAAGTCAAAGGTTGAATTTTGGTCAAAATTGATTTTTGTGGTCAAAGTTGAAATTTCAAGGTTTCTTGCTTGTTCTAATCATTGAACATTTTTTATTCAATTTCTAACCTCTTCTTGTCAAGATGGTGTTTAGTTTCAAATTAGAAGACAAGTTAAACGATACTACAAGTTTCAAAGGTATGCACTTGTATATTCTTTTCAAGTTATATCATCTAGCAAAGCATGAGTGTGTTTGCA
>ML806080.1:6660-37651 GCA_009831015.1 Picea engelmannii
TTACTTGACAACTTTTCTCATGGAAGCCCCGGTGAGCCGAGTTTGTCAATATTATCTATCGTACAAGTGCATGAATGATGATCTGAAACATTTATACTTTAAATGAGTGGAAAGGAAAGCTCGAAGAAGAGGAAAAGAAAGAGCACGATCCAAAAGCGTCAGAGTGGGTGTATGCGTTGATGAGGATCATGCCAGACGAAGTGTTGTAACATTTTCTGTTATGTGAAGTTTTGTAATGTAGGCATTAACGGGGGGAGTTAGAGATAATCCCTAATTAATGCTACATTCTAGAGTTTAGGGATTGGATTGGGTTAGCTGGAGGATGTTGAGAGATTCTCTCAACCTTTGTGATTTTAATAATATTTAATAATAATGATTTTATGATTTACAACCTTTGTTTCAAACTACATAAGTTCTCTCTTGTGTGAAGGTATGCCAAAGAAATATAAAACAAGTAAAATATATTCTATAAAATAGAAAAACAAAGAAACGCTCAAACTCTCGACCTCACTATTACTAAAAATCTATGACACGTGTGCACTAATGAATTACATGACTACCCCATTGAAATACATTGCAATATCTAGTTATAAAAATCAAATGTGTTTTATGTAGTTTTTCCTCTAGTCTCACCCTATTCCTCCAAGTGAACCCATGTGAACATATGGGTATATTTGTATAATTCCCTTTGTGGAATATTAGACCTGAAAGAGTCGACTAAAGAATGACAGGAAATATTCAAAATACACATGTTGTGATGCTAATTAAATGCTTCTTCCCCATAACATAAATTCAACAAACAGACTCTACAAAGTACGCTTAAGATGGGAAAATAAATTTCAATGATGTATGGTTTTTTTTATTTATATTTTCCCCGCAGTATGGATCTAAATTTCTGAAACATGAGTAATCTATTGAACAAGGATTAATCGTATGCATGGTTTATGTAATGATTCTTCTAAACAATTTTTTGTGTGCTATAAAGATTTATTTTGGCTAACCAAAAAGATGCTTTAAATCCATCTACCTAAAATAGAGAATGCATTGACATATTCAGATGGGTTTAGCATAAAAAATAGAAGATTTAATACATAAAACCTAATGACCAAGAACAGACCAAAATGGAAAGGAAAACGACAACAAAATAAAATTTATTGATGAGCAATCAAATCAAACATCTATAATGAAAAAACCATATGCATTGGGGTGAGATATGCTCGAACTCTTGACCTTAGGATTCCTCAGTGAAAGCTATGAGACCTATGAACTAACCAATTACACCACCACCCCATGGGCTTACCATGTAATTTCTGAGAAAAGAATAGGTTGTTTAGGTGTATATAGTTTCCTTTATGGATGAATCTAAACCCAATATGACCAAGTAAAGGATAACAGAGATATTAGAAATGACAAAACAACAAAAATTAACTATATAAAGAAGCAATATTCAGTGAAATTTAATGAGAAATAGAGAAGCTTACCTCTACACGCTCAGAGAAGCTACGAGCTATTGCATAACTAATGGTTGTGGAGCCTAATTATCTTCTTGATTCAGAGGTTTGTTTCAGTCATGCTTGGACTTCATTCTCCAATGGGGGGTTGTGGGGGGATTTTCCCCTCACAAATATCGTCAGGAGGGGTAGAGCCAATTTTTGTAGGGCCCCCGTGGAGGGGGATTTGGGGGAAGTGCCCCTGAAGAGAAATATTGGGAAAAATTGTCTTGTAATATATTGTAATTTCGTATTCAATCTAGATCGTTCATTATAAGGGCGCAAATCTGATGGTAGAATTTATTTTAGGGGATGTTTTCCCTATAAGGAAACCCTCTTTTGTGAGGGAATTGTATTGCGGCTATGTATTATCATGAATATTGTACTCTGAGACGATATTGTGAGAGAAAGAACAGGAAGTTACAGCGGGTGTGTTGTAGGTTGTATCTCTTCATTTTGTTGGATAATAAAAAGGAAGAACCTAATAATTTCTTTGTTTGAAGTATATCACACTAGGTGAACCACGTATATCTGTGTCTCTATTGTATTGTGTATCTTCTATGTTTTATTTCCACATTTGTTTTATTTTATTGCTCGACAATCTTGTTTTTCTAACAATAACCCTCAAACCCAAACTATCGCCTTTCCCTCACATGTTGTTCACTAAAACTTGACACATGATCAAACTCAGTAGTTAGATTTTGTTTAGTTCAAGGTGTGGGTCAACATCTTCTATGTATCAGGGATTTGGCCCTAGGGTGTTGTTATACTTCGAATGATAACGAGTGCATGGGCTTGCATTGTCTTCTACTGAGACTGATACTAATAATTGTTTTTGAATTTCAACATTGTGTCATGGGAATGTGTTCATGGATTTCAGAAATTCGATATTACATACATGACATAGTGATATATTGGGTATATGATAAAAACACTTAGAAATATGCGAAACAAACACACGGTGAGGCTACGCTCACTTCTCTATTGATTAATGAAGACTAATTACATTATTATATAGAAAACTAACCTACTTAGTCTATGACATGCAAACCACAGATAACTGGAATCTCTATTCAGTGAAGTAGAGTTCAACTACGCTAATGACTATTGTAAACTGACTCTTGTAATAGGCGCTTACAACTGGCACTTACTCCATTATTTCCAAGTCTCCCCCTTAATGGAGAATGGATTGACTTCTACATCTAAAATCTCCCTAAACAACTCAAACTTAATCTTTCCAAGAGGCTTAGTGAAAATATCAACAGTATTTTTACTAGTATTACAATACATAAGAGCTATTTCATTTGACTACAAATTTTCTCTAACAAAATGAAATTGAGCTTCAACATGTTTTGCCCTTACATGAAAAATCACATTCTTCTCAATATTTATTGAACTCTAATTATCACATTTGATCATTGTAGGTTCCTTTTGTTCTTCTCCAACATCTTGAAGAAGTCTTCTTAACCAAACAACTTCACAAGTTGTTGCACACAAGGCTTTATATTCATCTTCAGTAGAAGATAAAGATACAATAGGTTTATTTTTACTGCTCCATAAAACAACCCTGGATCCAATGCCAAACGCATATCCAATGGTTGATCTTCGATCATCCAGATTGCCAACCCAATCAGAATCTAAGTAACTTGTCAACTCAACATCAAATGCATCAGTATATTTAATACCATAATCAAGTGTTCCTTTTAGATACCTGAGAACCGCCTTTGTTTCATTCAATGGCTTTCATGAGGTTTCACCATAAATTGACTTAACACACTCACATAATATGCAATATCAGGTTTGGTTGTGGTGAGATAATTCAAACTACCCACCATCTATCTATACACAGTGTCATTCACCTCCTTCGAACCATCATCACAAGAAAGTTTCACATTCTGTTGCATGGGAACAGTAGAAGACTTACACTGGTCCATTTTAAATCTCTTAAGTACTTCTCTGATATACTTACTCTGACAAACAAAATTTTGGCCTGCATTTCTCCAAACTTCAAGACCTAGGCAGTATTGTAACTCACCAAGATCTTTCATTTCAAAGACTTTTGACAATTGCACCTTGATTTCATCAATTAATTTCTCTACGTTTGTTGTAATTATTAAATCATCAACATATAAAGAAATCAATATTGTATACCCCTGCTCATAAAATTTGGTATACAGATTTGGATCACTCTTGCTCCTCATAAAACCATGTTGAAGAAAGAAAGAGTCTATCTTTTCATACCATGACCTAGGTTCCTGTTTTAGTCCATACAATGCTTTCTTTAACTTACACACTAAGTGTTCTTGCCCCTTTTCCACAAACCCTTCAAGTTGAGTAAGGTAAACCTCTTCCTTTACCTCACCATTCAAAAATGCAGATTTAACATCTAGCTAGTGTAGCTTCCAATGGTACTTTGTAGCTAAAGCAATTAACATTCTGATAGTATTCAATTTAGCTACTGGGGCAAATGTTTTAGCATAATCAATACATTATGTTTGTGAATACCCCTTTGCAACCAGTCTATCCTTATACTTATCTATACTACCATCTGATTTAAACTTGGGTTTGTATATCCATTTGCATCTAATGGGCTTCTTATTTTTAGGAAATTCAGTCAATTCCCAAGTATTTTTTTTCATTATAGATTCATATTCTTCCTCCATTGCATTTCGACATTCATCATGTTTATTAGCTTCATCAAAACTCATGGGTTCTATGACATTTTAAATGCTACTCATTAGGGCATAGTCTTTATACCTCTCAGGGAGTCGGACCTGTCATGAAGATCTTCTAAACTGATTATATTCCTCCCCACTTTGTGAAGATCTGTCTTCACCTCTAGGTGAACTGTGACTGCTTGAATTGTCCAAATCACTGAGTCCTTCATGTTGTTGCTACTGCTGTCGCTGCGGTTGTGGTTGCTTCTCCTGTGGTGGTTGTTGTTGTTGTTGTTGTTTCTCTTATTTAACTACTTCATCGAGAAGTCTATGCCATTCCTCATGACTGTTGTTGTCATGATTTCCTTCTTCCTGCTCATGGAAAAGTACATCTCTACTTGCAAATACTTTGTGAGTAGAAATATCAAACAATTTGTATGCTTTAAATTCAGAAAAATACCCAATGAAAATACATTTGATGGCTTTAGCATCCAATTTCCTCCTATTCTCCTTTGGAATATGAGAAAAAGCCTTGCACCCAAATAATTTCAAATTATAAACTGCAGGTTTGGAACCAAACAAGGCTTCAAAAGGAGTAACTTTATCAAGACACCTTGTTGGACTTATATTCTTTAAATAAACTGCAGTATTTATGGCTTCAGTCCAAAATGCATTTGAGAGATTCTTACCTTTCATCATATTGTGTGCACACTCTACTAAATTTCTATTTTTCCTTTCAGCAACTTCGTTCTGCTGTGGAGTGTGAGGTACTGTAAACTACTATACTATTCCATGATCTTTGTAATATTTGCTGAAGTCCCCTAATTTATACTCTCCCCCTTGATCTGAATGGAGGATTTTCATGGATTTTCATGTCTTCTTTTCCACCATGGTTCAGAATTCTTTAAAGTACTCGAAAACATCACTTTTTCGTCTAAGGAAGTAAACCCATGTGTATCTCATGCAATCATCAATAAATAACAAAAAGTAAAATGCACCTCCTAAAGACCTAGTCTGCATAGGCCCACAAACATCAGTATACACAAGATCTAACACATCTCTCTTTTTCTTATCAGGATTAGAGGGGAAATCATCTATGTGCATCTTTCCTAATGCACAACCATCACAAGCAACCTTCTCATTCTTTAACATGGGAAGTCCTTCAACCATATTCTTTTTATGTAATAACAATAAAACAGGATGATTGATGTGGCCATACCTTTGATGCCAAAGAATATATGTTGGCATAGTTGCAGAAGTCAGTGCATGATGTGCTTTGCTGGTAACATCAAGTTTGTATAGGCCTCCTGCTATGACTCTCGTTGCAACAATTTGGAAGTGGTCCAGCAGATCCTTCACTATGCAATAATTCTTGAAGAATTCAACCTTCAAGTTCTGATTTGTAATGGTGGACACAGAGATCAATTTTTTCTTTATTCTTGGCACATACACCACATTGCAAATGTGACGAACAATACCATTTGACAATGTCATAGGAATGTCTCCATATCCCTTGATCTGATGAGCGTGGTCATCTCCAAGATATATGTTGGCACCATTATGTGTTTCTTTAAAATTAGCATACCAATTTTTATTACAAGTCATATGTACTGATGCTCTGGAATCCACAAACTAGACATCAGAATCATCTGTTTCAGTAGATAAAGCAGCGTTAGACACAAACAGCCCAAGATCCCGTGAATCAAAATTTGGGGGTTCACCAATATCATCACTAGTAATAAATAATCTGAGATCATGATTTGACGATTTTTCTGCATAATGACCTGAATGTGTTCTACGTTTATTCCTAGCCTCATCGCTCTTCTTCTTATGACAATCTTTAACAATATGTCTAGGTCTACCACAATAAAAACAACTCTTTGACTCATTCCTGTCAGATTGCATACCTTGATTTGGAGATTGTCTTCTCTGCCATGAACCTCCTCTCTTCCATTAACTGCCTGCAATGCCTCTTTCTCATGATCTCCCTCTCACAGATCTCTTATTTGACCATAGTGCCAAATCTTTATTCTGGGGCTTCAAAATCCTGCGCCTCTCTTCCTCTTGCAGCAAAATACCTATCAGTTCTTCAAACGTAGGAGGTTTCTCCCTTGCTGCGAGACCTGTTATGAACATATGATAATCTTCTAGCATACCATTTAAGGTAATAGTGACCAGATTAGTGTTGGAAATAGTTTCCCCTATATTTACTAGCTTGTTTTTCACCTCTTTAATACGACCCAAAAATGAACTAACAGATTCATTTTCATCCATCTTAATGCCTAGCAATTTAGTTTTCAGAAACAAAATGTGATTTGTGTTGCTAGTTTCATACAATGCTTTAAGCATTGTCCACGTTTCAGCAGAGGTATTAGCGTCTCTAATATGTGGAATTATGCTATCTTTAATAGACATGTGCAACAATACATTTGCCTTGTTTTCGCGCTTCTCCCAATCTTGGATTTGTGTTGTTGTTGCACATGTAGTCACATCGGGTTTCACTTCTGTTCCCTTCGCAATGTTCCAAACACCATAGCCTTCCATGAGTGTCTGCATCTTGAATTTCAGTTAATGAAGTTCGAGCAATTTAACTTATTGGCTTCATTGAGGTAGGTCTTTGCTAGCGGATTCACCATCGCTGCAATTTAGTCTCTGCAAGTGAATCATCAAGGATATGCAACTTTTTGTCGCTCTGCCTTCAGATACCATCGATCCGTCTCAATCTTAACTCTCAGTTTTCTTAAGATAAAAACTTAAAACAAAAATCCTTAACACCACTTCATATATTAAAAAAACAGATTCCTTAAAAAATAAAGAAACCCCCCCCCTTTTTTTTTTTTTAAATACATACATCCACCTTTAAACATCCACTCACAATTTCTTAAATCTCTTACCCACTTTAATAAACTTTATATTCCATATAAAGTTTAAACTCCACATGCATCCATCTTTAATAATAAATCTTAATAAACTTTTAATAAACTTCAAAAATACATCCACTTTAATAAAAAAAAATGAAAAACTCCTTCATTCACCTCACGCTTCACTTAATAAAAAGTGAAAAAAAAAAATCCAATTTAATAAAATTTAAGTGAGCTTCAAACTCCATGCATGCAAGGTATATAAACTTCACGCATGCAAACTTTGCTCACATATCAGCAACCTCACGATTAGCACATTCGCTCCAACCTCACGCTCCAGATATAAAAATAAGCTCGCATGTAAAAAACAAATAACTTACACTCATGCTCACGCTTTGAATGTAGCCGCCACTCATGGGTAAATGGAAATGAATGAAAATATGGAACCACTAGGGGATGCGCAAATATGGCAGCTTGGAGATCCGATCTCCCTCACAAATTAACCTCAGGCTACACTGATCCTAGTCCGCAATGGGAACGAGCAGTCAATAATGGTGGAGGCTTCGACGGCAAGAACCACATGACCTCTTCACGATTTGCACCTCAACCTTCACGCATGCGTAAACACCAGTGTTTCCGCACCTCACACAGCTTTGAGAATGCGGGAAGTCCGCACCTCTCAAGCACTTCGGCTGCGGAAATATTTAAAGATTTCCACACTGTAACTTCATCATCTTGATTGTTTAGTAGTGTATCGTCGCACCCTACAAGAGGAGGGACCTGCGGATGTCTATGAATTTCCGCACCTTACTTCCATGGTTTTGGATTCTCTAGTCACCACAAGGGATTTGTTTTGTTATTATTCAATATTTCATAGTCATTATATGGTCCACTCCTTCTCCTTATTTGTCAATCACCAAGTATCTACTCCTTCACCTCATTTGGAAATCACCAAGAATCTGCTCCCTCCATCTGCGACATTTTTTTTCCTTCATGGCTTCCATAGCCAAGGAAATTAGAGGACCCAACCTCCTCTCCATCCAATATCCATAGAAAAGATAATAGGGATAATCTCCCTTGCAGTATTTACAATGGCGGTGCTCCCTTTGCTAGAAATATAGCCACTCCAAACATCAAGCAAGTTCACCAGAGGCACTTTGACATATATCAAAAACTCATGGACTCAACCCTCCACATACTTGAACATATTTTGTCTGAATATCTATAACCATCATAACTCCTTATATTGGAAAAAATGTAAGATTTCACACAATCCAGTCCAAATTTTTCCCTAAATATTATGATATATAGATCATTGTGTCCCTCCTCACCCACTTCACCATATGAAATCCAACACCCATGCATACCTTTATGCAATATGAGGTATGCATGTTCACATCTATGCCTTTCATCATTGCTTCCTTTACATTGTCACAAGCAGTACCGACAACCACTAAAGTCGCTTCTTTGAGCATAGCCCCTTGGCCTCCATGTTCATAGCTTAAGATTTCATGACTCTATGGATTGTCATGGTTACTCTCTTGAGAGATATATTGGACAATATTCTAGGTTAAATGCATCATTAAGCATTATATCCAAACTCCCAATAAATGACTCTATTTGTATATACACATGGCTTGGATCTCATTTATGACATCAATTGATGGGATCAGAATCCATGTGTTTATGTACATGCATGTTTGTATTAATTCTTTCAATCTAATGACAGGTTCCAATCTAACAAAAACACAATTAATAGATCAAGTAACCTATGTTAAGCTCCTAGTCTCACCATGGGTGTGCCTATGATGAGGGTCAATGAGATCTCCTTGAGATATGAAAATCAAGCACAAACATGATAAGAATTGGACCAAATGAACCCACATGAAAAATAAAAAAGCACTCACACCACACATCTAACAACAATGTTGTAGTTTTCACAACCATGTTGAAGTATGTTCCTCCCCATAGAAAGAGTAGCAGTGTTTCCTTGAGAAATGGATTCTCTGCAATGGGTTCAATTTCTCCAACTCCATGCATGGCATATGACTTGTCGATATTCACTAGTGTTTGGCCACTTTTAACGAAAAAATATGAATCCATCCACTACACATAGTCATGTTCCTGTTTCTTCACTAGGATTGGAGATTTTATATACCTCATGTATCAAACACCAATTACACCATTGTAGGAAAGCATAAGCCAATTGCAAATCTTTTAAATCGATACATTCGTGATTTGAAGAATGATAAAATGTATGCTTTACCTAGTTGGTTAGGTTCAAGCTCCAAATTTGAGAAATATATCCCTAATGACATTTTGAATATGAATGGTTCTTGCTCTATTTGTCAATCATATGATATTAGGGAAGAGCTGCAGAATTATCATGGCACGGGATTTAGAAAGGATTTTCTAGTCTAACTGACATCCAATATTTTTTATCCACCAATGTCTTCGAGGAAAGCACATTGACAACAAAACTGAAATTTTATCATAAATGTACCACACAGTGTAGTGTGATTTCCTTAACATTGCAACCCTTCATGTGCAAAAATGGTGGAATAGGTCATGATGTTGGTCATGGCATTGCCAAAACGAAAGCACCCACACCTGAAAATGCTTCAATGACAATCAAGGGTGAAGCTACATAAATCATATTGTAAAGAGATGAACTTGTGGAAGCATTAAGAGATTTGGAACCATCAAAAGTATAACTAGCAAGTGGCACAATAGATTTTTGGGAAGTTGGTTGTGATTGTGAAAAATCTCAGAAAGACTATGAAAACACTATTGACTCTACGTAATATATTAGATTCATCGGTGGAATTTATCTCTAACAATTGCATCTCTAATAATCATCACAACAATCAAATAATTTCACTAGTAAACAATTGTAGCATCTATTTGTCGAACTTGGAACCCTCTAAATTTGCTCGTGATAATGGGAAAAGTGGAAAAATATCTTCTGGTGTTGAGATGATTACCATTGGAAGGATCACAAGTTTTGGCATGAGATCAAAATTGCATTTGAAGTCTCACCCATTGCATGTTGAGAAACTTGAAGTAAATAATGAGGATGAAAAACATTTTTTGTTCACTGGGATAGCCCCATTATAATATAGTGGAACTCGACAGTGCAATACATCAACTCCCTTGTTCAAGTCTTGGGAAAATTCAACATACTCCTTCCATTGTTGTTTGTTGGCACCTGGTTGGCTAGCATCCCATATCATATCCCTATATACCTGTGTGTTTTTCTAGTTAAACATGGTGTGCTTTTATTTGCATTTTTTTATCCTTGATCCAAGTAGATAGCAAGCCTACAAGAGCCATGGGGATGAGGGTTTTCCCTTGTTATATTTTTTTGGATCAATATTCCTTTTCCAATTGGTTTAGCACCTTTGTTCACTATTCACTTAAATGAAGAGGAAATGGTATAGAAAATGAGACTCAAGTGGAGGATAATAAATAGAATAGTCTACTTAGTGGATAATAATAAAAGTAGAATATAATTAAATAAAAGGAGACTTAGTCAAAGTATAACGTTACCTTATTAGTCCCTGCCGAAGGCGTAGAGGGAATATAGTGATAGATAATTCATTGAATTAATATTAGCTTGTCCTTTGACTAAAACTATTTGCATAATATCTATTGTTGGAACTAGGGAACTAAAAACATTGATTTTTATATAATAAAAAATACCATATATGTCATGATCTGATTGGATAAAAGATTGGAGGTCTTATTTCCAACTTCATTATTCCCAATGTTTGATATGTTAGCATATCCAAAGTTTTTGATCAAATACGGTCTTTCTGAGTTTTTATTTTTTTCTTGAAATGTTTGGATATCCAAAGTTTTGAAGATAGAGAGTCAGTTTTTTATTAGTTGACTTCATATTAGTTTGTCCTTTGAATAATGTTTTTTTTTACATAGCCTCTATTGTTCGAACTATTGCTACTATTTTTTTTTATTGTTATAAAATAATATAATAATTTTTTTTTTTGTACGTAACAGACCTACCACACTGCATTCTTTCTTAAATGTTTACAGAGCAGTCATGACAGACTTAAATGTTTACCTAACATGCCTCATGGCCTTAAATGTTTACTTAACATGCATGTTACAATACATTTTCTTCCGTTGTTTTTTATATGCAATGTTCTCTGAAGTGAATATGGGAAATATTGTTCTTCAGCGGCATTGTTGGTTCACTAGTTCATGCTTGCTTCTTGCTTGTTCACTGATTTCTTATTTGCCTGTTGTTGTTGTTCTTGTTTTCCCGTTGGTCTTGTTGCAGTTTGCACGCTTGGGATTCTGCAATTGTGATTGGAACTGGCCTTCTATTGTTCCCCATTGATGGGCGGGTTTGGGTCTCATGTTTAGCTTCGCTTGTTATTTGCAGTTTGTAGGTGGGAAATTTGACTATTGGGGATGCTTGAGTCAAAATCCTCTTGTAGAACATCTTTGTATGTGAGGAGAAAATATGATTTCCTTTTCCTATACGTCACGGTGGCTATGATGGAGGTAGGTTCTATGTCAAACATTGGTGATTAGGAATGAGATGAAGACAACATTACAATCCTGCTTCTCTGATCGTAGCAATCACATACAAAGATGGTCTGCAAGAGGATTTTGATCACTCCCAGTATTAAAAAATACCAACCGTGAAAACCGCACCTTTCTTAATTTCTTGCACAGTGGCAGGCCTTTGGACGGTCCTGATAGCTTTGAATGTTTACCTGACAGGTCTCACAGCTTGAAATGTTTGGTTAACAGATGTGTTACAATACATTTTCCTCCGAAGTTTTTGATACAATCTTGTGTGCAGTGAATTTGGCCAATATTGTTCTTCACCGGCATTCTTGGTCGGTTGGTTGGTGCTTGATTCTTGGTTTGTTGGATTCTACTTATTGTTGTTTGATTCAACTTTGTAGGTTTGAGGTCCTGCAGCTACAAGTGGGCCTTTTGGTGCTTCTTCACTAGGTTGTTATTTGTTGCTTGCTCTTGTTTTCTTCAACTTTGCAAGGTTGGGGTCCTGCATCTGCAGTTGGATCTGTTGTTACAATTTGTGGGCCAAGTGTTGTGTTTCTGTCCTTCTCCATTCACCGATGGGTCTCGGTTTTTGGGTTTTCATTCTTGAATTGCATGACAGGCCTGTTGCAATACATTTCTGTCCTTTATTTTTTCTTCTGCAATGTTGTTTGCAGTGAATATGGGCAATATTGTTCTTTGGCGATGTTCTTGGTTCAATGGTTTTTGCTTGCTCGTTGCTTATTGTTTTTGTTTTTGTTGTTGTTTTCATTCCCCATTGACAGGTGGGTTTCATTGCTAGATTTATGTTCGTGTTCGTTCTTTGTTGTTTGTTATTTCCAGTTTGCAAGTGAAAATTTTAAATGTTGGAGATGCCTGCGTCAAAATCCTCTTCCAGAACATGTTCGTATGTGAAGAGAAAATTCAATTTCATTTTTTATATGTCAGTGGGTGTTATGGAGGTGTTCCAATTGCGGATGTAGAATTCCAACCATGCAAAACTGCTTCTTAAATATTTGCACAGTGGGAGGCCTTTGCATGGTCCTTACAGTATTGCATGTTTAACTATAAGGCCGTGTTACAATATATTCCTTCGATTTTTTTATACAATATTGTTTGCAGTAAATTTGGACAATATTGTTCTTCATTGGCATTCCCGGTTGACTAGTTGATGCTTGCTCATTGGTTCGTTGGATGTTGATTATTGTTGTTTGATTCAACTTTGCAAAGTTGAGGCCCTGCAGCTGCAATTAAGCCTCTTCATACTTGTTTCTTCACAAACGCGTCTCCACTTGGAAAACACAAACTAGAACATGGTTTTACAGTTGGATCCCCAAAAAATACTATTAAGATAAAATAATATGCAAAATTGTGCAGTGGATATAAACAACATCTCTTTTGACTTGAACCAGAGTTTGTCGAGCTCCAACTATATTTCATAGATGAAAATGTTTTTCCC
Source organism: Picea engelmannii (assembly GCA_009831015.1). Taxonomy (NCBI): domain Eukaryota; kingdom Viridiplantae; phylum Streptophyta; class Pinopsida; order Pinales; family Pinaceae; genus Picea; species Picea engelmannii. The sequence continues at coordinate 19,661 of ML806080.1, forward strand.
ATATTTAATGTCTTTATATGGCTTCATAATTATGAGACTAAGTGTTGTTGTGTGAGCGATAAATTTCTTCTCTCCCTTTATTTTTCCTCTTCTAAACATGCTCGTTTTTTCCTTTTGTTCTTCCCTTCTATTATTATTTTTTGGTTCTATACTTTGTCACGTTTCTGTGGTCACGGGTTCCTGGGGTAGCGAATTGAAAAATTGTCATCTCCATCTATATATTCACATCACAAGTCTGATCAATCGTCATTCGTTTGCATACTTAGCCAATTTCTTCTAAACTTGCTCATTTTCCCCTTTTGTTCTTACCCTCTATTATGTGTTTATAGTTCTATACTTTGTCACGTTTCTATGCTCGCGGGTTCCCAGTGTGGAGAACTGAAAAATCGTCATCTCCATCTATATATTTACATCATGACTTGTCTCATCGTCGTTCATTTGCATACTTAGCCAATTTTATGAACACGGGTTCGCGGATAGGTGTTATTGAACTCTGGTAACCCGTGTTCGAGGTATACATCTTGCACCCAAAACTTTTATGCTCTACAATTCGACCCCAGAATCCTCAAACTCACAAGATTGACTCTACCTACGATGAATCTGTCTGTATGACTTGCCTTTCCATACTTAGTCAAGTCTTCAAATTTTCATGGGTTCACGCACTCCCGGGTTCAAAAAAGTTTAAAATCATTTTTCGCTCCCCTCCATCCCCGCCACTTTCTGCCCTTCCCAATGCACATTAATTATGATTTTAATAGTGACAACCCACCAGACAGGTTCGAAAATATTGGCTTTAATAAGAGGAAATCTCGAGGACATCTCCCATTAAAATGCATAAACATGTGAATATTATGGGTTCTGATAATGTTTTTACGTCCATTTTGAATTTTAAAAAAGTGTTGGTTATTTTAGTTTTTTAAAGGAATCATCATAGTAACAGTGCAATATTTTACTACCACACTGCCATCCATAGAGTTATTGATGTTATGTCCCTCTTTACTATTTTACATATATTACAGGTTCTCATATTTGAGAATCTGCTTCCATATGGGAATGTTAAATCATGTTATTAGTGACTATTCAGCACACATATTCGAAAATATTGGCATTAATAAGACAAAAGATCGAGGGCATCTGCCATTAAAACAAATTAAACCAAAATCTACAGAAGATTATACTATCATCCTCCAGCGTTCATTTTAAATACTTATTCCCATTTCTCTCTATCATCGAAGAGTTGGGATTTAAGGTGCCTTCGTTGTAATGTTCCTATTCATGGACATGTGAGACAACTTAGAGATGTTATTCAGGCCCAGTTGAAATATGAGGGGATGGTTTTATGTGACGTCATCTTTGAGTGAAAAAAAAAATCTGTTAGCCAACAGAAACTCAGACACAAAAAAAATAAATCAAGTATCTTGTGATTGGTGTTCTCCATGTATTCGATGCTTTGGTTGGTTGAAAGGCCTGCCTGAAGATTTGTGTGTTGATCTTATTTGTTTTATTATTGGGAGTTGGAAGGGACTTTCAGGTCACCTGCAAAATGATCCTTCATTGAAGTATATAGTTTCTTCCAATAACACAAATTTGGCAAGTGTATCAAATTTTGCAAACCACACAAGAATTTATCTTTCGTAAGAGGAGTCACACATACCATGTCTTGAAAAATGGTATGTAATATTCATAAATGACGCTAAATATTACTCCATTCGCGAATACACTCAAAAGGAAATTATAAACTTGGATCGTCACAAGTATGAGAAATTGTATGGGTGGTTGAATCAACATCCTAAAATTACATAAGTTTCTATTTCAAAGTTTGTTGAGCTACTTCTGGGTGTGGTGACAAATGATGCATCCCCCCTACTCCCCTGTAGGGCTACGCGACCTCCTGGTCAAAGGATATTCGATTCTCTGAGCTAAACAACTCTTTAGGACCTTGGTAGTCCCATGTATAAATAAAACACAGGTCCTTTTGGCCTTCGGGTGCGATTTTATGATACCCCCGACCTTTCCTTTCGCATCTGTGAAAAATCTCAAAGTTTTAAGCACTAGATCCTTTTCGGATAAGCCTCTCTTTTGATGTGACCACAAGTGGTTTGAAGTCAAACTACTTTTGGGACCACAGTTCTCCTCAAGCCTGCACGTGTCCTCCTGATGAAACCACGGTTTGTATTGCAGCCCACCCTCAATATTTTAAACTCTGCGCAACTCCTGTCCCCACAATTCTACGGGATCATCAATCTCACAATCTTGACGATAGTGTTTGAATCGATAGTTCAAATCTGTGCCTTTCAATATACTGACTGGATCTGCCTCTCTTAAATCAATGGATGTGATCTCTTTGTGATTACGGACTTCGGGGTTTTGAAATCTCAAACCCAACTCTCTTCCATACTACAATCCCTTGAAGTTGACGATCTACATACATTTATCCCATGAAATCAATGGTGTTGATCACTTCATAACTCTAGACTTCAGACCTTTCAACTCTCAACTTTTCTCTCCCCGCGAAGTATGTAGATTTCATTCGCATGTCCTCATGATTTGACGATCAAGGATTACTTCGGGAATTTACCCAGAGTGCATGGATCTATTCCACGTCTCTTCTAGATCCGATGGTTTTGAATCACTTTCGGCCTTCGGGGTTCAGCAATCTTAGTTCTCAACTGAAAATCCACAACAACTTTACCTGAAGATCGTGATCTTTTGACAAGTGTCCACCTATAGATCAACGGCTCTCATCTCTTCGGCTCTTCGAGCTTCGGGGTTTTCAACACTTCGACCTTTGCCTTCCTCTGGATCTTTCGACCTGTCGACACGTGTCCTCCTGGATCCAACGGTACAGATTCACTTTGGCTTTCTGGCTCTTCATGCTTTGGAAATCCCAAGTTTCACTTACCTTCACTCAGACTCACGATATTTGACGGCTCAAACCCACTCTAGCGATCTGGCACATAAATTTTACTCGAACAATCTGACGACTCAGATATGTTCCTGCGATCAGACAACTGATATTCTACTTCGGGTTTCCGGCTCTTCGGGCTTTGGAAATCTTAGTTCTCAACCCTGGTGATGTTTCTCTCTCCTCTATGTGTGAATTTCTAAGGCTCATGCACCTTAATTTGATCAAATGGTTGTTGATCCATTACGCTATGATCCAATGGCTATTGTCGCTCCTCTCTCTTGACCTTTTGATTCCTCTATGACTTAGAAGATTTTCTAAGTGTTCAAAGGCTTCGAACCTTTGCTCCTCCTACGAGTCTGATTCTTGGATCTCGTTAACACTTATGAAAAAGTGCTATCCCTTTTGATATTTTTCCTTAAAAAATAGATTTCTATTTCCCATGCACACCTTGCGTTATTAGGATTTTGATAACTCAGTTCGAAGGATTTCTTGAAAATAAATTCTTCTCGCCCACCTGGCATTTATTTGTTTCGGGTTCTTCGACGCTTGATCGATCTTCAACGCTTTGTACACCTTGCAACTGGTATAAGTTCCCTTTTTTCTCTATGAACTTCTCTGAATCACTCCGAGAATCAATCGACGCACTCTTTGCGTTCGAGATGCACACCTTGCATACAAGTGTCAAAAGAGAAAAAATTGAAAGTCATCTAGTTTTGTCACAAACTCATACAATCAATATCTCAAACAATCATACATGAACGAAATGAAATAAAACACATACACAGAATATAACATTCATTCACTCATACATCAAATGAACACAGTCCAAGATTTGGGACAATTCTGTCAGTTCTATTCATTCCTGAAAACAAACTACATAGTCTTGCAGTTCTCCATTGCGTCTTCCTTCTACTCTATTATGTTCTACTGATGTCTATCTCTATCTCCTGATCTTACAACTTTATTTTACAATGTAACGATGAAAACTATCTAAGGACCGGCTCCATGAGCTCGTCGTCTTGTCTGTAACGTATCCTATCAAACTATTAGCAGTTACCTACTCTGTCCTATTACAATAACTAACAGTTATTGCCAGATAAGAGTCAACACTCCATATCTGCAATCCCCTACAGTCCTTCACGACTTTACAAACAAGTTACATTTTAAAAATGTTGTTTACAAAATATCTCAACAACCCGATTTAATACTGAGTTAATTTCTGATTTGAAACTCTGTCATGTTGAGATGTCATTCCTTTGCCTTCATGCTTGCATTTTGAATTTGAAGGCGATGCTCCTGCAACATACTCCTCTGGTTAAAATTTTCATGGACTCATGTCCATGAGTTCCTACACTGTCTTTCCATGCTCCAAAATATCAGGTTTTGTAACCCAACTTGCTTCTTCCATTGGATGATCTTTCCACTTCACTAAGTATTCAGAATATGTCTTTCTCTTGGTCTCTTTGTTCAATGATTTTCTCCATCTGAGGTTTTTCTACTGTGGGAAATTGTTCTTCCCATTGAAATTCTCTCTTATCATCTGATTCTCCTGCCTCATCTCTCCTGTAAGGATAGAAGTCCACACCATTGAATATCGACGATATTCCAACATTGTCTGGAAACTCAATTTCATAAGCATTGGCTGTGAATTTTCTAAGAATCCTGCATGGTCCTATCTTCTTCATCTTCAATTTGTTATGCGTTCCCCTTGGAAACCTTTCTTTTCTCAAATGAGCTAAAAATTCATCTCCAACTTCGAATGGAACTTCTCTCCTCTTTTGATCAACTCTGCTCTTATATAACGTAGATATTCTCTGACTTTGTCATGGAGTTTCTGCATTTCTATTGCAAAATCCTCTACTCCAACACTTCTGAACTCATCCTGATTCAGATCTCTCAACTCTGTAATCCCTCTTGGTTGTATACCATACACAATTTCAAAAGGAATTTTCCCTACTATGCTCTTGTTCATTGAATTGTTGAATGCAAATGCTACTTGTGCCATAATCTAATCCCATTGACGACCTTGCTCAGTGACTAAGCTTCTCAACAAGTTTCCCAGACTCATGTTCACTACTTCAGTATTTCCATCTATCTGAGGGTGATATGCTGAACTAAAGGACAAGCTTGTCCCTAGCCTCTTCCATAGAGTCTTCCAAATGTGTCCTACAAATTTGGTGGCCCTATCTGAGACTATGCTCCTCGACAATCCATGTAGTCTCACTACTTATCTGGAAAAAAAATTGCCTATGTGTGTAGCATCATTTGTCTTCTAGCATGGTATGAAATGTGCCATTTTTAAAAATCTTTCCACCACAACAAATATGAAATCGCTCCCTTTTTGAGTTCTAGGCAATCCCAAAACAAAATCCATACTGATTGCATCCCATGGCCTCTCTGGAATTGGTAATGGCTGATACAAACCAATGTTTTGTTGTCTTACTTTTGCATACTGACAAATTTTGCATTTGTTCACAACAAATTTCACCTCTTCTCTTATGCTCGGTCAATAATATGAGTTGCTCAGTTGTGCAAATGTCTTATCGTGACCAAAATGTCCAGCTAAACCTCTATTGTGTTTCTCTTTCAGTAGGTTATCTCTCATTGAGAATTTCGGTATGCATAATTGGCTTCCCTTGAACAGTAATCCATCCTGGATCAAATATTCATTCCATGGGATTTTGTCTCCCAACAAATGATTCTTGCATGCCTCATAACCTTCCTTAAAATCTGCATCTTCTTTGTAAATATCCTTGATGTGTTCAAACCCTAAGGTCTCCACTCGGAATTCCTGTAAAATCAAAATCCTTCTGCTCAAAGCATATGAAACTTTGTTAGCAGTTCCAACAATATTCTTAGTAAAAAAAGTAAAATTTTGCATAAATTCTACCCATTTTTCATGTTTTTGATTCAACTTTTCTTTCCTAGTAATAAATTGCAAAGCTTGATTATCACTGTACAAGACAAATTCTTTAGGAATTAGATAGTGTCTCCACTTCTTCAAAGCTTGAATCACTAAAAGTTCTTTATCATATGTGGAATACTTCTGCATGGCGTCATTCAGTTTCTCATTGAAATAAGCAACTGGCCTATTATCCTGACTCAAGACTTCTCCAATAGCTAATCCACTTGCATCACATCTCACTTGAAATGTTTTTTCAAAATCTGGTAAGACCAGAATTAGTTGTTCTGTGATTTTCTCCTTCAACACCTTGAAACTCTTTTCAACTTCCTCTGTCCATTTAAAAGACTTGTGTTTCTTCTTCACAATGTCCAGCATAGGTGCACATATACCACTGAAATTTCTGATAAACTTTCTATAAAAACTTGCCAACCCATGAAAGCTTCTTACCTCAAATATGTTGCTTGGCGATGGCCATTCTCTGATTTCTCTCACTTTTTCTGGATCCATATTCAATTCATTTGAAGATATCACAAAACCCAATTATATGAGTTTTGTCTTCATAAAAGAAATTTTCTTCATATTTATCAACAATTTTTCCTACTGCAACTTTTCCATCATTGTTGTCATATGTATTAAGTGTTCTCCTTTTGTCTTACTGACGATTAGTATGTCATCCAGATATACTATGACAAATTTTCCTATGAAGACTTTCAATACTTCATTCATCAACCTCATAACTGTTCTTGGTGCATTTGTCAACCGAAATGGCATGACCAACCATTCAAACGATCCTTCATTTTTCTTGAATGTTGTTTTCCATTCATCTCCCTCTCTCATTCTTATTTGATGATATCCACTCTTCAAGTATATCTTGGAAAAATAGCTTGCTCCACTCAAACAATCCATCAAATCATCCATCCTTCGTAAAGGAAATATGTACCCAATGGTTATCTTTTTTATGGCTCTGGAATCTGAACACATTCTCCATCCTCCATCCTTGCTTGGACTTAACACAGTTGGTACTACTCATGGGATTAGGCTTTCCCTAACTAAACCTTTATCCAACAACTCTTGGACTTGAATTTTGACTTCCTCATTCTCTCTAGGTGTCAAACTATAATCTTCTTTGTTTGGTAAAATAGCTCCTGGAATAAGGTCAATATGATGGCTTATACTCCTAATGGGTGGCAATGAGTGAGGTAACTCATCCACTACTATGTCAGCAAAGTTTTCTAACAGTTCCTGGATTTCTTCAGGAAAATCTTCCACAGAAGTATTTGTAAGGATAACTCTCGACTTCCTCATTACAACAAATTGTATTTGTTTCTCCTTCTTGACTTTATTCAAGAGTTCCTTCCCACTCATGAAAAGTATGCTTGAACTAGCTTCCCTTTTTTTCTCTTTGTCTTCAATTGGTAACAACATATGTTTCCTACCACTCTTTTCTAGGGTATAAGTATTCTTTCTTCCATCATGAATAACCTTTTTGTCAAACTTCCATGGTCTCCCCAATAAAACATGACAGACATCGATAGGAATTACATCACATAATATTTCATCCCTATAACCTCCTATTTTAAATTCAACTTGACATTGTTGACTTACCATTACTTGATGTCCTTTTTTGCAACCATGATACCTTGTATGGGTTTGGATGTGTAGTTGTCTTCAACTCCAGATTCTCCACTATCTTTGTGGATACTATATTGTCAGTGCTCCCACTGTCTATGATCACCTTAAAAACTATGTCTTTCGTCTTGCAAGCAGTTCTGAACAAACTTGTTCGCTAAACTGGTTCCTCCATCTCCTTCTCCGTTTTAAGAAGAATCTTTCTCATCATGAGGTTATTTCCTCCTAATGTTGCTTCTACTTCCACATGTTTCTGTGCTTCAGCAATGTGTGCTTCACCTCCTCCTTCTTTCATTCTCTCGGGACATTCCCAAGATTTGTGTCCTTGTTTTCCATAGGTATAACATTTTACTACGCATCCTCTGGCTCTTCCTCGTCCTATGGAAAACAAACTTCTTCCTCCGTGTTGTCCTTATTTATAACTTCCACCCTTCTCATAGTGACTATGATGTTTGTCAGCTTCATGCTTCAGCTTCTAGAACTTCTCTCTGCTTGTTCCCTTACCTCTGCCTGAAATTCCTCCTCTGCTTCATTGGCTTTTTTTCCTGGCCAATTTTTCTTCAGCTTTCAAAGCGGCTTGATAAGCATCATCAAATTTATTGACAGACATCATGCTGATCTCCTCTTGTATTTCATATCTCATCCCATTGATATACATGGCTGTCTTTTCATCTTCATTTTCTTTTTGTTCAGCCCAGATGTTCAGTCTGTAAAATTCTTCAGTGTACTCCTTCATTGATAGGATATTTTCTCTCAGGTTCTGCAATCTCCTGAATAGATTGATTTGGTAATCCTTTTGGATAAATTTGGCTTTCATCTTGGTGACCATCCTATCCCAACTTTTAATTTTTATGCTTACCATTACTCCTGTGTTCGGCTTGCAGTTCATCCCACCATAGTGTTGCATGACCCTTCAGTCTTGTCATTGCATACTTCACCATATTGTCTTCTTCAAAATCTTCATAATTGAAGCATTTGTCCATAGCACATACCCAATCCAACAATTCTTCAACTTCTAAATTTCCTTCATACATTGGTACCTCTTTCCTTGCTCTGGCTCCTATTTTTGAAACAGCTTTTATTAAGTGATCTTGTGCAGCATCCTTTGCTACATTTTCTTCGACCTCTTCTTCTTTTCTCTTAGCTTCACTGATATCTCTAGCATCTACTGCTCTCCTTTGTGTTGTTTCCATGGCATCCAATCTCATTCAGAGTCACCTCATTTCTTCTTCCATTTATGCATTCACTATAGGCCTTCAGGGGGCATGTTTTCACTGAGTCACCTACAAACATAAATCAAATTATTGATAGCACAATTGATATCAATTTGTATCCTTTCTCCTTTGTCTATTGTCTACAAAAAAACTCAATATCATCTCTAATACCACCTGATGCAGCCACCCCTACTCCCCCGTAGGGTTGCGCGACCCCCCTTTCAAAGGATCTTCGATTCTCTAAGTCGAATGACTTTTTAGGACCTTGGTAGTCCCATGTATAAATCAAACACAGGTCCTTTCGACCTTTTGGTGCAGTTTTATTATACCTGCGACCTTTCCTTTATCATCTACGAAAAAATTCAAAGTTTTGGGCACTAGCTCCATTTTGAATAAGCCTCTCTTTTGATGTGACCTTGGGCGATGACCACGCAGTTGCGGTCTCGGCCACAAGCGGTTTGAAGTCAAACTACTTTTGGGCCCACAATTCTCCTCAATCCTCCACGTGTCCTCCTAACGAAACCATAGTTTGGATTGTGGCCCGTCCTCAATATTTTAAACTCCATGCAACTCCTGTCCCCACAATGCTACAGGATCATCAATCTCATGATCTTGATGATAGTTTCTGAATCGATGGTTCAGATTTGCGCCTTTCAATCTACGGACTAGATCTACCTCTTTTAAATCAACAGATGTGATCTCTTTGTGATTCCAGACTTTGGGGTTTTGAAATATCATATCCAACTCTCTTCCATACTACAATCCCCTAGAGTTGATGATCTGTGGACACATGTCCCGTGAAATCAACGGTGATGATCACTTCGAAACTCCGGACTTCATACCTTTCAACTCTCAACTTTTCTCTCCCCACGAAGTATGCGGATTTATGTCATGTGTCCTTGTGATTTGACGTTCAAGGATTACTTTGGGACTTTACCCGGAGTGCACAGATCTATGCCATGTATGTCCTGGATCCGACGGTTTTGAATCACTTCGGGCCTTCGGGGTTCGACAGTCTAAGTTCTCAATTGAAACTCCACAACAACTTTAGCCAGAGCTTGCAATCTGTTTACAAGTGTCCACCTATAGATCGAAATCTCCTGACTCTTCAGCTCTTCGGGCTTTGGGTGTTTCAACACTTCGACCTTCTCCTTCCTCTAGATCTTCCGAGCTATCGACACTTGTCCTCCTGGATCCAACAGTGCATATTTTCTTTGACTCCCTATCTCTTCCCGCTTCGAAAATCCCAAGTTTCACTTGCCTCCACTTGGACTCACAATATCTGATGACTCAGACCCACTCTGGCGATCCAAAGCTTGAATTTTACCTGAACAATCTGACGACTCAAATTTGTTCCTACGATTGGACGACTAATATTCTACTTCGGGTTTCCCGCTCTTCGGGGTTCGGAAATTTCAGTTCTCAACCCTGGTGAGGTTTCTCTCTCCTCTGTGTGTGAAGCATTAAGGCTCATGCACCTTACCCTGATCATATGACTGTTGATCCATTACGCTGTGATCCAACGACCACTATCGCTCCTCTCTCCTAAGCTTTTGATTCCTCTGTGACTTAGAATATTTTCGAAGTGTTCAAAGGCTTTGAACCTTTGCTCCTCCTACGAGTTTGATTCTTGGATCTCGTTAACACTTCTGAAAAAGTGATATCCCTTCTAAGCTTTGTCCTTAAATGGATTTCAATTTCCCACGCACACCTTGCGTTATCGAGATTTTGATAACTATGTTTGAAGGATTTCTTGAAAAGAAATTCTTCTCGCCCACCAGGCGTTTCTCTGTTTCGGGTTCTTTGATGCTTGATCGATGTTCGACGTTGTGCACACCTTGCACCTTGTCTAAGTTCCCTTTGTTCTCTCTGAACTTCTCTGAATCACTCTGAGACTCAATCGACACATTCTTTGTGTTCGAGATGAACACCTTGCATACAAGTGTCAGAACATAAACAATTGAAACTCATCCAGTTTCATCACAAACTCATACAGTCAATCTCTCAAACAATCATACATGAACGAAATGAAATAAAACACATACACAAAATACATCATTCATTCACTCATACATCAAATGAACACAGTCCAAGATTTGGGACAATTATGTCCGTTCTATTCATTCCTGAAAACAAATTACATAGTCTTGCAGTTCTCCACTGCGTCTTCCTTCTACTCTATTATGTTTTATTGATCTCTATCTCTATATCCTAATCTTACAACTTTATTTTACAATGTAATGATGAAAACTATCTAAGGATTGGCTCCACGATCTTATTGTCCTGTCTGTAACCTATCCTATCAAACTTTTAGCAGTTACCTACTCTATCCTATTAAAATAACTAACAGTTATTTCCAGATAAGAGTCAACACTCCATATCTTCAATCCCTTACAGTCCTTCATGACTTTACAAACAAATTAGATTTTTAAAATGATGTTTACAAAATATCTCAACAACCCAATTTAATTCTGAGTTAATTTCTTATTTGAAACTCTGTCATGCTGAGATGTCCTTCCTTTTCCTTCACGCTTGCGTTTTGACTTTGAAGGTGATTCTCCTGCATCAACAGACTTGACAGAAAGTCATATTCTTTGTCAAATTTTGTTCATCGTCCTCTGGATGTAGTAACAAACTCCACATACAATCAACTTTATATCACTACTGCACATTTTCTTTCACTATTCCTATGCAGATGATTGCATCTGGGTCAATGAGCTCACCCCTCTTTGCACAAATATTCTCCTTCTAATTGAAGGTGGGTATATAACCAAGGAACGATGATCTCAAAACTTTATAATTCTTGCATCGACATGTAACTACAAAAATTTAATGGGAAGGAATTCTGGATTATGGACTTTGCAACACTTTATGAAGATTACTTTATACTACCACCTTATGCAAGAAGTTTGGCGTATTCAGGTAATGATTTGGTTTCTAAAAATCGCCTTTTACTACCACCTTCATGTAATTATTTTATTTGATTAATTAGAAGAGACCTTAATGTAGTGGTGTATTCTAGAGACGTTTCCACCTAATATCAATCTTCCTGTTGTTTACCTTGTTTGAATAAGGAAAATGCATTTCTTTTGTTGTAGTGGATCTGAATTTTGAAAAAAAAAAAAAATCTCGAACAATACAATTTCTTATTTTTTTAAATACAGAACAATGTATTTTTTGAACACACGGTTGTTCGAAAAATTTCACTACTAAATTTGAACGTTTTTGCAACGAAGTTTCGTCGGAATATGGTCGTTGTTGCAAACAAGATGATTTTTTTTTTCGTCAGAATAGATTTGTCGGTCTAGTGACTACACATGGATCTTCGCAGGTCTAGCGACCGGGAAAAGAAGCCTATACACAATAGGTAAAAGTTACCATTCGTCAGTCCATCCACCAAGATTAGTCGGTCTAGCTACCCACTTTAGTCGCAAGACTTGCTAGCATATCTAAGGAAAACATAACCTTGGTCACTCTAGCGACCATAATTAGTCGGTCTAGAGACTAATGTTAGTCGGTCTAACGACCCACTTTAGTCACAAGCCTTGCTAGCATCTCTAAGGAAAATATAACCTTGGTCACTCTAGCAACCATAATTAGTCGGTCTAGCGACTAATGTTAGTCGGTCTAACGACTAATATTAGTCACAAGAGCGACCAAGACAACCCTGGCAAACTTAGTCAAGTGACCAAATGGATATACAAGCGACGAACCTATTCGTCACTAGAGCGACTAATGTTGGGGTTTTTAAAAAAAAAAAATAGGCCATTCACACAGGAATAATGTTGGGGTTCTGTTAGCGATCAAAAATCACTTGCTAATATTTCCCAAATCACATGATAAGAGGATCATTAGGTAGAAGAGTTATTTTTAAATCTTAAAGTTTTAGAAGTTTTGAGAAAGGCTCAAATTCACATAAATTCAATTAAATGAGGATTTCACCTCAAAAAATAGGCCAAAGGTTAATTTCATCTTTAGGCAGCTAAATGTGAAATTTACAATTTAATAAGCTGCCAAAAAGCTCTGACTTTCGACGGCTAAAAGGCAAAATACATGACTAATAAGTCGTCGAAAGCTCTGAAGAGTCCAAATCGGTCTTGTTTATGCCCAGATCATGTTTTTCCATTTCCAGAATCTGTGTGAATGATCTCAAATTAAAGATAATAATTTTATTTTTAAATCTTAAAGTTTTAGAGGTTTTGAGAAAGGTTGAAATTCACATAAATTCAATAAAATGAGGATTTCACCTCTAAAAATAGGCCAAAGGTTAATTTTATCTTTTGATGGATAAATGTGAAATTTAAAGTGTAATGAACCGCCGAAAAGCTCTGACTTTCTCCGGCTAAAAGTCAAAATACACGACTAGTAAGTCGTTGAAAGCTTTGAAGAGTCCAAATCGGTCTTCTTTCTGCCCAGATCGCATTTTTCCATTTACAGAATCTGTGGGAATGATCTCAAATTAAAGATAATAATTATCAAAATCTAGATCATCCTCTTCATCAAGTTTTGAAGGCATATGGTAAGGGAATGAAGCCAAATGGCATGTTTATTCTTGACAGAAAGCGCCCAACCATCAAAGACAGATTTCGAAATCTATGATTTTCACCAACAAGCTGCCAAATCATTCTCCAGGTTGTCAAATTCGACTTATGATGATAATAATGGATCATTTATGCTAAAATATCAAATTGATTATGTTTATTTTTGGTGTTTCAGATCCATTAAATTAAGATCTTGAAACCTTGATGTAAAGGCTATAAAAGCCTAAGAATTCTAAGACACTAAAGGGGGGGGAAACAGTCTGAGGACTGTGCTTCTATTCTTGAAGACTTGTACATTTCATCATTTGGAGATGTCCATGAATATATCTTGATATCGAGCTTCTTTCACTTTGTTTGTTCAGTTTTCATATACTTTCTTTCCAAATTTATGTATACTCAATGACAAAAGGTTCTCATCCCATCTCTTCGTTGGTATATTAGACTTATATACATTGTTTCTTATGTTTTTCTTAGTGCCATATAGTTTTCATCCTATCAATGCACTCATAAGCTTAAGCTACAAGTATTTTCTTATTATGTTTGGCCATCTACTATATACAAATCTTATATATTTTTCTGCTGGTATGAAGAAGTATCTTACCTATCATTACTGGCCATTCACATATGAATTTGTGTAGGTATTTCTTGCTAGCATAATGAGTCTTCTCCATGTTTTTACACATTGATTAAAACCTTCTGAGCAACATAGTTGAAAGCCTTGGTCTTTCAAGTGACCCATGTATTTCTAAATGGATATGAGTTTATAATGTCATCTGATTTGATCATTTTTCCTCCACAGTTTATTGATCTATTTAAGTTACCAAGCTTACACCCTTCTATAGTCAGGGAGTGATTTCTTGGAGAGATAACACTTTCATTATGTACTCGGGAGCTGGTACTGAATTCAATCCCCTAATGGTTAATACCGGTGATCCAATTTACCTTGTCATTTCTAGATGTAAGCACCATTTTGATGAGTCTCAATCCATGCTAGGGGATTTAATATCGAGCCTCAAATTGTGGAAGGTGAATCTAGAGAATTGGGTTGAGGAGCTTTGACATCAGCAGACCTCCCTTACGGAGTAGTTGGGCACTATTAAATCGAAGGAATTCCTGTTAGATGTGGAAAATAAATGCCTAAGAGAAAAATCCAGGGAACAAGAAGCTGAAATTTAGAAGCTGCAACGACATGTAAAGAAGATAGTCAGCCTTCTTGAGCCTGATGCAGGCCCTAGGAGGTTGATATTCACATCCAACATATGACCAATTTTAATACATATCTCATCGAGATGGAAATAACAATTGAAGGCATAGCTATGTACAATGTGCATATTAATAAGAAACACTGAAATCCTATGAAATGTATTAACTTAAAATATGTGCATTTGGTAGTTATACAAATAATCTATCTGGAGTCAATTTTAATATTTCACAATTTTCAGATACAATTAGGCTGAAAAACTATTCTGAACTATGATTACTACTTGCCAATATCCCCATAACATTTTTTCATGCAAGGAAAATAATTTTATTTCATGATAAATCAATGTTGAACCTATATTATTGAAAGAGTTAATACCATACTTATTTTACCAATTTCAACAACATTTTATAAATTTCATCCAGGCAAATATCAGTATAGTGAGTAGAGCCAAAATAGATTGGTGTCCACTTTTCCATAAAATCACGGTCTGTTACATATTTTCATTCATGGTTCACTAGGTTAAACAACCCACCAATGGCAACTTTTCCTACTGAGGGCCCGTCTTTCACCTATGTACATAGATTATTTATTTTTGAAAACAACAAAGGGTGAAAATATCTCAGATTTCACATAGACCATGATATGACAAAAACTACATACAATGAAATAATGAAACACCTCTTTCATGTAAACTCATCTAAAATATATTCGATGAATGATTCAAGGAAATGTATGTGACAACAAGATATTCACTTAAGTGTGCAAATGCCACATGTGTTTGTGTTTGTATACAATGCCTAGAGGATGATGCTTTCAATCTCAAGAATAATGCAAGTATTCAAATTATTAAGATCAATCAATGACTAAATTTTAATGATATACACAATTGCCTAATAGAGCACAATAATTTTCTTTGAATTATCTATGACTTTGATCAAACTAATTTCAAGACATCAATATTTCAAAGCCACAAAACGTTTCATATGTGTCAATCCAATAATCCAATAGTATCCTTCTCAGTTCATTACATATTAGAAGTTGGGACTATCTATTTGACTTCAATTCAATATGTATCAGTCCTACTTGTCCTAAATATGCAAATGCAAATGATATGTAACCCCTCCAAATGCACACAAGTTAAGATTTTTAATGGTTCTTTTATATGCAAATTGTAGGTTATGTCCCCCATGAATTATCTATGTCAAAAACAAATTAAATGTGGTTGGGAATGACTATGTTCACATAGTCATAATTACATAGTCATAATTGAAGGTTTTACTATGATTTTAGGTAGAGAGTTTGGGAGGCGGTTTAGGTAGAGGGACTATGAGGTATGTGAGGTTCTTTTTAGGGGTGTGTCAAAGTGGAATAGGGTCTTAAATTAATACTTCAGGACAGTCAGCAGTAAGGGTTTCTGTAGGTAGTTGTGGGGTATCTAAATGTTTATGAGATAGGGTTAATGGCCTTGCGTTAGGGAGATAATGGCCTAGGCATGAAAGGGGAGATATCCTAGGGTGAGCTAGTATGAAAATAGGTCAATGTTAGGTAGGTTGGTTCTGCAAAAATAGCTTAAGAAAGTCAAATGGTAGACAGTCCTGAGGATGGACGTGAGCTTTTAGGATAGTAGGAGAGAGGCCTAGAGATCTTGCGTTAGGAGTCTAATA
The DNA here is from genome assembly GCA_009831015.1 of Picea engelmannii. Taxonomy (NCBI): domain Eukaryota; kingdom Viridiplantae; phylum Streptophyta; class Pinopsida; order Pinales; family Pinaceae; genus Picea; species Picea engelmannii. The sequence continues at coordinate 35,726 of ML806080.1, forward strand.
GTTTAGAGTGGTGGATAGGTTAGGGTAGGTTGCTAATGAATATGGACAAAAAACTTCGCAAAGATGGTTGTCCAAAGGAAATTCCTTGTAACACTTTTAATATTTACCATTCCAATAAAGTTGTGTTCAAACCAAGCATGTGTATTATTAATGTCAACACCATCTAAGTAGCAATTCTTGATCTTCTCAAAATGATGACATATAAGCAACATATTATTAATTGGACCTAAGTAATGCCTCCCTTTAAATGAATATTATAAATAACTACAAAAAAATTTAATCCCCATTTTACTAAATGTATGGCATGTTTCTTTCCTTTGGGGAGCTTCTCAAGGTGCAACAGATATTTTCTTTACAAATGAATGATTATGGATTTACTGGAAATAATTTTCTTGATTCTTTTTTATGATAGGATACCTGACTTCTGAGTTTTTCTTTTTATGAATGAAAGTACCCAATAATAGGGAAATGTAAGAATACCAAGATATGATAATTTTATCAATGTTCACTAATGACCTCAAAGGTAGGTCAATGGGACTCAAAAGTACAATTGAGTAGTGACCCATTGTGGGATCATAGTAGCATCTCCTAGAAGCTAAATTATAAAATAAAATAAGTTAAACTACTGAAAAAGAGAAATGGCAAAATGGAAATTTCATATGTAACATGAAAAAGGGATGCTCATCCTCGTTAGAAGATGAAGCCCTTGATGTCACTACAAAAATAGTACTAAAAGTAGAGAAGAGAGAAGATGATTTCCCCGGTGATTCACCAACCGCAGGTTAGTCAATTCATTGCCTGACAATGTGTTTAGGGGAGAGCCCAGATTTGAGATGACTTGACTATGTAACCATGGGTGAAATTAAAAATACCTAGCGATTGAAGGTTGGTTTCATGAAGGGGGTTTGTAGTGGAAAATGAATTGTGATAAGAAAGAGATCTCCTCAAAATCCTAATGGGGGTAGGTCTGCTAGATGGAGGTTGAATAAAAGTGCATAGCCCATCCAATCTAGTATTTGGTGTGACCTAGGTCTATTCTTACCACTCATTTCCACCAACTATTTTGATCGAGAGAAGAAAGGAAGTGATTAGCTTAATATGATCCATCCTTAGAGGTCCATGTAAAATCTATCCCCTGTATCCCAACATTTTCATGATAAAATGAGTTAGGATTCTCTAGTATGGATACCAAAAGAAGGTAGAGAAAGAACTACAAGAGTGTCGGTAGTAGAGGACATAAATGAAGTGTTGACACAAAGGGTGGATATCTTATATACACAAACAAAAGGAAACTAGGTCTTCTATTTTAACATAACGGAGAAGGGACCACCAGTGTTGAACACGACACACCCACCACTCAGAAAAACAAAGTGGGACACTTTTCACACTTAAAGATTGCAATTGTAGATATCCAATTCATGGATGCAAAGATGAATCATCCTCAAAATATAATTGTATTTATACTTACCATGAAATTCCAACAAAAGTGGATAACATAGGCAATGACACCAAAGGTAGGCATAAACAGTGAAATAATAAGCAAGCAATATCACCTTCGAGACAATTGGTTAAAAAAGAACACATTCATCATAACCTTGATGATCACAGGGCATGTGGAATGGAATAAGAACCTTGATATTGGATTGTGTTGAAATTACTAAGACAACTGAGAGGGGGGGGTGAATCAATTGTAATTGAACTTAAACAATTTTAAGTCTATTAAAACATTATTAATCTTTCTTCAAGTGATCATCAACAATATACAACATATGGACAGTAAAATTAAAGAGCAACAGTCACACATAAGGTATACACAGAGACATATTTTCACGAGGAAACCCATAAAGGGAGAAAACCTCTTCTTCTTCGAAATGATAGGCAGTCTTTTAAGTTATGTACATCATCTATAATTGAGCACCAACTCAA